>OZ030011.1:37167247-37444747 GCA_964023405.1 Apodemus agrarius | reverse complement strand
TCTCTCTCTCTCTCTCTCTCTCTCTCTCTCTCTCTCTCTGGAGCTCTGATTTTTTAAGAAAAAAAAAAGACCTTTAGCCATGCTTTTTACATTTGTTTTGCATGCATGCTTCTCCCCCCCATCTGTGTCTGAGTGTGTGTGTGTGTGTGTGTGTGTGTGTGTGTGTGTGTGTGTGCGCGCGCACGCACGCTCATGCACATAAGTGGCATTGTGCATACTGTATAGTGTGATGAGGTATGTAGTTTGTGCTGAGGTAGAACACAAGAGAGGTGAAGATTTTGATGAAAATATAGCACAGCAAGGCATGATTTATAAAATATATCTGCTCATGGAGAAGAGCAAACCCACATCAGGTCATAGGAGACCGGATGTGAGGGCAGCCCTCAGAGCCAGAGGGCTTTCCTGCAGAAAGAGGTGCTGACCCAGGGAAGGGACACCTTTGACTCAGCAACAGAGAACTAATTCCTGGGAACTCTGAAGTTCAGAGGAATGCATTTGGCTCAACCTAGAGACTGGGTCTAGGAAAAGAATGAGCCCTCAGGAGCCCAGACCTGGTGTACTGGCTGGTTTTGTGTGTCAACTTGACACAGGCTGGAGCTATCACAGAGAAAGGAGCTTTAGTTGGGGAAGTGCCTTCATGAGATCCAGCTGTGGGGCATTTTCTCAATTAGTGATCAAGTGGGGAGGGCCCCTTGTGGGAGATGCCATCCCTGGGCTGGTAGTCTTGGGTTCTATAAGAAAGTAAAATGAGCAAGCCAGGGGAAGCAAGCCAGTAAGTAATATCCCTCCATGGTCTCTGCATCAGCTCCTGCTTCCTGACCTGCTTGAGTTCCAATCCTGACCTCCTTTGATGATCAGCATCAATGTAGAAAGTGTAAACTGAATAAAACCTTTCCTTCCAAACTTGTTTCTTGGTCATGATGTTTTGTTCAGGAACAGAAACACTGACTAAGATGCCTGGAGCTATGTGAGATTATCTTTCTCAGAATAGCCTGGGATGCCTGGGCAGTGAGTGGCCAAAGGAGATATGAGTTTGGGTCTTTAAGATTGTATTAAAGTTCTTGTTTCTTTTCTGTATAGCCCAGGCTGTCCTGGAACTCACTCTGTAGATCAGGCTGTCCTGGCACTCACAGAGATCTGCCTGCTTTTGCCTCCCAAGTGCTGGGATTAAAGGCCTGTGCCACCCATTGAGGTTCTTGTTTCTTGATGGAGAAGAACCAAGTCCACCTTGCCAACATGTGTCAGGAAGATGAAATACCCGGGACCTTAACTAAATGCTCAAACGGGACCAGCGATTCCTTCCCTGCTCCATGAGGACCCAAACCTTTCCTTGTGGATATAAAGTTCCTTGATAGTGTGTGTGTGTGTGTGTGTGTGTGTGTGTGTGTGTATGTGTGTGAGAGAGTATATGAGTGTGTGTGTGTGTATGTGTGTGTGTGTATGTATGTGTGTGAGAGAGTGTATGAGTGTGTGTGTGTGTGTGTATGTATGTGTGTGAGAGAGTGTATGAGTGTGTGTGTGTGTGTGTGTGTGTGTGTGTGTGTATGTGTGTGTGTGTGAAAAACCTGGAGTGTCTTTACACAGTCTGGTCAATATTCTGACCCATGACCAGCCAAGACCAAGGAAGGTAGCAGAGTGCTAGGGTTCTGATTATATTGTGATTCACACAATGATTCGCTGATGGCAGAGGAGAACAGATTATTTGGAGGGCGATGGGACAGTGGTTCTGTGGACCTCAGAGATGACACAGCATATGATGCATTTTATAGTAAGTTAGATGTGTCAATTTGATGGGAGGTGAAAGGACCAGAGTGATCACGGGACACACGTAGACCAAGTTCTTAGCACAAAGGAGATTATTTGCCCCAGAGGGACAAAGGGCAGCGAATTAGAAACAAAGACAAGAGACAGAGGACAAGGGAGAAGAAAAAAGGAGAAAGGGAGAGTTGGGGAAGGGCTATTTGCCCCAGAGGGGCAAAGGACTGTCTCTGGATAGAGAAGAAGCAGATGTGGCCCATAGGTGAATGGCAGTTTATAAAGGGAAAAGGGGAAACCCCTGGGTTAGGATGACTTGGCTTGTTTTGATTGGGCGTGTTAATTAGGCGAGGCAAAGGGGTTTTTTGATTGCTGGACTTCAACACTTTGATAGCTGGACCTTGGTGGTCAGTCTCAGAAGGAGGAAGTGGCCTAATAGAATAGACCTTGGGTTCTGGCTTTAGGAATGGAATCCAGTGGTTTTCAGCAATGGGAAGAAGGGTAAATAGCAAAACTGATGGCTTTCTGGCTTTATATTTCCTCATTCAGTGTATGCATGAACCAAGTGGACAAATGGCAGGGACACACAACGTGAAAGGGACAAACAAAGTAGATCCTTTTCCAGCTATCCAAAGACTTCAGGCTCCACAGATGTATATTTAACTGTGCCCTGGAAATTGCTCTGACTATTGGCATCACTAAAGTCACTATTGCCAAATGTCCCTGACAATTGTCATTACTAAAGCATGGCGATCTCGTCCTTGAAGTTCCAGAAAGGACAGGCGGAAAATGGGAAATGAAAGTTGGATCTTCCAGTCTGCCTCTCCAGCCTTTGCTTTGTCACGTGTGTTTTAAAAACATTTCCTTTGGGAGTGGAATAAAGTATAGGCAGTATGCTCATGAGCCCTGGATTCTGTGCGTTGAAACCCTGTCTAGTTCTATAGCCTTTAGTCACATGGCCTGAGGCAGCTTCCATGATATTTTTTTGCCTCTCAGGATCATCAGTTATGAACTGTGGATAATGTTGGGTGGTCAAGGCCCACCTTTAATCCCATCACTAGGGAGGTGGATCTCTGAGTTCAAGGCCAACCTGCCCTGCAGACTTTGGGACAGCTAGAGCTACACAGAGAAACTCTGCCTTAAAGAACCAAAACAAACAATAAGGTGGACAAGGATTGAGCCCCTTTTTGTGGGGCTGCTGTGAGGGCTAAGGCATTCCACTGAGAGCTTCATACACTTTGCTATGATTAGTATCTGGCCTTTCATGAGTTGATGGCTCAAGCCAGGCAAATTTATTAAGAAGACAGCATCTTATATACTGTTTGCATGGGGAAATGGGACGGGAGCATCAGAGTCTGTCAAGCTATCTATCATACAGTGGATAGACTCAGTGGCAAGCTAATCAAGCAATGTTGCACTAAGGGAAGACAGGCTATCTTGAGTGCGCCACAGACGGAGCACTCGGGACCTTGGGACAGATATCCACTGGCCTTCAAATTGGGGCAAAGTAGCTTCCCAGGATCCAAAAGGGAAGTCTCCTCCCCACCCCCCCAAAGCTCTGCCTCCAGGCTACTACTGACTTTTCTGAGCAAGTTCCTGGTTTTTAGACAAGAAACTGTGTTCCTCCCATACATCCAGGCCCAAGAGAAAGCCCTGGACTGGCCTCGCTCCAAACAACTGAGAGTGGCCCGACTTTGGGGAGTTTATTAGTTAGTTCGTTACTGCTGGATCAGTGTTTCTGATCTCAGGGACACCTCAGGTTAAGTTATCTGCTAGGTTCTGAGTTGTTTTTTTTTTTTAACACTTCAATGTTGACGTGTGTGTGTGTGTGTGTGTGTGTGTGTGTGTATGTGTGTGTGTGTGTGTGTGTGTGTGTAACCATTTTACAGTCATGTGTGACCTCACACTACAGAAACTTTGGCTGTTGCTAAGTTATTACACAATGAACTGAAGCATTATTCTTTTTTTTTTTTTTTTTTTTTTTTTTTTTTGGTTTTTCGAGACAGGGTTTCTCTGTGTAGTTCTGGCTATCCTGGAACTCACTCTGTAGACCAGGCTGGCCTCGAACTCAGAAATCCGCCTGTCTCTGCCTCCCAAGTGCTGGGATTAAAGGCATGCGCCACCAACACCCGCTGAAGCATTATTCTTAAATGGGCTGACAACTTCCAGCTCTCGCTGAGGGCACTCTCTGTAGCTAAAGGTTCTAGAAGCTTCTCAGCTGAGCTCTTAGCACTGGGTTAACAGATTCACAGAAACTGATGATTTCAAGAGCACAAAAAGAAAAAAGTCAACTTTGTATTGCTGTATCCCAGAGACAGGGATATGGAAACCATTACTCATTAGTTTTCACTAAAGGAGAGCCAGCCTCCTCCTTCCTTAGCTTTTGGGTCAGACCTGTGTATGAGTCAAGTTGTCAAGGAAAAGACTCTTGATGGGGAAAATAATTCTGATTTGTGTGTGAGGAAGTACTGGAAGTTTGGAATTAATTTTTCTATGTGTGCACGTGTGTGTAGCATGCACACATGCTCATGTGGGTGTGTGCATGTGTATGTGCTCATGCTGACATTGACATTGGGTGCCTTCCATTCTTCTCTACCTTTGCTTTTTGAGACAGGAGTTTATTGATTCTGCTAGGCTTGCCAGCCAATGAGCTCCAGGGATCCATCTGTCCCTGTCCTTCCAATGTTGGGGTGACAGTCACATGAGACCACACCCAGTTTTTATGTAGGTACTAGATAATGAACTCAAGTCCTCAGGCTTGGATGCCAGGCCCTTTACCAACTGAACCATCTCCCCAGCCTGAGAAATGATGTTTCCAAATAGTAGTCTCTAAATTTGTCTCTTGGCTCTTGGCCATTTGATAACTGATTGGTTGTGTCTGTCTTCTACATAGCTTGGAATTGCAATTGGGTTTTTGGTCCCTCCTGTTCTGGTACCCAACATCAAAGACCCGGAAAAGCTTGCCTACCACATCAGCATCATGTTCTACATAATAGGAGGTGTGGCCACTCTCCTCTTCATCCTTGTCATCATCGGTAAGATCATTAGTAGGCTGCTGGTGGGTAGGAGGTGGGGAAGTTATGTCAACCCTGGTGGCAGCCTTTGAACATGATCCTAAATATCACAGATACTTAGAGACACTGGAGGTCAGGCTTTTACTGTCTTCAGATGTTTTTAGCAGAGAAAATTGTCCCTAATACAGCTCTAAGTGATGCTGTGTACTTCATTATCAGCCCAGGAAAGGTTTAATTGTGGTTGACCAGTTCTCCATTCCCTTCTCACCTGAAGAATTAGGTAGATTGTTGTCACCTTAATGAGGCCCTGGGGAGGACCTCCAGGGTCATAGGCATTGCGTTGATAAGTGTCTGATTCCAAGCCAGGCTTGGTGGCGCATACCTTTAATTCCAGCATTTAGGAAGAAAAGGTAGGAGGATCTCTTTTAGTTCAAGGCCAGCCTGATCTACAGAACAAGTTCTAGTACAGCCAAGACTACACAGGTAGCAGCTAGACTACTACCCTGTCTCACCCCCCCACCCCCCGCAGCAGCAACAACAACAACAAAAAAAAATCCCCCAAGAATGTCTTATTTCATTTAGTCCCCAACAACCCAATGAATGAGGTGCCTTGTAGAACCTCTCCAGTAAGGAAGCTAAGACTTGAGGGAAATTCAGGAAGTCATTCCAAATGAGACTACTAGCAAGTAGCTAGAGTGGATTGAAATCCAAGCTTGCCGGGCGGTGGTAGCACATGCCTTTAATCCCAGCACTTGGGAGGCAGAGGCAGGCGGATTTCTGAGTTCGAGGCCAGCCTGGTCTACAGAGTGAGTTCCAGGACAGCCAGGGCTACACAGAGAAACTCTGTCTTGAAAAACAAAACAAAACAAAAAAAAAACAAAACAAAACAAGAGAGAGAGAGAGAGAAATCCAAGCTTGTTTAATGCCACACTTCCGGTAATAAACAGACATTGTTCCACAAATGCTAATAATCTGAGCTTAGCCTGAGAATTCTTGGGGACCAAATTTCTTCATCCTTATTACTAATTATGAGTCAAATATGCACTGTGGACAATCTAAAAATAAGAGTGCAAAGAAAGGAATGACCATGAATGTGTCCTAGAAAACTTGATTCCAACAAGCAAGCTCAGGTAACTGCTATTAACATTTTACAGACGTCCAATTACTCATCCAAGTATTTGCTTATTTATGTCTCTTGACTGGCCCCTTGTGATCCTTGCACTCTGGAGGCTGAGGCAGGAGGATGACTAATTCAAGGACAAATTATGTTACACAGGGAAGACCCTGTCTCAAAGAAAACAAACAAAAAATCAACAAACCCACCACAAAAGTGAACAAAAGAATTAAAAAAAAAAAAAACACTTATTGTTTCCATGTGAGTGATATATGATCGCGGTGGATTGAGAGATGCCCAGGTAGTTTTCTTCCCTGTTAGCCTGTTAGTCACCTATCTAAAGGTTACCCTCTGCTCTGAAGTCTAATCTCAGGTGGTAAAGGTTTACCCTGTGTGCTGGCTCAGCTGCAGAGTCACATAGTTAAATGTGTATCTCAGACCGCTGCTCTCTATGGTCTTTCATTCCAGGTAGCTTAGTCAGGACAGTGTTCCCTGGGGCTAGCAGCAGGGAGCTGTGAGAGGGAGCAAGGAGGAATGAACTAGCCCAGGGCCTCTTGGAACCACTGAAGTTTTCATTCTACAGCAGCGTCTGCCTCCAAATGCTTGTGTTGGTGGCCAGCGAGGTCCTGGCTCTTTGCAACTGCAAACCTAGGTGCTATGTTTGGGTATTTTATTGGCTCGCAGTTGACTGAGTGAAGGCTGGAACAAAAGATTATCCGAGTCCTGGTTCATGGCTGTCAAGCCCTTGAGACAACACCCGATGCTCAGGACCTAAGTCACCTTCGAGCATGGAAGGGGAGTTGAGCAGCGAAGACAATGGATGACACATTCCAGCGGGAGAATTTATCCAGAACTATTATTGGAGAAGGAAGAGGCAGGGCTCTGAAGTCAAAGCTGAACCGGTTGGGTGGGGGGAGGGGGTGCTTTGATCTGCTCGGAGAGCCAACCTCATTTCCAGAACTTCCTCTGGAGGCAGACTGCTCACCTTCCAGGAGAGGTCTCATGGGGCTTGCCAGAGCCTTGCTCGGGTGTGGGAGAACCAATTTAGTCAAATGACTAGCTAAACACATCGGTCCTGCAGGGAGGCAAATGGCGCTTGGTGGAGTCGCATGCACCAGCCAGCTGTGTGGAACTAGACTCTTAGTAACACAGTTTCCCACAGTCTCTCTTCAGCCTTTGACGCAGGAGTGGTCGCTCACTCCTGGAGCTTGTCTCGCTCTCCTAAGACGAGTCTCATTCCGCACTGGTGAAAGTAGGAGTATTTGCTCAACTTCCACTCCTGTAATTTCCGTTGACTCAGGGAACAGCTTGGCTGCCGTGCGCCAGACTCTGGAACTCTCCAGTCACCGTGTCTCGTCCCCCTGTGGAAGGTGCTCTGGAGAGCGGCCACTCACGGGGTTTATAAGCTTCCAGAGTCCAGCTTTCACTCCCCAACGCCCATGTGTGTGCCCACTTCTGTTTTGTGATAAGCTATTTGTTGGGTGTTATGGGCTGCCTTGATCTTTGAACACTGCCTGGGAGGCTCAACGTTTCCAGGCCTCTAGGGGCTATTAAAGAAAAGGCAATAAAATCAATACGACAGTGTTAAAGGGACTAGCTCAGGGTTTGAGTGCTTGCCTTGCCTGCTGCAGGCCCTGGCTTCCATCCCCTCTACGGCCAAAGAAAAGAAAAAAAGAAAAGAAAAGGCAAAAAGAGGGGAAAAAAAACAACAACAACAGCAACAACCACAACAACAAAAAAACAGACTTTGGGCAAAGCCTCACACAATGTGAAATAATCTTGGGAGAGGAGTTGGGAAGGTCTCTGGAGACAATGTTTTTTTTCCTTTACAGTCTCAGTCCCTCCCCGGATGGTGGAGGCAGCTTGTGTCTGTGCACTGGTACCCCTGGGCCGGGACCACGGGGATTTCCCATCATCTCTATTACTTTCCTTTCAGTATTCAAGGAGAAGCCCAAGTACCCTCCCAGCAGGGCCCAGTCTTTGAGCTATGCCTTGGCGACCACTGATGCTTCGTACTTAAGTTCCATCATCCGGCTTTTCAAAAACCTCAACTTCGTCCTGCTGGTCATCACCTATGGTAAGGCACAGCAGGGCCCGGAAGTGCCCAGAACAAGCCTAATGTGTCTGTGCTCCAGACTCTTCTCCAGTCCCAAATGTGCCCGACGGGCCGTTTAGGTGACCCTGGGGCCTTTGCACATGCTGAACGGTGCAAGCTATTCCTTTCCTCGCAGGTTCTGACGAATGCTTGTGGATCTTAGTATTACTTCTATAGAGCAGTTGTGGAAGATCTTCCCTCCCTCTCTCCCTAGCATCTTAATGCATAGGATTTAAAATAAAACCTCTCAGCCCAGCTCCCCGCTGCACTGAGTTCAGCGAGTGAGTTAGGATTGCTGCCTTTTTAAAAAATTTAATTTAACGTATTTTTTTTTTAACTTTTTTACTTTATATCTCGCTCACTGCACACACACATACCCCCATTGGTCACCCTCTCCCACAATCCTTCCCCATTCCCCCATCCCTTCTCCTCTGACCAGGTGGGGACCTCCTGGGTGTACCCTCCAACCCTGGCACTTCAAGTCTCTGCAAAGCTAGGTACTTCCTCTCCTTCTGAGTTCAGACAAAGCAGCCCAACTAGTAGGGCATATCCCTCGTCAACAGCTTTTGGGATAGCCGCCCCCGTTCCAGTTGTTCAAGACCCACAGGAAGGTCAAGCTACACATCTGGTGCATATGAGCAGGGAGGCCTAGGTCCAGCCTGTGTATGTTCTCTGATTGGCAGTTCAGACTCTAAGAGCCTCAAGGGTCCAGGTTAGTTGACTCTGCTGGTCTTCCTATGGAGTTCCTATCCACTTCAGGGCCCACAGGGATTACTGCCTCTTTGTAGTTCCTCCATGGTAAACAGTGGGTACTCCAGGAGTGATGGATGAATGAATGAGTGAGTGAATGAATGAATCTGTAAATCAATCTTGCCACACAGCTTACCCCCCCAACCAATTCTCCCTCATCTTGTAACATCAATGCCTTTTGTATTTTATGTGCTTGAGTGCAACCAACGGTTCCTTTTCCTTTCATTTTCTTTTTTTTTAAGATTTATTTATTTATTATTATATGTGAGTGCACTGTAGCTGTCTTCAGACACACCAGAAGAGGGCGTCAGATCTCATTACAGATCGTTGTGAGGCACCATGTGGTTGCTGGGATTTGAACTCAGGACCTTTGGAAGAGCAGTCAGTGCTCTTAACCACTGAGCTATCTCTCCAGCCCCTCCTTTCATTTTCATAGCCCTTGATATGATAACTTTTAACCTTCAGACTGGTGTGTGGCCTCACCTCCCAACACTGACTTAGGTGTCTTCTTTTCAATCTCTAATCAGAACTAGGATCAAAGAGTGTTAAGAACAAGGTCATAGTGAGGCTTGTAGTGGCACATGCCTTTAGTCCTATCACTTGTAAGGCAGAGGCAGGCGGATCTCTACAGAGTGAGTTCCAGGACAGCCAGAACTACACAGAGAAACCCTGTCTTCACAAAACAAAACAAAACAAAACAAAAGAACAAAGCCATAGCATTCAAAATACCTGTCCTTTAGATGGATTCCAGTCTAATAAATGTCACTGTTAGTTCAAGAAGTTGTAGCTCTGCCCAAGCACACGGCCTCACAGCCTATACTTGGTCTTTTTTTTTTGGGGGGGGGCAGGGTTTCTCTGTGTAGCCCCGGCTGTCCTGGAACTCACTCTGTAGACCAGGCTGGCCTTGAACTCAGAAATCCGCCTGCCTCTGCCTCCCAAGCGCTGGGATTAAAGGCATGCGCCACCACTGCCCGGCTTATACTTGGTCATTTAACCACTGGATAAACTTAAAGTTAAAATTAAATCAATTGTATAAAACACTCAGTAACCTGTAAAACAAAGACATGAAGTTGGTTTGAGAAGAAAAACTAATGTGAGACTCTTTTTGGCCACGACTGCATGTTTTCTGTGGATGCACAAGTCATTGCTTCATAACACCACTGTCACCTGGTGTGAGTCAATTCCTACTGTGCCCATGTGAAAGCGATACTCTAATTATCCCCACTTAACAGAGGAAGAATCTGAAACTCAGAGAGGCGAGGTACTTAGACCTAAGGTCATAGGCTGTTAAGTGGCAGAGCCAGAATCCAACCATATTTGTTAAACTTGAAAGCCTGCATTTTCTCTCTTGTGACATAACCCAAGTTTTGAACAAAGCCTCACGTGAGCCTCCTGTGTCAGCCTCCTCAGTAGCTGGGACAACAGGCGTGTGCCCTCACGCCCAACTCCAAAGCCAGCATCTTCTTGCATATTCTACAGTTGCCCATATATTTCCTTCTAGACCTGTGCTTAAAACTGCATGCCGAGGAGGGTGGAGAGATGGCTCAGCAGTTAAGAGACACTTTTTCTGAGGACCTGGGTTCAATTCCCAGCACCCACACAGTGGCTCATAGCCATCTGTAGCTCCAGCCGTAAGGGATCTGGCACCCTTTTCATCAGATCCAGGCCTGCACGTGTTGCAGACGTACTCTCAGATAAAACACCCATACCATAAAACAATAAATAATTAGAAATTAAACAGCAACAGCATACTCTATCAATATCAATGCCCTTTATCTCAAAACCTTCATGTGTTGAGATACTAGGTGAGAGACTGTTACCCTTATGGAGAAGCAGTATAGTTTTCTCCATTCTAAGTATGCCTCTGAACTCATCCCCAGTAAAGTCTCCAACCTCGAGACATGTCCAATTAAAGCAGTTACGAGCTGCCTATTACTGTGCAGAATACAAGCACAGGTGGGACCAAGCACTTGGCGAGGAGGTGTACGGGGAACATTAGGCTCCAGATCAGTGCTCCTTAACCTCCTCAGTGCCACGGCCCTTTAATACAGCTCCTTGTGTTGGGGTGACTCCCATCCATAGCATTATTTCGCTGGTACTTCATAACTGTAATTTTACTAGTATTAAGAATCATAATGTAAATGTCTGTTTTCTGACAGTCTTAGGAGACCCCTAGGAAAAGGTCATTCGGTCCCCAAAGGGGCTGTGACCCATAAGATGAGAACTGCTGCTATAGTCTGACTGTGCCTGGGTGCCTATGGCTTCCCTGCCAGGCCCAGGCATCCATGACTCTGAGGACTCTTACTTTGCTCATTGACTTGATGGCACCCATCTGGTGACTGGGTGTTTGAGGCCAATTTTGTGGCTCTGGGGGACATAAATCCTTAAGTGTTTTCTGTGGCTGAAGCTGATGCTAGTGGCACCTGTGGGACAATGGTGCCTTGTAGAGCTGTGGTCCTCAGTGCTGGAGGCTGTGGGTGGCTGGCCACGTCACTGAGCTATGAAAGCATGAAATAAACTAAATGCATTGAGGATGCTGTTCTTGCTTATTGGGGAGAGCAGGGTGGGTAGCTCTGGGTCACACTGTGGGGGTACAAGCAACTCTTCCTGTTTCTTATATGATTGGTAGCTTGTGTTCCTGTACTTTAGTCGGAATTATAAGTTTACTAGACACTGGGCACACCTCCTGATCTATCTGGTGAAATGATAATTCAGGAAATAGGCGAGCCTTTTATCTTTTAAAGATTTATTTATTTATGATATGTGAGTACACTGTAGCTGTCTTCAGACACCAGAAGAGGTGTCAGATCCCATTGACAGTTGGTTGTGAGCCACCATGTGGGTGCCAGGATTTGAACTCAGGACCTTCGGAAGAGCAGTTGGTGCTCCTGACCACTGAGCCATCTCTCCAGCCCCTAGGAAAGCCTTTTCAATGTATTAATTTACTTTTTTAAGGTAGGGTCTCATGACTCCTAGGATGGCCTAGAATGGGCTGGGGACCGTCTGGAGTTTGTGATCCTCCTGCCACTATGACCCAAGTGTTGGGATTACAGACTTGTGCCACCACCTCTGCTTTATGTGGTGATGGGGATCAATTCTAGGACTTAGTTCACTCTAGGCTAGCACTCTGACCACCCGATTACATTCCACAGCCCAAGGGAAGTGCTCCTATGTGGTGATAAGGATCTTGGAAAATCTATAGCAGTAGCAGGGATGCTGGGGTGGGGGTGGGGTGGGGGTGCCAGTCATTCCCCCACCCCTACCCCCAGGGACTGCTAATGGCTCTTGTCACACTGTAGGCCGTGCTTAGTCAAGAAAAATGGCTGAGGAGCAGTAAGAACAGTGGCCTTTGTGTCACCAAAACAATGCAGGAACTTGTCAGAATCCGCTCTCTTGTGGTCTCTGTGGAGCCTATCAGCCACGTTGGAAGGCTTTTAGTTCTCCCTGCTGTCCCCAGGCCTGCAGGCAGGTGTGTGCTGAATCACTGTCCCAGGGTCTGACGTCTGGTCCGGGAGCCTCTACTCGAGACTCCCTTTCCCTTGGGGTTCTCCTGTCTTAACCTTACTCTTGGTCCTTGTGGGAGGGACCAAGACAGGGATCTCTGAGCGCTTATAAGATCCTAGTTTACAAGGAGTTTAACAAAGTACAATGATATGTGTGTGTGTGTGTGTGTGTGTGTGTGTGTGTGTGTGTGAAAGAGAGAGAAACTACTGTGAAATTCATTTGTATGTAATGTATGTAATTAAATTTTTTTTGACTTTTTTGAGACAGGGTTTTTCTGTGTAGCTCTGGCTGTCCTAGAACTGACAGGAGGAGAAGGTGAATGGGGCTGGGTGTGGCAGTATATGACTCTAATTTCAGCACCCTTTTAAAAATCATAACTTTTAAAGATTTATTTGTTTTTATCTTATGTATATGAATGCTTTGCCTGAATGTATACATGTGCACCACACGTGTGCCTGTTGCATCGCCTGGAGCTGGGGTTAAGGATGACTGTGGGCATGCTTCTGAAAGGAATATTGGGGCTCTGGCCCCTTCCTGTCTGTTTTGGCTTCCTGGCTGTCATGAGGTGAGGATCTTTGCTCCACTGTAGATTCCCCACAGTGCTGGTCACTTCCTGTCACAGGCCCAAAACAGTGGGGCCAACTCTGAAACCCTGAACCCAAAAGAAACCTTTCTCCCTAGAAGCTCACTCTCCCAGGGAGACCCAAAGCCAGCCAGCACAGCAAGCTACCTCAACAAGAGAGAGAATCCGGTGGCATACTTGATGAGAAGTTTGGCTTTCTGTGCTTCTCTTGTGGGATCAGATGCAGGCAGCAGAGATGGAGGCCTGCCTTTTTGTAAACATTTCAGGCAATTCTGACTTGCCTCAGATTTGGAACGTTCTGAAGTAGCTGTGGGTAAGCGGCAGTCTCATGGTCTTGGGGCTCCTTATCTTCCATGTGAACCCCACCACCTGGGAGTCTTGGTTTGTCTTTCATCCTCTGTATTCCTGAAGCCAAACACTAGTTTCAAGAAATGTCTAATGTTTTCCTTTCTCTTTTACCTACTTCCCTCCCCTTTCCCGTCCTCCCCTTCCCTCCCCTCCCCTCCCCTCCCCTCCCTTCCTTTCCCTCTGTGTGTGTGTGTGTTAAAATTCAGGTTCTCAAGTCCCATTCTAGAAGATTCTGATTTAAAAGAACTCATTTTGAACTTTTGAGTAGTCCTTAAAATAGTTTTTTTTGGGGGTGGGGTGGGGGTGGGGGTGGAGGGAACTGGTCTCAAAAAAGGGAAAGGGACTCCCAGTGGTGGCTGTCACATCTGCTCTTCTCCTTAGGACCTGTCCATTCCAAATGTGTCAGGCTCCCAGGGGCACACGCTGCCTCTGCCCTGAGCTGATAGGGACTTCCCTTGCAGCAGTGGTCAGAACTGAATATCTGACCATCCCTGGATTTGCGGAGGAGGTGCCACACCCTCAGGGCAGAGCCTGCATTTCATCCCCACACTTCCCGCTCGCTCGCTCTCGGGTGTGAGGTGCTCCACCTCTTGGACTGCACATAGGAGTGGACTCATGTTGTCTGACTTGTCTGGCAACGTTAGAAGATATGGGGAAGGACATCTAAAAGCTGGCTCGAGAATCATTGCTAACTCCTCTGGGGGAAGTGTGTACAGTATGGGAAAGACAGACTTCCAACGTGTGCCTCTGTTAACTACCCTTTGCCTTTTCCATGGTTGTGGAGCTGGGCACAGGGAGAAGGTCTCGATAAACCACACTAAGTCAGTATTTCCATCATCAGTAGTGTTAAAATCACCTGGAAGGTTTGTTTACTCAAACACAGATTATGGGAGTTCATCCCCCGAGCCCTGGATGAAGTGGGTGGGTCTGGCGTGGGCTTGGACACATACCAGTAACCACGTGGCTACTGGTATGGCCCGAGCTTAGCTTTAGCTTCCTGGGCGGGGGTTCTCAGGACTCTTTCATCACAGAAATGCTCATATTGAAGTGTACTTCTCCCCTTCCGTTGGATAATGTCTGTTTTCTTGGATTCTGCCCCTCTTGTTCATCCCAGCGGGAGACCCAAGCTGAGAACAGCTGTTCCACCTAAAGCCAAAGTTCGCCTGGCTTTGGCAGGGTCATCCTAGGTCAGGAGTCCAGTGGATGAGCAGGGAGGGTGGGGAGACGACAGGGTGAGAAGAGAAGAAGAAGCAGGAAGCCGTTTTGTTTCTCTTTCCCCTGTTTCCTCCCACATTCCAACTCACCCCACTTTTCAGGACCTTTTCTCTTAATGACTCTCTTGACTCAGAAATGGAATTTCTAAGTGTCTGGGTGTGTGGTTGAAGTGAGTTGGGTTTGCTTTTTAGTAAGATGCTGATTGAACACCAACTAAACACTTTTTATATATTTATTATTTGTGGGGCTATGTGCATGTGTGCCCACGTGTCACTGTGCACTTGTGGAGGTCAGAGGACAACTTGGGCACAGGGGGAAGCTATCGATAAACCACACTAAGTATTTCCATCATCAGTAGTGTAATCACCTGGCAAGAGTAGATCTTCTCCTTCTACCGTGTGGGTCCCGGGGGTAGAACTTGGTCCTCAGACATGGTAGCAGGTATTTACCCAATGAGCCATCTCTCTGGTCCTCTGTAGAATGTTTTCTTATGTGACAATCACTAGCCTGGCAGTTGTGTGTAGGTAACATTCGGCATTTGTTGGACCTCTTGGGCCTGTCTTGAGGAAGCCACCATGAGCCTAACCTTTTGCATCTGTGGGGTGACCTGCTGAGAGAGGCTGGGTTGGGAAGAAACAGACCTGGCTTGGAGACACCTTGTTTGAAATCATAAAACCTAATGATGAGCGAATGTCAAGGGCTCTGGAGACAACAGGTAACTTCAGACCCAGATTTATTCTTCAGTGCTTGTGTGCTTGCAGGGCTGGAATGAAAGTCCTTTTCTATTTTGTGTGAGAATCTGGCTTTCATTTTGTATCTTGTTCCCTTGGGAACCCGATACAAGGGAGCATGTCAACTATATTTCAGCAGCATTGCTTATGATACAACATGACCTGTGATTAGAAATGAACAGACAGACCTAGTCTTATCTAGCCCTGGGCCATTCAGTGTGTCCTTGAGTACAGTGACTCCTTTCACTGGCCCATCCGTTATGGGGACCTTGGAAAGTGTGGCTAGAGAGTCCTGCTCCAGGGAGGTGTCCCACCAGAGAGATTATTGTACTCAGTTTTCATTGTTCCTTAGCCAAAACCTTGAGGCCTAAAGAGAAACAGCATCTTGATGCCTCTGTGATCTGAGGCTCTGTGGACTGGTTCTGCTGGAGACGAACTCCCAAGGCTGTATGAGCTGTGTGTCCTGTCCTAGACCCTTCTCCCCAAATTGAATGTGAAGTGTGCTTGTGATAGTATTGTGAGCCTCAAAACAAAAACATAAACAACAAACAAACAAACCCAACCAACCAACCACCAATAACAAAACGACCCTAGTCCCCTAGTATGCCTTAGGGAAGGCCTGTTTATGCTTGTTGTTTGTTTTTTGTTTGTTTGTTTGTTTTGTTTGGATAGGATCTTATCAGGCCTAGCCTTCTTACTCATGATCCTCCTGCCTCGGTCTATATAAAATGCTAGGATTGTGTGGGATCCGACTACCAGTATGTATCACTTCCCTAGGTGTGGCATCTGCTCTTTAGCTGTGTGCATTTTCCTCATCTGTAGAATGGGGATGCTAACACTGTTAACTTCTAGGGAAATTATAAAGTTCGTAAGGTCCGCAGAACCGGGTCAGTACCTATGTATGTGATACTGTCATCCCTAGCATTATCTTCACCTCCTCATTATCATTGCTGCTATCCCCGAGGGAAGGCCAGGAGGCCCTTTCTTCTTCAGGTCAGTTCCTGTCTCAGCATAGATACTAATTCATTATTCGGCTTTGGGCAAATCACCTTGTTATCTACTTTCTTTCTTTGTTTCCTTCCTTCCTTTGTGTATGTGTTTACATATACACATATGCTTATACATACACATGTATGTATATATAACATGTTCATATGCTATGTGTTTAGCTATATAGGTATGTATGTTTACATGTACATATGTGTTCATGTGAGTGTGTGCACATGTACCTGTATAGAGGCCAGAGGTTAACATTAGGTGTCTTCCTAAGTCACTGTCTTTTTAAAAAGTATGTTTTGTACTTGGAAAATTTAACATAGTTATGTAATACATTTTGATTATACCTATCTGTCCCCTCCCTCCGATTCATCATAGTGTCCCCCATTCTCCCTCCCAGTTTATCTTATTCTTTCGAAGCACAGGCTCTGACTGAAACCTGGAGCTCACCAGTTTTGCTGGATGGCCAGTGAGCACCAGGACCCGCTTGTCTCTGCCCTTCCCCAAAGCTCAGTGGTTACAGACTCCCAGCTCTGTGCATGTAATCTAGGGATCCTAACTCAGGTCTTTGTGCTTTAACTGCAGAAACTTTACCAATTGAACCTACCCTGCCCCTCAGTCCCTTAACCTCTGTTTCTATCAGTAATTTCTAGGTACTCCGTTATTTGTTGAATACTCTGATGGAGTAGGACATCAACTAAACGCTTATTTGGATGTGGTTTAATTTCACACAACAGACCTATGGGAGTGGAGGGGGAAGAGAAGCAGCCAGCAGGTGGAAGGGTGCCAAGGCTCCAAGGTCTGGATGCTCATAGAGGAAGCAGGTTCATCAGGAGAAGATGGAGAACGCCCACCCCTGTTTGAACCCTGCAGGTCTAGATGAAGCTGAAAGGACCGTGAATGGTTCTGACCAGAGTGGTCCTGCACAGAGTCATCCCCTGGGCAGGCTACAGGGATTGTGGTATAATGGTTATGTGGCTAAGAAAGGGTTATGATGGTTACTATGAACTGTTTTCAGGCATTTATTTCAGAAGAACCAGGAGGCTGCCTCATATATCCCTGAATTTTTCTCCTCTGAGGACATCACACAGAGTGGTACTGGGGATGAAGATTTCTTCCCTCACCAGAGGATTTCCATGATGGCTGCGGGGAGGAGGGAGAGGTTAGCCCATGGTCTGGGCAGATCCTGATGTGTCTTACCTTGCTCCTTCAGGTCTGAATGCTGGCGCTTTCTATGCTTTATCCACTCTGCTGAATCGCATGGTGATCTTGCACTTCCCGGTAAGGCTGATCCCCAGGCCTGATGGGCAGAGAGCTACTGCCTGTCTCTGCAGAGGCTGGGGAGCGTCCGCTCTTGGGTCTAGCTAGTTCTGGGTAGCCTTCAATGGAGGGACTTGGAGGTAGATGGCCCTGGGTCTCAATTTACATTTTGGTGGTTTTAAACCATGTTACAGCAGACTATATCATAATATGACAAGCTTGTCATCTTAGACATATCTTAGACTAGACTTCTCTCTTTTCTGCAAAAGACATATAACTACTTTTCTTTTCTCTCCTTTCTGTCTCTCTGTCTCTGTCTCTGTCTCTGTCTCTGTCTCTGTCTCTGTCTCTCTGTCTCTCTCTCTGTCTCTCTCTCTGTCTCTCTCTCTCTCTCTCTCTCTCTCTCTCTCTCTCTCTCTCTCTCTCTCTCTCTTTCTCTGAGGCAGAATTCAATTATCCAGCCTTGGCTAGCCTGAAACTATAGACTTGCCTGTCTCTGCCTCCTGAGTGCTGGACTAAAGGCACGTACCACTTTGCCCAGATACAGTTACCTCTTGTAATGTTATTTTTTTAAGGGTAGAGTATAAGAACTAGAGAGATGTAAGAACACTAGCTACTCTTTCAGGGGACCTGGATTCAGAACTCAGAACCCTCATGATGGCTCACAACTACTTGGAACTTTAGTTCCAGGGGGTTAGAAACCTTCTACTGGCCTCCTGAAACCACCAGGCATGGATGTGGTATATATGCATACATGTAGGCAAAATACCCAAACATGTTAAATAAAATAAAATAAAAAAGTTTATAGAAAAAGGCTAGAGAATAAGTACCAACACATGGATGTATGTATAGTCATATAATATTTATTATATGGGAAATGTTTAATTTCGAACTCCCATATGTTCAATTAAAGTGTTTTTTCTATTTTTGTTTCTTTTTATGTATATGGTATTTTGCCTGTATGAAGGTCTGTGTGCCATATGTGTGTGTAATGTCTATATAGACTAGAAGAGGGCACTACGTCCCTCAAGGCTGGAGTTGCAGAGAGGTATGAGCTGCCATGTAAGTCCTGGGAATTGAACCCAGGGAAGAGCAGCCAGCCCTGCCCAGCTCTTAACTGCTGAGTCATCTCTCCAGCTCCAGCATTTTATTTCTAATCAATCAATCAATCAATCAATCAATCAATCAATTAATTAATTAATTAATGTTTGAGTCAAGGTCTTTCTACGTAGACCTAGCTGTCCTGGAACCAATGAAAGGATTTAGGAAAAATGTTTCCAGAACCAGTGAGGCTGGATGCTGGGCAAGTGTATCACACAGCTTCTGCCTGGATTGCAGCTTGGCTGCGTGAAATTACGGTCCGACTCAGTCGGAACACAGAGTCAGGCACACCAAGGCCATGGCTGGCACACTTGCGGGGTCGGAATCCTCCCATCCTTAGATCTAAGATCGTATCCCAGCTCTGTCTTTAAAAAAAAACGTGTGCCTGTGACCTTAGGCTAGCAGGTGAATCTTACTGTGCCTCTATTTCATATCATCAAATGGGTACAGACTGACTCCTGATTGTATGGTGGGGATTATGAAAATTAAACAATAATGTCAACATTGTTATTACATATTATATTAACATTATGTATTATATATAATATATTATTATTATTATTATTATTATTATTATTATTAGGACTGTCTAACATGCTTTGACATTGCAAACTGACATTGTTATCTATAAATATGTGCACATATGATGCATATTTATAGCTATCCTGAGATATATGGCCACAGGTTAGAGCCATCTGAAAAATAGGATGAAATCAATCTATGTGTTCCAGTAGATTTTTCCCTCTATAACAATGGAAACAATACATAAGATAGACTTGCTGTAAGGATTAATTTAAAAATATCTGAGTGAACATGGTGGTATACTGCATTAATGCCAGCAGTCGGGAGGCAGAGGCAGGTGGTTCTTTGTGATTTCAAGCCAAGCTGGTCTACTTAGCAAGTTCCAAGTTAGATGGGCTATATAGCAAGACCGTGTTTCAAAAAGAAATTAAATTAGAAAATTATATACACATACAAATATATACAGTAAGTGGTTTTAAGGACATTTGGTTGGTCATGCTATCCCAGTAGACAGGGCCATAGACGCACAGCTGGGGTATTATTGTTGGCAAGAACAACTATTCTAGAATTTCCTTGAGGTTGCTGTCTTAGGGGCCATCTTGTCCTGGTATTTGCTAAATACTGGCCACACTGGGGTGGTTCTGTGGTCTCCCCAGGGGCAAGAAGTGAATGCTGGAAGAATCGGTCTGACCATCGTCATCGCAGGGATGTTCGGAGCTATGATCTCAGGCATCTGGCTGGATAAATCCAAAACCTACAAGTGAGTGACTCTCTCTTGTTCAAGCACTGGGGCCCCTTACTTTTGAAATGACATGTGTATTAGGGACACAGCTAGTTAGCTTTGGGGGTGGGGAGCAGCAGCTGGAGGTCTAAGCCATCAAACAGGCAGTTCTGGCTGACTTTCTCCAAGCCTCTGTTCTAGTGGAACTCTACTCACTCTGTGGGATCCTGGGAGGACCTGGAGTAGAGGTCGTGAACGCTGGCTTAGTCTTCCTCCTTATCCAAAAGCCTCGTGGAAAGAAAAAAGTGAAAAGTGGAAACAGAATGTGTGGTGGGGGGTTGGGGGGGTGGGGCCGGCGGGGATGGTGGGTGGATCTCAACGTGGGAGAGTTTGCAGAACTCCCAAAGAGCAGTGATTCCACTGACCCATGCCCTTAGCTGCTCTGGGCTAGCTGAGCTCTCTGTGTTTTAGTCCAGTTTGCAGTGCATTTAATCTTGCAATTGTTTTTATCTTGTATGCAAATATGCCTAGGGCCTGATTAGCCGGTATACTCCTAGGAGCCCAGAATGATCATAAAAGATTTTAGTATATGCCAACCTAATCCTGGCCTATAAATACAAAATCCCGACATCCCACTCTCCAGATGCCAACGAAGTAGAAGGGTCTGCTTTGTAAAGTGCAAGCTGGTGCTGGAGAGCTGGCTCAAATGAGAAGCGCCTGCTCTGTAAGCGTGAGAACCTCAGGTCGATCCCCAGGGTATACTTAAAAAGACACGCGTGGTGGTATGCGCTTGTAATCTCAGCTTGGGAATGTAAATGGGAAGACCTTGGCATTTGCTGGGCATCTGTTCATCATCAGCCAGCCTTGAAGGAATTCTCCAGAGGACAGATAGCCAGAGGACAGTCCCCCAACCTATTTTTAACTTACACCCATGCGTTGAGAATTGAACTCGGGACCTGTGTATGCTAGGCTACATTGCCAGTCCTGCCCTTCCCTTCTGGTTGTGACTCTGTGTTGCCCCCCCCCCCATGCAGAGGGTGCTCAGTGACCACCAGCTGTGGGTCAGCTACCAGGATGGTGCTACACTGGGCTGGGCGGCATTTCCAGGCTGCTTTGTCGAAGCCTCCAAAGTTTCCAGTGTCTGGAGGCAAAAGACAGTGGTCAACCTGTTCTTTGCCACACAAACCCACTTCTGTAAGCCTCTGGGCAGGTCAAGTCTCACTTTGGTTGGCCCAGTCAAAGGCCAGCTGAGGCCACTCCCAGGGATGGGGCTGCCAGGCTTCTGAAGGCTGAGGAGCCTGGCGTCGTAATTACTGCTGGTGAGGCTTGGCTGCCTTCTCGTCTCCACATCTGTTAGTTGCTTGTTCCAACCAGATACAAAAGCACTGAAGGCTGGCCACCCCCGACCAGAGGACAGAAGTGTCCCTTCTTCCAGGGCCTGCCCTGCAGTAGGGGAAGGGAGGGGCTGGAATGCTGGCCTGGCTGGCTCGTGGGCAGCCAGATGATTTATTTAGATGAATTAGAAAATATAGTAGAGGCCTGGGAAGACTCTTGCTCTGTGCTTAGTACAAGTGTCCAGCTGTTCAATCAGCCTCTTCCTGTCCAAACTCCTGGATTTGTCTACTCTGGGTTGGAGGCTGGAACCTGGGAATTGGGGTCTATCTCAGGCTGGAACTAGGAATAGTTTTGTTGTTGTTTGTTTGTTTGGTTGGTTGGTTGTTTTTTGCTTATTTGTTTGAGTAGCCACTGTATGAAGGTAGAGTTGTGGTTCAACAAACATAGCAAAACAAACTTTTTGTTTGGTTATTTATTTATTTATTTATTTATTTCTCTCTCTCTCTGGTGGGTTTGATGAATTACTGAGAACAACTCACATTCCTGAGTATGCTTTTTGCAGGGTGGTGGAAATAGAGAGAGTGGATGGGGTGAAGGATGGAGGGCCCATATTCTCAAACCAGGCCAGAGTTGCATCTTCTGGAGGCTATGGCTTTGACCTCTTTGCAAAGTGCAACTGCATAGTAAATTACTCTCCTGATGTGTAGCATGAGACATTACTGATGTTTCAAACCAAGCTTGGGTTCAGATCCTAACTTCTGGATTGACTCACTTACTGATTGTTTGAGAGAAGGTTTCTCTGTGTAGCCCTGGCTGTCCCAGAACTTGCTCTGTAGATCAGACTGGACTCAAACTCAGAAATCCACTTGCCTCTGCCTCCCGAGTGCTGGAGTTAAAGGCTTGTGGTCACTAGCACTCAGCTTCTGGTAGTGACTTTGAACACACAATGAACCTCTGTTTCTTCATGAGCATTTCTTTCTTCATTGATAAAATTGGGTGGCCAGAGATTGCAATCATAAACACTTGTAAAGTATGTAACAGAATCTGAACACTGTTGTGGTCTAAGAGTTGCTCCTCAACAACATCAACGCCAATCTCAGTCAGACAGGAATGACTTACTGAACGCACACCTTAATAATGGTCAGACCAGGGATGTAGTTTAGAATTAGGTCTGAAACTATGACAACAGACATCTCTTTGTGTCAGCTTATAAAGGAAAAAAGCACAAAAACCATGAGTTCATATGCAGGGCAGGAAGTGCTTCCCAGGGGTCAGCTCTGACCCAAGCCATTTTAGATGGAACAGTTCACAGTGACCTTTGATTTCATGGGTTCTATGTAAAGCTATGCTGGAGGGGGTCAGATCACAACAAACTCAAATAAAAGTATTAGTTTCATATACCATAGTGTGCTTGCTGTGTCCCACTGTGTTCTGGCTTCTGAGGAGACATGTAAAGGTTTTGAGCTCTCATATCTGAGTCCTGTTGCTCATGGCAGGCAGAAGGCTGTGCTGAGCCAGCACCCTATGCAGAGTGGTACAGAGAACAGAATGCAAGTCTGTTTGCGGGAATCAGGGCCACAAGACACTCCTGTGTGGCCAGCACTGTGAAGGGAGTGTGTGGAAGAGCATAGGAGGGTGAGTCTGACATCAGATCCAGCACAAAGAAAAAGGCAGCAGAGAGAAGGCCACAGGTTCTCCCTTTGCCTTCGGAGTAGAGCACACTTAGCTCAGGATGAGAGAACATTATCTTTCAGCTCCATTGTTTGGCGCAAAGTAGTTCAGATCCAATCAGTCAACCAGAGAAGCCATGCAAATGGCCACAGGAAGAGCTTATGGAGGGAGTCAGCAAGCCAGAGTACTGCCCAGCATTGCTATGGGGTTTGATACTCCACATGTAGTATTGAAAGCTTTAAGGGAGCTGGGTAGTAGTGACTCAGGCCTTTAATCCCAGCGCTTGGGAGCCAGAGACAGGTGGATCTCTGAGTTTGAGTCCAATCTGGTTTATAGAGTGAGTTCCAGGACAGTCTGAGAAAAACTCTATCTCAAAAAAAAAAAAAAAGAAAAAGAAAAGAGGAGGACGAGAGGAAGAAGAGGAAAAGGAAAAGGAAGGAGAAGGAGGGAGGAGGAGGAGGAGGAGGAGGAGGAAGAGAAGAAGAAGAAGAAGAAGAAGAAGAAGAAGAAGAAGAAGAAGAAGAAGAAGAAGAAGAAGAAAGCTTTGAGTAGTCTTAACCATTAGCACCTTGACTATAGCCAATGTTTATATGGAGAGGTCTATACAGAAGCAGAACTCACAACTAGTAGAATGACTTCATATTTATTAGTCTTACTCTTTGTAACATTGGTCATGGTGTAATTATTTATCGTAAATGAATACTTGTTGGATTAGTATTCTTTACCTATTTGGAGACACTTGTATGAAGGCAAGTGTGCCAGCATACTTCAAAGAGTTGGAAATAGAACAGATATTCAGCAGATCCTTGTGGAATGAACAGACGTGCCTGCTAGGTACTGTTAGTGGAATAGGTAACTCAACTCTCTTGCATTTATCCATAGGGAGACAACCCTGGTAGTGTACATCATGACTCTGGTAGGCATGGTGGTATACACGTTCACCTTGAACCTGGACCGTTTGTGGGTAGTATTCATCACTGCTGGCACACTGGGGTAAGTTCCAAGTCTGACCTATTTAATTGGGAAGCACATTCCCTGGCTCCTAGAGTGGCCTGTAGCCTAGGATGCAATAAGTGCCCCCTTTGCTGTCTCCTCACTGGCCTCAAGAGATGGAGAAATGGTGTCGAAGGGTCTTAATACTTGAAGCATGCCTTCAGTGCCATCACCCAGGAGGCAGAGGTCAGCAGATCTCTGTGAGCTTGAGGCCAGCCTGGGCGATCCTGTCGGGATGAAATGAAGCATGGCCTATGCTTTCAAGACAGCTGAGATTCTAGAGACTGTTTAGTTGGCTCTGGGTCTAGGGCATTAGAGCACAGGTATGCTCTGAGATTGTCTCCTCATCTAAAGATGAAAACAAGAGTGGCCAACTTTGTAGGTTGGTTGGAAAGAATGAGAGAGCACAAGGGAGCCCGGTGCAGGTGGGAGGAACTGGCATCTTCAGATGTGTCAAAATGCACAGAGCCATAGGCATTTTATAGGGACTTTGCCGGCTCCACCTCCCAGCTCTTTTCCCTCAGGCAGTCAGAGCCTGTCTATGAAAGTGTGAGAGATAAATACCTGGCCCTCGGTGCTTCTTGGCCTCCTGTTGGGGAGGATAAAGAGAACTCCAAACTCCCCCTCCTAGGTTCCAGAGATCCACGGTGATGTACCTTGTAGCCCATGTCCAGGGACTTCCCATTCCAATCCAGGACATGTGGGCCTGGGACACATATTCTCAACTGAAGCTGAAATGCACCAGACACTCTCGTTCCTTCCATAAATGCTAGTGTGTCATTGCTTGCTGGAGGGAAGAACAGGGAAGACATTAGAGACCCACTGAGCACAAGGCCTAGAGCTCCCTGTTTACAGACACCACTGTAGAGGATGGACAGATAACCTGCTGGGAAGAGAAAAGCAGGGGAGGGAGGGAGAGTGTCTAAGCGGGAAGGAGGGCTCCCAGTCTTGTTCTGGAGGCGCTCCATTGCCTTATTCTCTGGGTTTGGACTTCAGCTTCTTCATGACGGGCTATCTGCCCCTGGGGTTTGAGTTTGCTGTGGAGCTCACATACCCAGAATCTGAAGGCGTGTCATCTGGCCTCCTCAATGTGTCGGCACAGGTAAGGTCCTGGTTTTTTCTTTGCTCCTTGCCTTGCTGTGATCCTGTAAAAGTATGGCATCTTAATCTTCCCCATGGCCTACTTGATTACTCCTTGTTCCCTGCCTTCCTGATGTTTTTCCAGGTATTTGGGATCATCTTCACCATCTCCCAAGGCCAGATTATTGACAACTATGGATCAGTGCCTGGGAACATCTTCCTGTGTGTGTTCCTTGCCCTTGGGTCAGCTCTGACAGGTGAGTGGAGGATCGAGAGCCCGATGAAGCTCACAGTATTCACTGGCACCTGTGTATTGACTGATGATTATAATGAGTAGCACACATGTGGGGGTAGATGAGAGGGCTTGGTGGATCTCTTTGGGACGGGTTAGTTCTTTTTGGCATTAGAAGGTCCATGTTTGATGTTGACTTCCACAACTTATACAAATGGCTCTGGGGGGCCTCAGTTTCCTAATTTGTATAGTGAGGATTTGTGGGTAGTGGTTAGATGTACAAAGTTCCTTTTTAAGAGATCCTTAGGTGAATGTCAGTGTCATGATTGGCTTCTGCATCTCAAGCACAGCAGTGCCTTGGGGTGATGGTGCCTGTTCTATCCTAATGTTCTGGTGTAGGATTGAGATAGCAGTGACCCTTAGGGAAACGAGGATTCCGTCTTTTATGTGATCTTGACCAGTGGATTTGCTTGATGACTGTGCTTTAACGCTCTTCTTTTTTTGATCTCAGCTTTCATTAAGTCAGATCTTCGGAGACAGAGGGCGAACAAGGATGCTCCTGAGACTGTGAGTGTGTGGAAGCTTGGTGTGGGTAGGATCTGGGTCTTAAGCTGTTGATAAGGATGTAGTAACACAAGTGGGGCTACCAGGAGCTCCCAGAGGAACTGGTTTTTGTAGCAACTGTGAGACAAGCTCACCTCTCATAAACATGGCATCCAAAGAATTTCCTCAGTGGGTGTCCAGTATTGTTCTTATTTCTTAAAAAACTTCTTCCATTTTCTAAATTCTTCAAAAGATTTATTTTTATTTTACATGTTATGAATGTTTGCCTGCTTGTATATATGTGTAGCATGTGCATGCCTAGTGACTACAGAGACCAGAAGAAAGTATCGTATCCCTTGGAACTAGAACTGCAGGTGTTTTTGAGCAATCATGTAGGTACTGGGAAGCAGACACGGGTCCTCTGTAAGAGCAGCCAGTTCTCCATCCCCATCTTTGACTTTCAACCAGCCTCCAGTCTCTTGTGTGATCCTCCAAGCATTATCATTGCTGTCACAAACTGCTAAACAGCATCTCCTCTTGTGATCCTGAAATAAGTTTTGGGTCCTTGCTAAAAGGACTTCACTGCTAAGAGCTTGGCATCTGTGACTACTGAGGGAACGTAGGTACCTGGCTTGACCACTCTGTGATGGTGTTGGTGATAGGCTCCTTGTAGGCAGAGTCATGGGGATGGAGCCCACAGGTTGTCAGAAGATCTCTAAAAGGGCAAGTCAAGAAGCAGGAGCTGGTGGCAATGGGAGGTGGGGTGGGATCAGGGGTATGTTCTAGAACAGAAGTGTTTCCCATCTGCCCATGTCAGCTGGAAACCACTTTATCCAAAATAATAAGGGAGCTCAGTGGCAGAATGCTTACTTACCATTCCCAGAGCCTGCCTACAGTCCCAGCATGGAGGAGGCAGGTTCAAGTGAGGAGGAAAGGAATTGGGAGTGAAGAGCCAAAGTGGGATATTTGTTTTGTTTTACACACACACACACACACACACACACACACACACCATCAACTTCATTACAGATGTACTACCATCCTTCATAGAAAAAATGAACATAGCAAATATACAAAAGTCTTTAAATCATGTCATAATTCTATTATCTAGAAATATGTTACTGGCCATGTATGCATCTGCATATATGTAGTGTATGTGCATACATGTAGGGTATGTGCCTGTGTGCGATGCCCATGGTTGGCGGCAGGAAGTTTCTTTGTTCATCTTCTACCTTCTGCACTGAAGCAGACTAGATGAACTCAGCTCGTGCATACAGCTAGTTTGGTTAGCCAGGTTGTTCCGGGGATCCTGGCTCCACTTTTCATTGCTAGAATTGCTGGTGGGTCTCCATGGCCACCCAACATTTGACTGGGTTCTAGGGATCTCATCTCAGGTCCTCATGCTTATCTGTAGAAGCTTTTAACTATTGAACCAGACATCTCTTCAGCCTTGACTTTATTTATCTGTGGCTAGTGTAGAACTTACTATGTTGCCCAGGCTGGCTTTAAACTCATGGTGATTATTCTGCTTTACCCTAATGAGTGCTGGAGTGCAGGACTTGTTAGGCTAAAGCAGGATAATCACCTATTTTTGGGTTTTTGTTTGTTTGTTTGGTTTGGTTTGGTTGTTTGATTGGTCTCTCTCTCTCTTCTTCCTTCCTCCTCCTCCTCCTCCCCTGTTTTTATTTTAGCATGACCACAGTCAGTTCTGAGGCTGAAGTGGGTTTATTTTTTTCCAGTCTGCTTTTATGCCACTTTAAATACATGCAAAATAATAAGATCAGTCTGGGTCTAGGAACAAACAAGGTAATAAACAAAACCCCATAAACACTTTTCTAGGGGCTAATCAGGATGACCAAGGCAAAAGGAATGCCAGCATGCCTCAGCTGAGCCTGCTCTGAGCTCTGCATTAACTCAAATGTAAATGTTCTTAATCTCGGCCTATTTCCTGAGTCCTGGCCCAAAGTCATATTCCTGCCTTGAGTTTACTTCTTTTGTCCTGGCCCAATGTTTAATTCCTGCCAAGTGTCTAGAAGCAAGAAGCCTCCAAAGGCTCTCCACATTTCCCCCTTTTTTATTTTAATAACAAGACTGAGCCTGTCTTAGGTCATTCTGACAAGAATGCTTTCCTTACAGGTCATGGAATATGCATTATCAAAAGCAATGCTATTCTGTCTTAGGTTGGTAAGGCTCTGTGCAGAATCTTACCTGTCCTTGGATTGCCAGCCTGCTAAATTAATAACTCTGTATGGTGATACATTTTTAGTTTCAAGCCGTGTATTTTGACTGCCAATATATTGATGTTGTTACAGGCAAGTTTTATCACAATGGGCAGGAATAAGAGTATACCAGGACAAGGAGGGTTAGCATGATCAAGTCATATATGCCATCTTTGAAGCTTGACCAAGATGGAATTACTGACTTCAGGCCATGAATAATTTTACAGCAATATCTGCAGCATCAAAGTTCAGTGAAGCAGCATTCTTTAAATTTATAATCTCACTATGCAAAGTTAAAACATCTAGAGGTGCCGCGCGGCGGTGGTGGCGCACGCCTGTAATTCCAGCACTTGGGAGGCAGAGGCAGGCGGATTTCTGAGTTCGAGGCCAGCCTGGTCTACAAAGTGAGTTCTAGGACAGCCAGAGCTACACAGAGAAACCCTGTCTCGAAAAACCAAAACCAACCAAACAAACAAACAAACAAAAAAAACCCAAACCAACCCCCCAAAAAAACAACAACAAACAAACAAACAAACAAACAAAAAAAAACCCCCACAAACCATCTAGAGGTGATAGAATTATGCCAAATAAAGTGTCTTTGAACTTTTTCCCAATTATAGTGACTATCATTGTAAATTTAAGAAGTAACACAAATCTATTGGTATTTAGCAGGACACTTAAGATGGCTTCTTACTCTTAAATTCTGAACCTCCTCTCCAATAATTTGAAAAGTATCAATTCGCCAGGCGGTGGTGGCACACACCTTTAATCCCAGCACTTGGGAGGCAGAGGCAGGCAGATTTCTGAGTTCAAGGCCAGCCTGGTCTACAGAGTGAGTTCCAGGACAGCCAGGACTACACAGAGAAACCCTGTCTTGAAACACCAAAAAAAAGAAAGAAAGGAAGGAAGGAAGGAAGGAAGGAAGGAAGGAAGGAAGGAAGAAAAAAAGAAAGAAAGAAAGAAAGAAAAGAAAAGAAAGAAAGAAAAGTATCAATTCATTGTTCCAAACATCTATCTAAATCCTCTTGAATACTGCATGGAGACTGTGAAAACTGACTTTGAAATTGTTATAATAACTCTTCTATTTCCTTTAATGTGACCAGTTATTCTGACTCAATCATGGACTGGTCTAGAAATCAATCCAATATTGGAAATAACAGTCTTCATTTGGAAGGCTAGTTCTGGACATCTTCAGAGATATTTAAAAATTCACAACTACCTTGTATAAAGTTACATTTGCAGTGGATAAAATTGGGACAGGATCTGGATTTCGAACAAGTGTTAGTGCATGTGTTAAGGCTCCTAATCTTTTATTAACTGGCCATGTTAAAATTACTTTTGTTTTTCTACAGTATTTAGTTTGAGTTGCATTGGTTGTATACTTTCTAATTGTGTTAATGTTTTGAAATCTGGCATGTCTATTATGGTAGTCTATCAACCAGCTTTTGTTTTAATGCCTATGAGTATTACAGGACCTTGGTATTCTGAAAATAAATAAATAAAAACTTCCAAATACTGGAAGAAGTGAGTTAGGCTTTAAGTAGAAGCAAGAGGGCAGTGGACTTGATTATTGCTGGTATAGCAGCTTTAATTACATTAATAGCAAGCACAACTGCTTCTACAATTTCTTTGACACAAGAAGTTAAGACAGCTTTTGTTAATCATTTAGCAAAAATGTTACTAATGCTCTTCTTTTTTAAATAGCCTCTATTCTAATTACTACAACACTCTAAGGCTACCAGTCTTCCACAATGCACTTTTAATGACTTCACAGTGTTCAATATAAGGAAGCCATAATTTATTTAACAATTTTGTTTGGACATTAAAAGTATTCATGATTGTTTATAAACACTACTATAATTCATGGCTGGTTAATTCACTTGGTTTGAGTGTGGTGTTAATATTATAATGGGGAGTTGTTGTCTTTGTGACCACCATGCTCTGCAGACTAATAATGATCTGTGGGAGGCAAGAAGGCAGTTTGGTTTGACACAGCTAAGAAGCAGGTGTTGGTTCAAACTTGTGAGTCTAACTCCGAGTAGTTTATTTTAGGCATTTTAAAGCACAGAACAATTTGGTGTAAACCTTCCTGGTGGTAATTAATTCAATCCTGTGTATATAACAAAACACATAAGTCTCCTTGAGGAACAAAGTAAGCTAAAGATCAGAGGTGACTACATTGAAACTCTTGGTAAAGTACATGTGACACCTTCCATAAAGATAGGTTCTACTGATTAACTGAGAAAAACAAGCTTAGATAAGGGTCTGGGAGGATCCAATGAGGTCACAAAGGTCGCCAGACTATTAACCACACCTACTCCCAGCTTTCTGGGAAGATCGGACTAAGCATCTCTTCCTTGGAAGGGATAACCCTGTGTGGAAGGGGCAACCTTGTGTATTTAACATTCCTGGTTCCCCTAGCACTCATTGGTAGACACATAGACCTCCATGCTTCCTACATTATAATGAATAGGCTAGGGATTAACATGATAGAAGCTGGATTGCTATGCTAAGTGTACAATGTTTCCTGGGAAAATGGATCAGCTGTCATGCAGTTTAAAAATGTTATGGATTGCTAACTTCTTTGGAAAGGTTCAGCCAATTCTACCAGTGTTCCTTCAGTAGTGTACGTGAGTGCCAAGGCTGGGTATTTATCATTTTGAAAAACCTTTGCCAGTTTTCTAAGGCAAAGCTTTTCTGTAGGAAGTGCTTTGGGCATTCAAGGTGATGTGCTGGCTTATACCTGAGAATCTTTAGTTCTCTACTGTTTGTATTCTGAAATCACATTCTAGAGTTGGCAGGCAGTAGATAGCAAGGGGAGGAGCCCATAGTTAAAGAGTGTTACTGGGAGACAGGGAAAGCCCAAGGTAGGAATGCTGTTTGTTATCTGGCCCAGTGTGAAGAGCAAAGGCCACCAGAGACATGGGCTTTCATTGTGCTGTGCATAGAGACACAATGATTTAGAATACTTTCCCCAATAATGCTTGGAAAAGGTATCTGTAATAAAATCTTCTTGGTGAAAAAAATTTTAATTGGGACTGTGACTGTAGTGCCATATGACATGTGATTTTGCTTTATTTAAGTTGGAAGATAAAGGCAAACAAGAAATGTAAATAAATTTATATATCACATGACTATGTATTATATACTAATACTATATTGCCTGAGTTTAATAGTTTAATTCTCAGAAACTCACCAGGTCCTGTAACTTCAGTTTCAGGGGATCTGAGGCCCTCTTTGGGCCCTACACTCACTTGAACATATTCTCATAAACACACACACAAACACACTTTGTAATCAATTAATCAATTACACTCTACACTTCATATCTACAGATATGCATATTTCCATCTTGTTTACTTTTTCTTGGACATCTGCTCCATTTGTCAGTCAAGGGCAGTTGTTGGCTCAATCCCATTGGATCCCATGGATCTTAGAGGCAGCACTGAATGGGACTGGGTACCTTAAGTCTCTGTAAAAGGACTCACCCATTTGTACTCTTGTATTTTGACCCACATTGGCATCTGTAGGGGTGACAGGAAGGAGGCTGCAGTGGTCAGGGCATCCTTTCTCTGGAGCCCTGATCATTATCTACCCTTTGGCACTCAGTGTGACTCGGACACTTGGAGATAAACACGTTGTCGGGGCCCATCGAGGACAGGGCATACCTCAGGTCTGGTTGCAGCTGCCCACTCTATACATCAGTGAGATGCTGTTTAGGTAAAGAGAGAACTTCAGGACAGGGCCAATGACTTGACCTTGACTATGAGACCTTGGGTTTCCAGCACCTAGACAGTAGGGCTGCATCTTTCCTAAGCTATTTCTGATGGCGATTTTGATGGTGGCTTCGGAGGCAGGTACATGTACATTGTGTGTCAAATGCAGAGTGACCAAGTCAGCCCTGAGTTGTCTGAATGGGGGTTAGTAATGGCTGAGGCAGATCTGGTGCCAAGAGGCCTGAGAGGGTGAGACTGAGAAGGCCGGCTTACTAGTAGCGGCCTTTGCCACAGATGGGACCCAAGCATTCCTAGAGACAAAAGCACTGTTTGTCCAGCTGGCCCTGCACTCTCTCTGCCTTGGCCCTGCACACTCTGCTCTGGGCCTTGAGCAGCACTGGCTCTGTAGTAGTGTCTGTGTTCAAGGCACTTTTGGCAATTAGAAGACAGACAAATGCCCAAGCTGGCAATACGTACCAGGGTCCCCACAGGGGGATGTCCAGGCCATACTTAATCCTAAACCCACTTAACCAAGTGTGAGCCAGAGTCAGAAGACCTCCTATAAACGAACTCCATGCCATCCTTCCCCAAAGAAGCCATGTCCAGACTAGTCCCCTCCAAAAGCTTCTGCAGTGATTTTTCTGAATATGGATAATCGTATAGCCACAGAGTTCAGAAAAACAGATAAGGAAGGATGTCTTGAAACTTCCTGAATGGTGCCCATTCCATGGACATCATGATGAACCTCCATTCTGGGGGCTGCCTCGTAATGGGCTGGCTGGAGATTGAGGGAAGTGCTGATCTGGAACCAGGGACAGTTAGTTTAGTTGCTGACTTGGGGTGAGTTCAGGGCTAGGGGACAGGAGGCTGGCTTTGGTCCCTCTGATGAGTGGTGATGGTGGGGGGTGGTGTTTGGGGGACACACTCAGGCTGGGCTGCATGCTTGTTTCTTCATGCCCATGGGGGCACCGAGTGGCCTGAGCTTGTACTTGCACTGATCGGTTATGGACAGGTCGCTGCTTCCACCAGGCTGGGAGAGGTCTGTTTGCTTCAGTTACAGGGCTGTTTTCTTTGCCTTCCAGAAAGTCCAGGAGGAGGAAGAGGAGGAGGAGGAGAGCAATACCAGCAAGGTACCCACCGTCGTGTCGGAGGCTCATCTCTGAGAGAGGTGGCAGAGACTCGAACACAGACACTCACCTCTTGGTTCCAGTTAGCTGTTACTGCCAGCACTTAGATTTTCACGGGGAAACTTTTAGAAGCAGCCAGAAGATGTGTGCCTTGCACGGCAGTGCCTAAGCCTACTGGACCCTACCTGAGAACCTGGATGGTTTACCCGGGGAAAACCTCACCTCTCTCCAGATGCAGACTGGATTCTGGTCCCCACTCCCTGTTAGGTCTTGTGCTGGGAGAGGCTGTGGAGGGTGTTGGAGTCCGTCCTTGCACGGTCTCTTGCCTTCTCTTACCCCTTTCTTCTCTCGTGGAGAATGCTTGCAAAATTATCCTAAGAAAGCTTATTCAGGATATTAACTTTTTCTAATGTCTTAAGAGCACTTCTTCTTGAGAATGGGTGAACCGCTCTGCCCAAGGGTCACGAGAGGAAGCACTACAACAGGCCTCCATCATTCCAAGGCAGCTCTGTCCGGACTCTTGGCTCTGGCCTTCCCCCCACCCCCCCTAACTCTGCAGTGTTTCTTTAGACTCTTTCCTGAGAGTCAAGGAGACTAAACACCAATAAACCAGACAAAACCTTTGTGGCCCCAAAGGAGAAAGAGATTAGTGAGGGTTCTCTGCCTACATGACAGTAAGGGGGCTATCCTGAGTGTGTGAGAAGCTGAGTTAGGATGGGAAGGTGTTTTCCTACAAAGGTGGTGCTCACCCAGGGCCTTCTGTGTCCCAGGCCACTGAGAATATCTTCATTGGGTAGTGCACTGGGATACGCAGCCATCAGGGGCTCCTGGCTCTAACCTTTATTAAAAGTTAGCCTCACTCACTCTACTCTGACAAATAAGCCTATCCCTGAGGAAAGAGGTAGGTGCCTCTTAAAATGGACATGTCTGTTTCAGTTAAACATGATCCCATGCATATTGAGGGCTATATTTGAACAACCAAACCCTCTCCCTGCCCCTGCTAGCAAGAATCTTTGTCAGATATTTTACATTTAAAAGGATTCTTTTGAAACCAATCCCAGTTGACCTTCTTACCCATCCAGTCTGCTGGTTATACTCATGGGCTTTCCTACTGTCTTCCCCAAAGAAGAAACTGGCAGCCAATTGCTCCTGTGCCTTGAGCAATCTGGTCATGGATCATTGGGTTGTCTGGCCTTAGCATACCAGATTACCCAGTTTGCCAGCAATACTGGGGTGTTGGGCCAGAGGGGATCTGCTGGTGTGCACACACATGCAGCCGGGAGGGAAGCAGCAGCCTGGTGCAGGGAGTGTTAGGGACGGATGTGCACACACATGCAGCCGGAGGGAGGCAGCAGCCTGGTGGAGGGAGTGTTAGGGACGGAAGAGAGAGATGCCTTGCTTTCTGTCAAGAGAAAGGTGTTTTTTCTTCAATTGTTCAAAGTGGACATGTTTACTCAATCCATTTATTTAAAAAACATAATTTGTATTTCCTGTTTGTAATACCAGATATTTTAAGGCAATAAAGATTTTCAAAGTGGTCTGCCTCATCTTTTAGTGAGGTAGTGGCAGCTTTGGGAGGTTCCCACCAGGTTATCAAACTTTCCTGAGACTGTCTGGGAGATGGCTGGGGGGTAAAGGCAGGGCTTAGGGCTAGCAGAGCATCTGTGTCCTTTGTTGACAAGGGTGTAACATCCTGTTGGATTTTTAAAGAGACTTTAAAGGTCCCTGACCGCCTACATAGAAGCTTTAACTCAGTGGCCAACCTGTGACCCTGACTTTTCCCGTCCAGTGTACACGCTGGAATGTGCTTCTCCCGAAGGGAAGGCCCAGTGTTGTCTTTGGCTCTGCCTCAAAGGGAACTGAAGTGCTTTGTTTGACCACCCCAGACCCACACCAGCTTGCCCTGGCTGGTGTCCACAGCCTGGTTCTGGCAGTGGCAGCTTGGTGACCTTTTCTCAAAAGGTACTCCCTCATCGCCTTCCCATTCTGATCTTGTTCTTAGCAATTCTCATCTGGAGAGATGGACTCTACTAGTGAGAGGGGAGGGGCGGAGCCCGGTCCCTAAGGAGTCTGATATTCATAGTATGCGCTCAGTGCATATCTGCACCTCTTCCCTGGACTCACATGTCAAGACAATTGTATGATGTGCGCTCAGGGAGCCATAACGGCTTACACTCGCTCAGCCCCTTCTTACATGCTCTCCAGAGGGACCACTGTGAAAGGGTGAAGGTAATTCCTCTCATTGAGCTGACTTTCCGGAACCGTGGGGATCTGAGGTCTGAACTGCCTTCTCTTTTGGCACTACAAATGCAGCCAGCCCAAATCCCGAGCCAGAGCTGTGCAGAGCTGGAAGAATTGCGCTGAATGAGCGCTGGACCCGACCGAAGTCCCGCCGAACCCTGGGAATCCTTTAACAGCCACAGGGCTCACTGTTTAGTCATTTAAGGTAATTTCCCCTGTACAGCACTGATGCTTTCTATGTCCTTAACTAAAAGCACCAGCAATCCTCCTTACCTCGGCGAGCTACTTTCTCCCCCACCCCCACCCCCCATGGCTACGGCCTTTCCCTTCCCCCTTCACAGTGCTCATCCTTCAACAGCTGCGGCTTTCTGCTTGACATGCCTCAATGGCTTCAAATGACCTGAGCACTGAATCTCAGGGCATCCACCTTCTGGGCACTTGAGTCTCAGCTGAGACCCCCCCCCCCAGGAAAATCTTTCTGATGGATTTAATTATCATCTACCTAGCTCCACCTCTTGATTCAAACACCGAGTTTTCTTTTTCTTTCTCTCTCTCTCTCTCTCTCTCTCTCTCTCTCTCTCTCTCTCTCTCTTTCTTTTTTTTGAAACAGGGTTTCTCTGTGTAGTCCTGGCTGGCCTCGAACTCAGAAATCCGCCTGCCTCTGCCTCCCAAGTGCTGGGATTACAGGCGTGCACCACCACGCCAGGCTTATAACACCTAGTTTTCTTACAGAATTCTATTTTAAGTTCATGTGGAGGCATTAGCCTTGGCCCCCCCAACCCCCTTCTGGCTTTTCCAGACTGCCCTCGAACTCACAGAGACCCACCTGCCTCTGCCTCCCAAGTGCCTGACTTCTTTCCACGCTCCTGCAGCTGTCTGGCCTAGGCTGCTCTGGTCTACTTTCTATAGCTGTTCTCAGAATCTGCTTCTTTGGGAAGAAAATGGGAAAGGGCCGTAACTGCTGAGCTGCCGGCCAGTCCTGATGGGGTGGGGGGAAGGAGGAGGAGGAGGAGGAAGAGGAGGAAGAAAAGAAGGAAAAGAAGAAGAGATTTGGCATCAAGAGCACAAGTCAGCAAGTTGACAACAGGAGCTGGAGAAAGCCTCGCCTCCTGGTCTTGAGCCGTCCACTGACAGCGGTGGGTGGAAAGGCGAGGCAGGCTATGATGGTCCTGTGTTGGATACAGAGGGTCTGGAGGGTAAGATGGTTCTCAGGAAAGGTCAAAGTACACATTGGATCAGAATAGAAGGTTTCCCTGTTTATTATAAAATGCATTACACAAATACAACTGACCAAAAGGTCTAAAAACAGCCCGGACTCTTCCAACCTCCACCCACCTGTAGATAAGAGGAGCCTGGCCCTGCACACGAGGGCAGCCCTTCTCAGAAGGAAGTGGAGGGGGCCCGGTATGTGCGCTCAGCCCCTGAAGCAGCCCTTGCCCGCAGCTGCTCTGGGCAGGCGGCAGCTGCCGAGTCACAGTTCCGCTCCCACCGCACAAATCAGATCAAGGAATGCAGAGACATGGAGAAAAGCAAAGACTGGAAAAGGGAGCCTGGAGGGGTCACAGCGAGGGGGGGACACACTAGGGGGCTTCTCAGAATTCCTTGACTCTGAAGGACTAACAGTATTTTCTTTTTGTTTTGTTTGTTTGTTTGTTTTTGTTTTGTTTTTTTTTGAGACAGGGTTTCTCTGTGTAGCCCTGGTTGTCCTGGAACTCACTCTGTAGACCAGGCTGGCCTCGAACTCAGAAATCCGCCTGCCTCTGCCTCCCAAGTGCTGGGATTAAAGGTGTGTGCCACCACGCCCAGTCTAACAGTATTTTCTTATATGACTCTATACATACATGTTAAGTATTTTTTCTTATGAATACCTTAAAAAATTTAAAAACATAAAAAAAAGAAAACAAAACCCCAAAATCAAAAAAACAAAAAAACCCTCTCAAAAGTTTACGCTGCTGAGACTAGATGAAGGCGCTAAGGATGCAGCCAAAAGAAATGGTTTAAGGACAGAGGGTGAATGAAGACAGTGAAGGCGGAAGACAAGGATGTTTCAGAGCCGGCAGGGTGGGCCTCAATTTCTTTTCTTCTGTCTGGATACTGGTTCTGCCTCTAGGTACCGGAGCCCAACTAGCATACCCAGGATGGAGAAACCTTAAACACACAGAGAAGATTAATGGTGAACAGGAACCGCACCTTACCGGCCCAGCACTGTCCTCTGCCCCAGCACTGCGGGGACTAGGGTGGCCCGGTGCTTACTCGCCACCATCAGGGGTGCCAGCACACCAACTGTGGGAGCTGCTGTTCCAAATACAAACAGCTCTGAAAGGAAGTGTCCCAGGGCGAGGAGGAAGGTCCACAGTGTGATGTGATAGAGTCTGCAAGGGAACAGACAGAAACGGGAACCAACATTACTGCACGTCAGGTGCGGAGAGTGTCAGCTGCCGTGACACGACTGTGGTCGGAAGGACACACGTTCCTCAGATACACCCGGCTACTTAATCACATCAGGCTCTTCTCTTCTAAGATAAAGCTCAAGCTTTCTGATGCATGGGCCTCAAAAAGCAGCCACAGTGGGCGTCCAGGGCTTCCTGAGGCAGAGATCCCCGCTATGGGAAAGTCTGGATGGCAGTCTGGGGCCGTGCGACAATTCTGGACCAGGCTCATTGCGTGCTGGGTGCAGACTGACAGATTCGGCAGCCTAGGGCTACCCTAGCAGCTGCCTGGCCGTGTGCCAGCCCATGCCAGCCCACGGTGTATGACGGAGCCATAAATGGATGGACTGAGTGGGGACGAAGCAGCAGGAGGCTTTCGGATGCTCTGGCAGTGCAGTTGGCTATTTTACGTCTTGGCCTAAAGTCTGGTCTGTGGAGGACATGTGAGAGCCCAGAGGAGAACTTGTTCATCAGTTTTCATAACGAGGTGGTGGCTGACCATTTGGGTTTTTTTCTTCCTTTTTTTTTTTTTTTTTTTTTTTTTGGTAAACTATGAAAAAAAAATGAGAAAACACTCCAAGAAGACAGTGACCTGGAAGGAGGCACAGCATGACAAGGACTTGGCCTATCAGTTTTAACACTGGGACACTTGGTTTAGATTCCTTTTGTCTGGTTTTGGGGATCAAACTCAGGGCCTCATGAATGCCAGGAAAGCATTTTGCCTCTGAGATAGATTCCCTAGATGGATGCTTTTATATGAAAGAACTAACAATTGAAAACATTCGTGCCCATAGTCTGCCCTGTCTTCTCCCTCCTCTTTCTAAAAGAAGTAGTATCTTAAATTTGGTTTTTATCACGATGATACATGTTGGTGTGTGTGTGGTGTGTGATGTTGGTGTGTGTGTGTGTGTGTTGTCATGGTGTGTGTGAACACAAGAGATTCTGAATTTCCGGCTACGACCTGATAAGCTTGGGATGCATGTCAGAGGTCTATGATCAAAGTCCTACGCCACAGAGGACTGCGAAGGACAAGTCGGCCTCCGCAGCAGCTCTGGGTCAGAAGGCGGAGCACCGGATGGGGGAGGAGGTGAGGGATGACTTCTCTCTGTTCACCGGCACACATATCAAACAGAGGCCACATTCCCAATACCTATCAGCAATTCTTCATGGCGGTAAAAGGTCCTCAAAATGATTATCTGAGCTTCCAGACTTTTTATTCACCCTGAGAGATAGATAGCAGATGAATAGCAAGGCAATAAAACCGATTACCAACAAAATGTTGAGCAGAGTGTGTTTTCCTTCTTGAACCCAGGCAGTTCTCACTAAACCATCCTGCTTCTAAAAATATGTGTCCAATCTAGGACATGGAATTTAGTTTTAAGGTAAAAAAAAAAAAAATTAAAAATAAAGATGGAAAGATCAAAGGGCTAATAGTCTCGCTTCAAATCCCATTTGAGTCAGGCTTCCTCTGCTTAAATTAATTGGATTTTTTAAATATTTAGACTGCAAAATCATTAATGAAAATCACTACCCCTTTCCCCCCCAAGGGGTTTGTAAGAGACTCAGACAAGGTCATGCAGGTGAAAGCTCCAGGAAAAATCAGAGAGGAGTCATAAATATTGCTCTTTCTCTTCCCGGATGCTGAAGGGAGGGACAAGACACAAGACTTCAGCGTGAGGTGGCCTTTTGACAGCTTCACCCAGCGAACTGAGCAATGACTTTCCACCAAGCCAGTGGTGATTACTGCGGGCAAGAAACCTTGGGCCCCCTCTAGTGGCCAGAACTGGGGATGGCATCATCTAGACAACATGCCTCACTTTAGAGAGGCAGCATAACATGCCTCACTTTAGAGAGGCAGCATGTGTTTGCCTCTTTCAGAGTGTGTGTGTGTGTGTGTGTGTGTATGCGCGCGCGTGTGCATGCGTGCATGTATTTTTAAATGCAGGTTTATTGTGAAGCTGCTAAGCTGCTCTTGGGAAAGTTTGCTGGCCCCAAGGTCTGAGGCCAGGGGAGTTGCTATAGGAAGGGAAAGGGTAGGGGGAAGGGAAAGAATGAACGCACATGCACACACACACACACACACGCACGCACGCACGCACGCACGCACGCACATGCACATGCACACGACACCCACAAAGGGGGGTGGGGGAGAGAGTGTTAGGTCTTTTCATGAATTTCTGATAAGGAGGAGTGTGCAGAAGGTGCGTACAGGACTAGGAATGTGGCCAGGGCTTGAGCATTTGCCAGCTATGCTCAAGGCCCTTCATTTGATTCCCCAGCACTGTGAAGTGATTCCAAACCAAACCCCGGGGCTAAACTGAGCACGGCACTCTAGTTGTTTAGTAGGAGAAAGGTGTGCTCTAATCAAGGGGTAGGAGGCCGACCACTGGACAGTGCCAGGCCATTTGCTATGGCCTGTTAGGCCTGTATGTACTTCAGTCCTAGAAGTCCTGGTTCAACAGGACTCTCATTTTCTGTGCACTATGCTAACGCAGTGAAGTGATTCAACAGGTACCAACAGCAGGACGGCACACGGGCAGAGCCTGACTGCCAACAAACACAGGTCAAAGGCCTGCTCTCCCCACGTACGTTTTGTTGTGGATGTCAATGGCGCAGAGGCAGCGAATCACCGAGGAGAGCAGCGTCCAGATCCCAAAGGTCCGGGCTTGGAGGCCATTCACTGCAGTTAAAAAGAAGAGCGGTGAGACAGCCGAGGGAGCCCCGCCCTATGCCGGTCTGCTTCCCTGGTGGTATGTGGAAGGCAGCTGGGCCTGACCTCTCCGTGTGGGCCCCGGGGAATGGGAGGAATTCCGAGTGTGCTCAACCCTCTTCAGATGTCTATAGTTGGAAGGGAATGCGGCAGAGCTGGATAAGAACATACAAGATGCCTAGCAGAACCAAGAGACTTTGAAGACTGCTAGGAGAGACCAGATACTAGCACCAATGGAGATGTCTTCAAGACATGGTTCTAAGAGGTCTAATATCGGCTCTACTGGGACAGAGTTCAAGCCAGGATGGCTTCTTGTGTATATAGAAGCGGAAACAGGGACTATTTCTCTGGGATTTTCTGGGGCCATCTGTTCTTGGTGGCTTCACTATGATACTGTTGTGTTAAATATCTTGCCCTGAAAATTCGAGTCATTTCACCGTAACAGTGGCTCTTGACCCTGACTGCTTTCTGCATCACCCGAGGGAGCTTTATACAATGACCAGGGTTTGGACACCTGTTACACCATGTAACAATGACCAGTTACATGGTATTCTCCAGAGCTGAGTGCTGACATGAGTATTTTCTAGAAGCACCCCGCGACTTAAGTGTATAGCCAATGAGCTGAAGCACCTCATGGATTCCCAGCATTCAAACAGTAAAGCCACAGCTAGTTCTTTTGCTGATCTGTTTTGCAGAATAAAAACAGTCTAGAAATAGTTAAATTGTAAAGTGTGTGTGTGTGTGTGTGTGTGTGTGTGTGTGTGAGAGAGAGAGAGAGAGAGAGAGAGAGAGAGAGAGAGACAGACACACCAATGGACAAGACTAACAACAGAAAGGCTTAATGTTCTCTTGAACTTTGAATCCCTCGAGTGTGAGATACTCAAAAGCAGACTAAGATCAAGGGAAAGTTTACATGTTCAGCTTCTCTAGAGCTCCGCTCCATGTTTCTACAGCTTCCATGACTGCCTGTGAGCAGCAATTGAGAGTAAAAAATAAAAAAATCAAAATACCCTTCCTGCTCACTCCTCCAGGTTCTCAACTCTCATTATATTTCAACTTTGTTCAAAATAAGGCTCAGCTACTTAATTTTCTTTCTACCTAGATGCTGCAGAGAAAAGAGTAGGTCAGAGCCTGGATCTGGGTTAGCTATAAATATGACAAGAGCTGGCAGAGGCCGTCCGTCAGTGATGGAGCTCCAAGTACCCCGGTGTCAATAGGGTGCCAGTGCCAGCCGCAGCGGACGGACATGCAGTAAGCGCCCGCGGAGTGGGGGGAGGGCACTGGGAGCTGAAGGTATGGCTTTGGGAAAGGCACCTGGAGGGATCTGGGGGATCCACTCAGGGACTTCACTTCGGATGGGAAGATCTTAGAGGAGAAACTGTCTGCCTGTTACATGGACTAGACCCATGCGTGCCACACTCTGGTTTCCAACGAGGGCACTGAGCTCTGGGAAAAGGCTTCTAACCTTTTTCTTTATGGCTTTCCAGCAGCATTCCAGCGTCAACATGGCATCCTATTTCCTTGTGTGCCCTCACGCGAGTGCTTCTGAACACACAAACTGTCCAGAGCAGCGGCAAATGCATGGAGAGAAGCTTGGGAAAAAAGAGCCGAGTGCTTCCTGCATGTTCTCTCATCTACTGCAATGGCTCAACCTTCCTAAAGCTTCGGCCTTCTAACACCGTGCCTCACGTTGTGCTGAGGAACACGTATGGATGAGGAACCACAAAATTATTTCACTGTTACTTCTACAACTAAAAGTCACGATGTGATTCTCTTAATATGCAGGATATCTGAGATGTGACCCCTGTGAAAGGGTTGTCTCCCAAGGGCTATGACCCACAGGTTGTTCAAGTGGCTACCAAGACTAGATTAGGCATCAGAGCCACCTGGATATTTCTAGAACTGGATTCCCAGCCAGACTTACTAAGGAGCCTGAGTTGGTCAGATATACAGCTGACTTTGGAATTGGCAGCTGGGTCAGTGCTACTGAAAATATACTTCTTTACATTCTTTTCTTCTTATTATTTTAATTAGTTTATTTTTGGACATAGGAGCTCACCAAGTTGCCCAGTCTGGCTTTGAACTCTGAACCTTCTTGCCCTAGCCTCCTGTGTGCTGAGATTACAGGCATGTGCTATGATGCCCAGAAGATTTGACTTCTTACCAAGGTTTGGCTTGCCAGTGTAGAGCTTTTCGTAGAGGAAAGTGTGGTCCCGGAAGCTCTGCAGCGTGTTCCCCATGGCTATGATGGACACCATAACCAGCCAGCTCCGTAACACATTCAGGAAGCGGCTCATGACTCCCCTCAGAGAGAGGACGCTTTGCCTTGGGAATAAAGAAGGCATACTGACAGTTACCTCCACAGCAATCACAAGCTCTCGCACCTAACGTGTCCCACTCATGAGGGCTGTCCTGAGTGACACAGGTAGAGCACTTCACTAATTCCTCTGCTAGTCCTTCGGTCCCACCCTATTTCTTGCCACACCACTTTTATTTCCCAAGAGGCCTTGGGGTATTTACCCTAAACAGAGCTATGCTGATCTTTGTCATGGAGGTTTAAAAAAAAAATGCAATGGGTGGAAATGTCAAGTCTAGCACAAAAGACATGGTGAGAAGGAGAACAGAAGAGATGGGGTTACTGACATTTCTGTAAGTAATCGAACGGATTTCCCAGGCGTGCCCCTGCCAATGCTCGGTCACTCTAATGAGGGTGAGGGAGCAGCACACCTTGCAGCAAGTGGCACTGCATTAACCCTTGTTCAAGTAATCCCCCAAAGCACAACTGCTGTAAGTCAGAATTCCCTCCACTTGCCTGGAGTCAGTTCTATGCCTTCGTCTCTTCACGCCATTTCTTTGCAACACAAAAAGCTCAAGGGTGTTTCAAAATCTACGATTCCTGGGCACATCCCTCCAAACCTATAGAAGCTGCATCATACATTTGGATGGAAGCTATGGTGTAACTGTCTTGACTGGTATTCTTAGTTTCCCCCTGCTTGGCTCCCAGACACATCATGTTTCATAAACTCAATCTAATACTTGGAAATAAACTGTCATAGCTTGGTGCTGGGTTTCGAGAGAAGTACACTAGCTATAGCTACGGAACACTTGTGTCCAACACTTGCAGGTGTCCCAAGTATATAACCTTATTTCATTCACTCCCTACATCAGCATAGCAGGCATCATTAGTATTTCCACTTTATGGACGGGGGTGGGTCAGAACCAAGAGCTAAGTGATTTGCTTATGTGACATAGCTAATACGTGGCCCAGTGCCAGGGTCTGTGGACTCTGTTGCAATACTCCCTCACAGAATGTCCTCTTTTAAAAAATATTTACTTATTTTGAGACAGGGTCTTACTATGTGGCTAGTCTGGAACTCTACATAGACCAGGCTGGCCTCGAACTCACAGAGATCCATCTGCCTCTTCCTCCTGAGGGTTGGGATTAAAGGTGGGTGCCACCATATGCAGCAAAGTTCCCATTTTTTTTTTTTTTTTTGAGGAAGCTAAAAACTCCAGCAATTCTTCTGTCTTCAGCTGATAGGAGAGCTAGGTTCTGTACTTTTTGTTTGGCTCAAGCTTTGCTAATTTCCATCAGATCTAAAGGGATCCCACAGAGACAACCTGTCATGGCCATCATCATCTTGGCCCTTCATCTATCTGTTGTCAGGCTAACTGCGTTGGCCTGAAAGCTGTAAGAAGCTATCAGGCTTCCTTTATCACTGTGGTAATGTTTTGGTATGATTCCATACTACCCAGCCCAGTGCATATAGATATCAAGTGAAGTGACAAAAAAAAAAAAACCCAAAACAAAACAAAAACCAAAAAACTAAAAAGGGCTCCGGGAGAGAAAGGGTGGACCCAGGGGAAAGAGATCTGATACAGACTGCCCCTGTCTAGAGATGATGGGGTGAGATCTTCACAGGCTCTCCCAGCATATGCCAAGATCGACTTCTCTTTACTTTCTCCTCTCAACACCAGCTTGGGTTATTTAAAAAGCTGGCACTCGTGTGCACAACACATACACATACACATACACACACACACACACTCCCTTTCAGGAGAACATAGAACTTACACCTTCCATTTCCTAGAGCTTAGCAATCCCAGAGCTGATGACACACCAGAGCATTTCTGTATTGCTCTACCAATTCCTTAAACCTATTTCCCTGGAGTTTTGAGGTGGTGGGAGGGGTGGGGTTTACAACATTTATTCCCAATTTTGTCCTTACCCAGTTCAGCATGGATGCGATACTAATTAACAACCAATAAAGGCAGATAAGATACCTATCCTGGCTCCACCACTCAGCTGTGGGGTTTCAGACAAGTCAGTGAGACTTCAGAGACTCGGTTTTCTCATCCGTAAAATGGGGATATAAACATCTATCTCGAGGGTTACCCGATAATTACACTTGAAAAAGTGAGGTCGTTGCAGAACTAGGTTCATAACGACTGCTCGTTCACTCATCCATCCCCAGAATTTACCAAATCTTCTCCATTTTCCTAGCAACTCCTTGGACTTCGTTTCTAGATTTCACCACCACCACCTCCAGTAGCTTTCCAGGAAACCCCCATTTTCCTAAATTTTGCGAATAGTTTTACTCGGATGCAACACAAATACCTACATCCCACTCCAAATTCTCCTACCTGAGGACCCAGCACTATTGCAGCAGTATCAGCAGCAACCGCAAACCAGCTCCCCCAGGACAGCTCCGGCCCCAAGTCCACCTGGGCCACTTGTTCCCGCCCCCTCCCGCAGCCCAGCTCCAGGATTGGGTCGTTTTTGTCAGAGCTCGCTCTGATTGGCTACGCTAGTTCAGTTCGAGCAGGCGATAGGGAGTGAACCCCTTTGCTGCCAATCAGCAGTTGCCGTCGCCTGAGCCTCTTCCTGCTGCGCCGCTCACGCGGTACACCCTTCTGTCGAGCGTGGCGGAACTCTTGAGTTTGGAGCCAGTCTTTTAGGGGTGGGAAAAACGCAGAGAGAAAAGGAGCCAAGAAACCTTCTGGTGACAGCCCGGGTTGGCTCTGGCGCCTGAGCGCGCCGTGGTGACGCCATCCGTCAGCGCCCGCAGCCGAGCGTTGTTCGCGCCGCTGGCGGGCGCCTGCGCAGTGGCTCCGAGCGGGCGGTTGCTTGTTGGTTGTTGTAGTAACGGGGGAAGCAGCCTTCGGCGGCTGCGTTGATTCCGGCTGGGGAAGGAGGAGGGAGGAGAAGCAGAGCGTGGTCCTCGCCTGCCGGCCCCGAGCCGTGAGAAGATGAGACAGGTAAACGCCTGCGCCGGCGCGCTCCGGAGAGGTGCGCTCCCGGGCTAGGCGGGCGCCGCCGCGCTTCCCTCCGAGCTCCGGAGCAGCTGTTGGCTTCCGGGCGTGCTAGACTGAAGCGCTGCGGCAGAGTCGCCGCGTCCTTGCCTGCCGAGCTGCCTGGGGTTGGGGTGTGCTGGGGTGGAGCTGGCGGCAAGGTCCCTGTAGGGGCAAGGACTTCCTTTGGTATAGGGTCTGTGACCTTCTGAGCATCGGTCTCGTTCTGCTCTTCTGCGAGCCAAGGAAAGGTGGACATCCTTTTCTGCCTGAAGGTTTTGTTTTAACTTAAAAGACGCTCACGCATTTTGGGCAAGATCGAGAAGTACCTTTAGGAACTACCCGAAAAGAATCATTGAAGTTGTTTGGTATTACTCATTTCTGCTGAAGGTGTGTAGGGTCAGGGTTAGTTGCTGTTGCTGCTTGCTGCAGTTGATTTGTTTTTTTTTTAGAGTCTTATTGTATATGTAAATGCACAGACAAGCAAAAGCTTGGAAACCTGCCCTGAATTGATTATCTTTGAGTAGTGATAATATGTTTAAGCGTTTTTCCTATACATTTCTATTTTCTCTGCAACGAACATGAGACTTTTCCTCCATGGAAAGTGTTTGAAGTTAGAAACGGGGAGTTCGAAATTTCCTAATTTTATGTGTCTACTTGAGATCCGGATTAAAATGTGTGATTTTTTAAAAAAGTAACTAATTATAGAATATTTGACTTCCCCTTTCCCCAGCTATTTGTGTGATCCCTGCCGAGGAGAAATATTTTCACTACCCTTTTATTAATAGTTCGGGTGAATTGGTTTTCCTAGAAACATAACAGCTTACTCTGTATGCTTGTGGTAGAGTCTGTATAAATATTGGCAAGTGTTTTGAACCTTGGATTTTTATTTTGATCCTGGTCAGATTTGTCTAGCAAAGAATTTTCTCAGTGTAGGCAATCAACTCTCCACAGCAGGGTGCCCTAAAGCCTCTCCTTTTTGGTGCTTGCTACTTTTTTTTTTTTTTTTTTTTTTTTTTTGGTTTTTCGAGACAGGGTTTCTCTGTGTAGCTCTGACTGTCCTGGAACTCACTCTGTAGACCGGGCTGGCCTCGAACTCAGAAATCCACCTGCCTCTGCCTCCCAAGTGCTGGGATTAAAGGCATGCACCACCACCACCCAGCTATGGTGCTTGCTACTTTTACTCGAATTCAGTAACAGCTTTTTAGATACAACAGAGACAGTATCTGTTTGAAAAAAATTCTTAAGCTAGGCATCGTGTCACATGCTTTTAATCTCAGCAGAGGCAGGTGGATCTCTGAGTTCCAGGCCAGCCTGGTCTACAGAGTGAGTTCCAGGACAGCCAGAGCTACACAAAGAAACCTTATCTTGAAAAACAAAAACAAACAAAAAAGAAAACAATTCTTGATTTTTGTGGTATGTGAGGTCCATGAATGTAAGCTTCTAGAGGTTGAATAATACTCAGGAATATATTTCTTTTCATCTTAAAGATCATGCACAAAATCCTGAAGTGTGCAACTGCATTGTCTTTGAAGTCCTTGGACTTTCTTACAGGAGTCTGTGCCATCCAAATCGTTTGATCCAGTGAAACTGCAAGGAAGAAAGGTCTCTGAGGCCTCTGTCTGCTGACTGTATGACAGACCCCAAAGGAAATGCCAGTTGTGATGGCCCGGGACCTGGAGGAGACAGCATCATCCTCAGAGGATGAGGACCTGGTAAACCAAGAGTAAGTGTTAGCAGGCCCTTAAGGGTGAGAAGTAGTTTCCTTTACTCACCTCTAGGGTCCCTTCCTTGCTGTTACCTGGCTCTAGCTTCCATCTGTGCTTGAAGTCCAGGGCGTATTACTCACTTCCTGTTCCTTTTCAGAAATGCAAGGGTAGGCTATGTGCTTCTAGGCCTGGGAGTGGATTTTAGCTTAGATGTTGTAAAGTGCAGGCAGGAGCTCAGGTGAATTTGCTTATTTATTTTTTTCCTTCGGCTTTGTTCTTGAGGTGGGGGTCTCTCCTTTCTGTTGCCATGCTCCCACTACATCTGGTGGTGGTGGTGGTGGTGGTGGTGGTGGTGTGTGTGTGTGTGTGTGTGTGTGTGTGTATACATATTTTAAAAAATGTACATGTGCCTGCCTGGGTTTCTGTGCCCCATGGGCCTGCGGGTTCCTGAGAGGCCAGGGTGCATGGGATCCCTTGGAGCTTCAGTTACAGAGTTTGTGGCAGCTTGACGGCAGGGAGAGCAGGACGCTCTCTAACTGTTGAGCCATCCCTCTAGTCCCTGCAGTTGGCTTTTTTGTGGGTTTGGGGGGATTGAACTTGGGGTATCAGGCTTACAAGCAAGTACATTTATTTACCTGTTGTACCATCTTGGGGCTCTAATAGGTGAACTTAAATTTTTTTTTTAACATGGGGCAGTGTGGATGTGGAGATCAGAGGACGACTTTCTGGAGTCTGTTCTCTCTCCTTCCACCATGTGGGTCCTGGGAATTGAACTCAGGTCAGGTTTGGTGACAAGCACCTTATCCGCTAAGTCATCCTGCTAGCCTTGTGTCAGGTTAACTCCTGAGCAGAGCTTCTAATGATTTAAAAATTGGAGATTTTGAAAATTTTAGAGATAGGTGAAACATCAAGTTCTTAAGCTCTGACCTTGACTGTAAGAGCTTTCTCCAAAGCTTTTCCAGCTGCAGAACGGTGATAATATGAAGGACAGGCCACACACGGCAGCACCTCTGTGAGGATACTCTGGTGAGAATGAATGCCAGAGCTCTGGAGCCTGTGCTGTGTTCATTGAACCACAGGGCTCTAAGTTCTTTTAGGCTAAGAGTCAAGGTCATTCATTGACTGTTGGGTCCTCACAGTGAAAATGATTAACAGGACCTAGAGATGATAGAGTAGCAGACTGAGAGAGTTTTATTTAAAAATGTTATTTCCACTTTATTAGACTCACAAATATCAAAGAATCAGAGATGGATTGAGATTCGAACTTAGCTCTCCCAGTTTTGGAGAGTTTTACTTCTCATAATTTTACATGGCATGGAAGAGAAAAGCTGATTTTCTCTTCCTGTTTAGATAGGCTTATCTAATTTATTTATATATAAATTTAAGCTTTCATATATTTGTGCTGTACTTTCACCCTCTCCTCCCACTCCCTCTCCTCAAATTCATGGCTTCTTTTTTTTTTTTTTTTAACTATCTTTACATAAATGTATACAAACACACACACAAACAAACACACACACAAACAAACACACAAACAAATAAATATAATCTGGAGGCCAGGTTGACCTGGCATAGGTACCCAGGCTGGCCTCAAATGTGTAGCAGTCCTCCTGCCTCAGCTTTCTGAGTGACTGGGGCTATAGGCATGAATAAGTTACTGTTCTTAGCTTAAGCTGTTTCTCAGTCCTTCAGAATATATACTCTAGAACCTGAGTAACTCCCAGCCTTTTTTGAAAGGATGTGATGATTAGGTTCAAAATCTATAATACACATGAAATTACTTGAAAAGTTATGGTATACTATGATAAAGCATGGCATAAATGTAAGGCATAGTTCTTATTAGCTAATGTGTTCATGGTAGACTGTATAAGGTAGAAGATTATATTAACGGTATTTGAGAAATAGTTAAAGCATCAAGTTTTGAGGAAAGGCTTTCATTATTAGTTCACAGCACATCCTGACTTGACAGTATATTCGGGTCATGGTTTTTCAGATAATTAGGTGGGTAATTCCCTGTGGTTCCTCCGATTCAGCGACATCTTACTTCCAGTCCACTGCCTTTTACTCATTTTAGAAAGTATTTAATGCCAACCAAGATTGTTCTTTTACTCTTGTTTTTCCTTCTTTTTTTCTTTTTTCTTTGAGTAGTGGCTTAGATGGTGAACATAGATAATCCAATCTAACTGACTGTTGCTTATATTCATAATTCAGAAATGCTAAATCTCTAGTAGATTTCCCAATTCTACTAGAATTGATGGAGTTTTTGCAGACTGCTACTGTGGATTCTTCACGGTTTTTCTTGTTTTGTCCACTCACGGACTGGTCTATCGGATATTGGCTTTCTACTCTGGGAAGCTGACTTAGGGTTTCTGATGCTGTGATGAAACATCAAGGCCCAAAGCAACATGGGGAAGAAAGAGTTCACTTTAGCTTAGAAGTCCAGATTTCAGTCCATCATGACGGGCAGTCAGGACAGGCTCTTGGAGCAGGAGCATGGAGGCAGAGCTGAAGCAGAGGCTGTGGAGGGCGCTGCTCACCGTTTGTTTAGTCAGGGCTGGTTCAGCCTGCTTTCCTCTACAACCCAGGGCTACTGCCTGGGGTGGCAGTGCAGTGTCTGCAGTGGTGGGGCCCTAACTCACTAATAATAATCACTAACGTCTGCAGGCCAGTCTGATGGAGTCATTGTTTTAGTAGTACTTCTGTCTTTCTAGGTACGTCTAGGTTTGTGTCAAGTTGACAAAAACAAAAAACAACAACCAGTACAGAAGCTTAACATCAGTTTTTTCACATGGAGGGGAGCAGACTAACATTTTAGAAGTTATAGGACTTAGAAAGCTTTTACCCTCTGGAGAAGTTGAGTTGTTCCATGGCCACACCCTTTGTGAGATCCAGTCAGACCCCCAGGCCTTGCTAAAGCATTAATCCTTATAGTCCTGGAGCACCACACAGCCTGCCACTGCTGGCTTCAATCCCAAAAGTGAGATTTCTCCTTCCTGGTGCGTTCTGTTGACAGTTGAAGCTGACTGTGCCATTGTCCTTGCTTTATATGACATTATTTCAGATAACAAGTATACTGGAACTATTCTGAATCTTGCTTGGGCACCCCAAATACAAATTTATATGTAGCTGTGGAAACTTTCCTCTAAGAACTTGGCAATAAGGCGTTTTTAATCTCTGAAAAAAAATTAGTAGTCTTTATTTCTGTTCCACAATGTGGCATTATGTCATTTTAAAATGACAGTAGCAGTTACTGCAGCAGGAGCTCATAGAAAGGCAGGGTAGGAATGGGGTGTTAACTTGAAGAAGGCATAGCAACAGGAGGCCGGAGCTGCTTCACGCCTGTCTTTGAGTTCATCTGCTGACTCCCAGGATTTCATCAAGTCAGCCACACAGTTGGTCTGTTACAAAAGCCACAAAGTATTCACATACTTTGTTATGCAGCTGGAGAGGTGCTTCTGTGATTAAGGGCTCTGGCTGCTCTTTCAGAGGACTGGGATTCAGTTCTCAGCACCCAGGCAGTGGCTTACAACTTGCTGTAACTCTGGTTCTAGGTGGTCTGACGCCACCTTCTGGCTTTCGAAGACACTAGGCACATATGTGGTGCACATGCATTATATGCAGGCAAACATTCCTACACATAAGGTGAGAACAGATAAATCTCCAAATTCTTTGTTCTTCACACCTAGCAAAGCAACCTTTCTTACTGTATGCTAGTCTCAGGTATAAATGAGGATATAAACTTCCAATGTTCAGTTTTCTAATCATTTTGATTTTTTTTTCCTTCAGCACTACTTGCAAGTGTTGCTATATTCTTTTTTTGTTTACTTAAAGAAAAAAATGTTACTTTTTATTGAAATCAATGTCTGTCAGAGAACTTTTAATGACATTTTAGCACCTACCTGAAGTGCTTTTTAGGCTACTTTACTAATAATTACCGTAATAGTTTATTTCTTTTATCTTTTTTATTGTCTGTGAGTGGAAAGAGTTCCATATCAGGGATTTGTCTTCCACAGCCAGGACCGCAGCTCTTCGCAGCTGTGGATCTGTTTACTGTGGTACTGAGTCTTGTCCGGCATTCTTAACTGTAGTGTAATCTATTGTTTGTAAATGTGATGGCACAGTGGTACCAGTTGGTAGCTAGTGCCAGACTGACGAGGACCTCTGGCTTCTTTCCAGACTCTGCCTATTTTTCCTGTGTCTACCGACACAAGCTAAGGTCATCTAGGGAGAGAGACAAATTGAGAAAATGTCTCCACCAGATTGGTCTGTAGGGCATTTTCTCAATCAATGATTGATGTAGAAGGGTCCAGCCTGAGGTGGTCCAAGGTTCTATAGGAAAGCAGGCTGAGCATCCTAAAAGGAGTGAGCTAGTGTGCAGTGTTCCTGCCCCCAGGTCCCTACCCTGAGTGAGTTCCCGCCTTGGCCTCCTTCAGTGATGGACTGTTAACAGGACACATAAACTGAAAGAACACCTCTCTTCCCCAAGTCGTTGTCAGTAGTTGTGTTATATCATAGCAGTAGAAAGCTACCTTAAATAGATACCCTTGTCTACTTCCAACATCAAGAACAGCAAGCATCCGCATTCATTTTACTAGGGGACATACTAGATATAGTCGTTGCTTTCTTTACTGTAATGCTTTGATGGCTAACGGCAGTCCCAAGGCTGCCAAGCTTCTAAAACTGATGTCCTGGCTACAGTGCACTTTAAGTTTGGATTGGGAGGATAGATCCTGGCTCTGCAGTCTGTGGTCTGGCTTTTGTGATCATGTGAGTTTTTAGAGAGCAAGTCTTTTGATCGATGTGGATCCTGTTCCATTTAAGGAATGGATAGCTTAAATTCTCAGTGTTCACTATGCAGAACATTACTGAAGCAAGCGGGAGAAAACAGTCCTCTCTCCTTTTATACTGTATAGATGTGTGGCCTTAGACAAGTAACTGAGACACTTCTGCCTCTTGCCGATAGTGTGGGCAAGAGGGTTAAGTGAAGTAAGAGATAGCACTGTTTGGTGCCAAGTGTGAGGTAGGGCCAGACCATAGTCATGTGCTTGAGCTGTGAATTAACAAGCATTTTGTTGTGCCTGTAGGGATCACCCATGTATTATGTGGACTGGAGGCTGCAGGAGAATTCCAGTTTTGGTTTTCCATGCTGAGGCTATTTTGACAAAGGACAACAATATTCGAGTAATTGGAGGTAGGTGTAACCTCTCCTATAGAAAGAAGACCGGGCATGACCCTGACTACTTTAGAAAAAGTGACTGTGACACAGACAGAGAGGCCTTGGCCATGAGAACATGCATTGGGTTGTTGCTTGAAATATTATTCATAGTTTGTTTCCTGAGTTTCTCAAAATGATATGTTTATTTTTCAGATTATAGTTACTTAACATGTACCAGAGTTTACCATTTAGACCACTTTAGAGTGTACAGTCAGTTGGCGTTTGGATCATTCACATTTTCACGGGTGTCTAGCTCGAGAATGTTTGTATCACTTGGGCAGCCACTCCTCCTTCTCTGTACTGCCAGTGCCTTGTGACTGCTAATCTTTCTGTTTCTGTAGATTTTCCCATTCTACATAGCATAAAAATCAGTGGTTTTCAACCTGTGGGTTGTGGCCCCTTTGACAAACTCTATGTCCAAAAATATTTACATTACGACTTATAACAGTAGTAGAATTACAGTTATGAAATGGCAGCAAAGATAGTTTTATGGTTGGGGGGGTCACCACAACATGAGGGACTGACTGTATTAAAGAGTCGCAGCCTTAGGAAGGTTGAGAGCCACTAGTGGATTCACACCGTGTGAGGCCTGGCTGTCTGTCTGGCTTCTCTTATACAGCATGTTTTTACAGTCCATTCATGTTGTCCCTTGTATCCTTGCTGGATTATAATCATTTGATTTATCCATCATCAGCTGATAGACAATTTGTTTGGAGACTGGGAAATAGTAGCTCATTGAGGCTTTGATTTTCCTTTGCTTAATGCCTAACAACCTGGGACATGTGCATTTTGCTATTTGTATGTCTTTGACAAAATATCTGTTCGGGGCTTTGCGCATTTTACGAACTGAGCTCTGAGGTCATTGAGTTGCAAGGGGTATGCCTTATCAGACGTGTGCCTTGCTGTCCCTGCTGTGGAGGTTCTTTCTGCAGGCGCCGCTTTCTGGGAGATACTTTCTCCTCGGCAGTACTGTTTAGTGTTCACAGGGTCTGACTTACCTATTTTTTGTTTTCTATGCCTTTAATGATTGTGTTTGAGCAGACATTGTCTAACCTAAGTCAGATTTTTCTATGTATTTTATATTTAGAGCTGAATAGTCTTTGGTCCATCTTGAGTTTGTTTCTGACAGTTCCTGCCCGGTCTGTCATCCTTCTTTCCTGTATTAGTAGTTGTCTCGGCATAATTAGTCCAAGTTCAATAATCTTTTCTTATTGAATGGCACTATTGTCAAAATCACTTGATCATCCATTTATGAATTTGTTTCTGTACTTTTTTTCATTTCATGTGCATTGGTGTTTTGCCTGCATGTATGTCTGTTACAGATAGTTGTGAGCTGCCATATTGGTGCTGGGAATTGAACCCAGGTCTTCTGGAAGACTTTTCAGTGTTCTTAACCCAGTGAACCATCTCTCCAACCCATTTCTTTACTCTTAACAGGCCATTAGTCTAGACATTTTTTAAATTTGTTTTTATTTTGTATGTATGTTTTGCCTGCGTGCATGTAAGTGTGATATGTGTGTGTTTGGTGTCCCCAGAGATCAGAACATGTAATATCTTCTGGAACTGGGGTTACAGATGGTTGTAAGCTGCCATGTGGCTGCTGGGAACCAAACCCAGGTCCTCTGCAAGACCAGCAAGAGCTCTAGATGTTGAGCTTCTCTCTAAGCGTTGTATAATTACTCTTAGGCTGGTACCATGGAGTTCTGATTACCACTGTGTTCATTTGTTTTCTTTTAAGACAGGGTCTCTTGCCAGGCATGGTGTCGCGTACTTATAGTCCCAGCACTTAGGAGGCAGAGGCAGGTGGATCTACATGAGTTAGAGGCCAGCCTGGTCTACAAAGCCAGTTCCAGGATAGTCAGAGTTAAACAGAGAATTCCTGTCTTGAAAAAACAAAACAAAACAAAACAAAACAGGCAGGGCTTATACAGTTCTGGTTGGTTTCAGGGTTGTTTTGTGGCCAAGGCTGATCTTGAGCGCCAATCCTCCTGACTTTCTCTCTTAAATTTTTTTTTTTTTTTTAAAGACAGCCCTGGCTGTCCTGGAATTCACTCTGTAGAACAGGCTGGCCTCGAACTCAGAAATCCTCCTATCTCTGCCTTCCAAGTGCTGGGACTAAAGGCATGCGCCACCACTGCCCAGCTAAATTTTTTTTAAAGATTAATTTATTTTATATGTATGGGCATTTTGCCTGTATGTGTGCATGCACTCCATGTGTGTGTAGGGCCCTATAAGTCAGAAGAGAGTCATGGATCCCCTAGGACTGGATATACAGATGGCTGTGAGCCATGGGCATGCTGGGAACTGTGGCTGGGTGCTCTGCAAATCAGCACATGCTTCTAATTGCTGACCTATCTCCCAGCCCCGCGTCCACCTCCTGAGTGCTGGAATTGCAGGCATCAACAGCCAGACTCAGCTCCTATTAAGTTTCAGAATAGGGAGCTGAATAGTCTAACTTTGTTCTTCAGGAGGGTTTTGGTTGTTCAGGAGTCTCTTTGCCATCTCTGAAATATTAGCCTTTGAGGTGTGGATAGATTGAGCTCTGAGTCCCAAGGTGAAGCTATACCTATGCTCAAAGTTTAGGTCTGGCCGTGTGGTAGAGAGTCTGTTCTTGTATTCTTGGTCATTAGTTCTCATTTCGGCTTCTGCATGAAGTAGTGTGTCTTGGACAGATCACTTCCCTTTTGCCAGTTTCGCTGTTTGTTAATGGGGACAGTCTGTCTGAAGGCATGGTGAGGATCAGATGGGATCGCTCAATGTCTGGCACATAGCAGGCAGGCAGAGCGCAGGCTGCTTGCCCTACTTGCTGGACAGGGGCAGCTCTATTTTTAAATGACCCCATCCGTAATAAGCGATTTCAGAGAGAACTGTAGACTTACTTTTGGGATTTGAATATTTCTCTCTTCCCAAGGGTTCTTGTGCTCTAATCCCCTCAGTGAGTTGCTAGGCTACCTTTTAAAGGGACAGGACTTACTCATTTTTTTTTCTGAAGCCTTAATGATTGAAGATTGCTGAGAAAATCCCTTAAATATGATTTGACCCAAAATGGCAAACATGGATAAAACAACAGAAGTGGGTAGGTACCATGTCCTTACAGTGTGGTGCTTTCGGTGCGCTTGTCCTGTCCAAACCGTCTGTGCGCTCCATGGCAGTGAACAGACCGTATCCTTTTCTCTGTCCTCTCCCTTTTCTTTTTCTTGGAGTAACATCCATTTAGTGGAAAATAATATTCATCAGTCTTGCCATCGACTATTCAAGCTATTAGGGTTTTCTGGAACACATGGTGTCTTTCATTACTCATTTTCATAGATTAAAGTATTAGTGGTTGATATCTGTAACTAGAGGGCGGAGGCTAAGGCAGGAGGATTTTTAGTTAGACAATAGTCTGGGCTTCATAGCAAGACCTGTCTGGAAAAAAAAGGAAAAAGCTATTAAGTTTGTTCTTTATTTCCCTAAGTTTCTTTAGGTTTAATTTTTTAAACTTTTAATATAAATGACAGTTTTAATGACTTTTGCTAAAGTATGCTTTGGATTCCTGAATTATTATTATTATTTGTTTGGGTTTTTGAAACAGAGTTTCTCTGTATCCCTGACTGTCCTGAAATTCATTCTGTAGACCAGACTGTACTTGAACTCAGAGATCTGCCTCTGTCTCTCAAGTGCTGGGATTAGAGGTATGCACTACCACAACCAGACTTGGTTTTCTGAATTATTAAACATAATCGATCTGTAATATTTTTCCTTCTCTAAAATAGTAGGTCATGTGGTGTGTCTGCTCAGATCCTAAGTAGTTAAATCCCTCTGAGAAGGTATCTGGGGCATTCGCTATGTCCTGCAGATCCTATAGTGTTATGAGCTGGCTTCATAGTTCTGTTTATCTGTTGACTGTTTCTTGAATTGGCTTTTAATGATTTGGTTTAGTATGATTTCTATGCTTTATTTGTGATATACTCTAGGAACATGGCTATTCTTTTTATATTCAAGCCCCTTCCTGGTTGTATGTCCTTTCACATGTAAATAGGATTGGTTTTTTTTTAGTGGTAACACAGGTGTTTCCAAATGACTGTAACTATATCATAGAATGAGCATCATGTTATAATCTAATGTGTCTATTCAGTAAATTTATATTTTCATAGACTAGCATTGGAAGTGATGCAAGATATGTGTGTAGTTTTAAATTGGAAAGATGAAGTTAGCTTTAATAATGTGTTTTATTTAACCCAACAATCCCAATATAATTTTTACATTTATTCAATATAAAGAAACTCATAATATTTTTATATTGAGTATGCTTTTTACATTTGCTATGTATCTCAGTGTAGACTTCATGAACATTGTAGTTGAAAAAGTAAATTCATGGAGTTGTTTCAAAGATTTGTTTTTAAGGTTCTGTTTTCATGTGCATTGGTATTCTGCCTGCATATCTGTGTGAGGGTGTCAGATCCTCTGGAACTGGAGTTACAGATAGTTGTGAGCTGCCGTGTGGTTGCTAGGACTCCAGAAGAGCAGCCAGTGCTCTTAACCGCTGAGCGAGGGAGGTCTCCAGCCCCCTAAGGTGTTTCCTAGCATTTGTTGAGACAGGGCTCACTGTGCCACAGAGGCTACTCCGGGACCTCCCATCTTGCCTGCTTTGCTTTTGTATTTGGTTGCTGGGGATTGAGCCCCAGGGTCTTCTGCATATAGGCCTTGTTCTGTACCATGGGGCTGCACTCCAGCCCCTGCCTTCTAGCATTAATCTACCATTCCTTTTATTTATTTAAGCTTGACTGTTTAGGTTTGAGACTTAATTTTACACAGCCTGTGTTAACCTGGACTTTGCTAACAGATGACTTTGAACTTGTGCTTTCCTAGCTCCACTTCCGTGGTGTTTGATGGTCAAACTTGGGCCAGCACACTAATTTATTAAGTATTCCATCTTACAATTTTAAATGTAGTCAATTAAAGTAAAATAAAACATTTGGCCTTGTGTCATTCTGATCCTGTGACAAGTACTCATTAGTCAGATGTGGTTGGTGAATACTGTTCTCCAGAATTTGGGTATGGAACAGATTTTCTGATAGTAGAACATTACTACACCATGAACCATGGAAGAGTTTATACTGGTATCTTAACGTGTTTATTTGTGCCTATATAAAGAGAATGTGTGTGCACACGCATGCATGATCATAGGACAACTTACAGGTGCTGGTCTCTGTGATTGAGTTCAGATGGGTAAGCTTTCTCGCTGGCTCTACTCAATACATTTTAAAGGCAAATGTATCATTTATATCTTCCTTCTGGGTTCCCATGCTATTGTTTTGTTTGCATACTTTGTTTCTTGAGACAGCAAAGTATAGCCTGGGCTTTTCTCAAATTCTAGATCCTCCTGCCTCAGCCTCCCATGTGCTGGGATTTTAGGTGTGTAACACCATTCACAGCCCCATGCTATTTTTTTTTTTTTTATTTTTTAACTTTGAATGTTTTTGGCAGTATGTGAGTAAACCATAGAGTACCAGAAGTACCTGCTGTCGGCCAGAAGAGGGCCCCAGACCCTGTGGAATCTGAGTTACAAGCTGTTTTTAGCTACCATGTGAGGGTTGGGAACCAGTCCTGAATCCTCTCCAGGAGCAGCCAGTGTTCTTAACCACTGAGCCGTCTCTCTAGGTCTGCCTCATGCTGTTCTTTCTAAGCCCTTAGGGATGTCCCTGTTGTCTAGCGTACCTCTGTGCTATCAGTTGGTTCCTTGTTTTTGTCTGCTCTGTTGGAGCCAGTCTTGGAAGTTTGGGGGTCCTACCATTTCAGGTTGCTTGCTGGGGTACATGTGAGCATTTACAGGAAGAAGAACACTCAATCTTGTGTAGAGTTGATGTGAAGTTTCTGCAAAGGTTGAGAAGCAAAGGATATTTGGAAGTTTGCCGGCATATAAGGGTCAGGCCCTCCCTCTCGTTCTCACATGGATGAATATATGTTTTTTCTTGGGCTGTTGAGTCGGTTTGGTTTCCAGTTCCAACTCCAGCTTAAGTGTATCTGAGGGAAGAAAGGGAGAGCATGAGGGGGAGGGAGAAGGAAAATAATGCTTCGACTCCTTTTATGAAGCCTTCCATGGAATGAACGATGCCCACCCCCATGGGAGATGGTGGTTTGCCTTACTCAGCCCACAAACTTAAATGCTGGGCCCACTCAGAAATAACCTCCACCTGTGATTGCCCCATCACATCAACACATAAAGGGTATGAAAGACTGGATTGGTATGTGTGTTTTCAACTCTCTAAGCTAATTTCTAATTCACTTTTATTTAAAACATCAGGTCAAAGTATGTCTTTAGGCTGAATCTGGTACCCCCCTTAGTGGACTCTGGGGAGATGGCTTAGTGGTTAAAAATGCTTGCAAGCATGAGCTTGAATCCCCAGCAGCTACATAAAACCCAGACCTGGCCGTGTTCTCTTTAAACCCTGGCACTGTGGAGCATAACCAAGATTATGAGGGCTTGTTGACTGTGAGCCCAGCTCCAGGTCTTGTGAGAGACCCTGTCTCAAGGGACCATGGCGGTGGTGGTGGTGGTGGTGGTGGTGGTGGTGGTGGTGGTGGTAACAGAGCAGGACACCTGACATTAACCTCTGGCCTCTGGGCACTCACACCTGCTTGCACACGCACACACATGCACCAAGAACCACACACACACACACACACACACACACACACACACACTCAATTTGTTTGCTATATCAGATATATGATTTACTATGTATCATAGCAAGTATTAAAATATATAGTTTTTATTTTGCCATATACTTGCTTTTTTAACTATATAAAAATAACTTACTATGCAAAATATGTATGTACTTTTACAGTTGTTCTACAGCTTCAGGTAGCATTTGCAACTGTAGAGTAAGGTAATTAATGTTTTACGGGGGCGGGGGTGGGGTGGGGTGGGGAGTAGAGGCTAGAGAAACTACAGAATTCATGAAGGATTGTAGGCAGGAAGTGGTACAGTCCTGGCAGCTGTGCTGTGGTGCCATCCTCTCTCCCTCCCCCTTCTGTGAGCAAGTAGGCAGGCTCCTTTCTCCTGCACCCTTCTGGTCCTTCCAGTGTCATGGCACTGAGGCAGGCACAGAGGTGGGCATCGTTCTTGCCTCCAGAGGGAGCTGTGTACTTGATGATGCTTTGGCTCTGTGTTTGTCTTTTTTTTTTTTCCCCCCCGTTTGTTTGTTTTTTTGTTTTTTTGAGACAGGGTTTTTCTATGTAGCCCTGCCTGTCCTGGAACTCACTCTGTAGACTAGGCTGGCCTGGAACTCAGAAATCCGCCTGCCTCTACCTCCCAGAGTGCTGGGATTACAGGTGTGCGCCACCACTGCCTGGCTCGGCTCTTACTGTTTTTAAGTTTGAAAATTTATTTTAGCTTTTATTGAATAAGGTCTTGCTTTGTTTCACAGACTGGCTTTGAACTCAAGGGTTTTCCTGCCCTCATCTTTTGAGTGTTAGTCTTACAGGCCCAAGACACCTGGCAGGCTTGTTTGGCTTTTGCAGGTGCAGAAGTGGATCTGTTAGTGACAGCAGTTGTGATAATTAAGGGATCTAATTTTTTTTTCATTTTCCTAAATCTGTCATAAACCTCTTTGGGCAAGATGAAGGAGCGGTACAGCAGATGGGATGCAGTTAGTTCTTGTCTGTGTGGTGTGTTTGACCTCCTGTGTGGTGTGTCTGTCTCTGAGCTGATTCCTTAGTCATGAGCCATTTTATTTTATTTTATTTTTTTGAGGTGAGCTTACCCCAGACTGATCTTGAACTTGATATGGCCTTGGGCTTCTGCTCCTTCTGCCTCTGTCTCCCAGGCACCGGCCGGGCTTATGGGTGTGTGCCACCATACCCATCTGTGTAGTCTGGGGAGCTAACCCAGGGCTTCATACTTGCTAGCACTCTGCCAACCGAGATCTACACCGCAGTGCTCTCCATAGTCATTAGCTAGACTTTGTGTTTGTAGTGGGCAGATAGAGTCCTCCAAAGGTGACCATCTCATTCCCATAATTCCTGTGACTGTGATGTACTCAACGGGGAATCAACCCAGAAGATAAGGAGATACGCAGGAGGTCCTTGGAGGAGGGGGAGGAGTGAGAAAGACAGGCTGTGGGAAGGACTAGCCTGCTGTGGGCTCAGGGTGGATAGGAGGATTACAGGCCACATGGAGCACTTTGATGAGGATGGTTCTGTGGGAGACTCCCTTGAGTGAGTGAGGCCCCGGATAAGGGACCTGCAGGATGCTTTAGAATGTTTTACCAGCAAATACACTGCCAGTTTGGATTGAGTGGAAAGGAAATCCGTGAGACCATCACACCCCGAGGCAGGGAACCAGATGACAACACTACTCAGCTGCAAACAAGTGCTAACCTTTGTGAAAGAGTAAGGATTACTCCTGAGGTGGTGCTGCAGGCCTAGAGCAGACCTGTGAGTCACAGATCGTGGCTCAAAGATTTTAATTTGCCAGGTTTCTAATCTATAAATCCATGCTGTGACTCCTTTTTTCCTCCTTACATTCTCTCCCAATGTGAACCAGTCTCCATGTAGCTGGAGTTCTGTTCATTGTATTTGGGGAGCAAATCATGTGTTGCAGTTTCACTGATGGAGAGCAGCTTTGCCCAAGGTAAATCATACTGATTTAGATGATGAGATCAGGGAATATTGAGCTGATAAATTTGAATGAGGTTTTTAGACTTTGGGTTGAGTTGTCAGGATGTTGGGAAGAGTTGAATTTACTTCACAATAGAGAGTGTTAATGTTTATGGTAGGCCCCCAATGTGCCTGTGTCTTAATCTCTGCAGCCTATGGATAGAAACCTTTTATGGTAAAGGGGAATTAAAGTGGTTAATGGTCGACCTTCAAGTAAGAAGATTACCCTAGATTATCCCAGAGTGTCAAGTCTAATGCAACCAAAGGGCTCCTTAACATGGGAGCAGAAGCCAGCCTGGCCAGAGTGATACAGGGTAAAACAAAGACTAGACCTGCCCTTGCTGCCTTTGAAAGGCAGAGCAGGGAGCGTAAGCCACAGAGCACTGAGCAGAGCTGGCCACTGGAGGCTGGACAGGTGAAGGACCCCAATCCTGCCTGGAGTCCGTGGAAGGGAGCAGAGCCTGATGATCACAGCCTTGCTTTAGGCTGGGGGTCTGTGGTACCAAGGAGGCTGCAAATTCGGGTTTAAGCTCTGAGCATGTTCTGTTACAGCAGCAAAAGCAAACCGGCATACCGCCTGTCTCTCGAGCATGCAGTTTCTGTTTCTTTTGTAATTATGATCTTCCCCATCCTTCATCACTTCTATGCCAGAGTGTCTCAGACTTGTTCCTTAGGGCCCGCTCACATGTTTGCAATTGATTTTGAGCATTGCTGTCTCACCTGGTCTACCACAATCTTCCAGCCTTCCTTCCTACAGTCTGAACACTGTGCTTTACATTCTGTTCTGCACTATGCGAACAAACACATCCCAGACTCTGCAAAAAAATCATTTGTTGCAGTTTCACTGATGGAGAGCAGCTTTGCCCAAGATAAATCATACTGATTTAGATGATGAGATTAGGGAATAACAAGCTGATAAATTTGAATGAGGTTTTTAGACTTTGGGTTGAGTTGACAGGGATGTTGGGAAGAGTTGAATTTACTTCACAATAGAGAGAGTGTTAATGTTTATGGTAGGCCCCCAATGTGCCTCTGTCCTGTTTCTAACTCCAATGATACTATAAAGAAAATGTAAAGTAGGGGGCTGCTGGGAAAAGCTTGTGGCTGGGCTTTAGGAACAGTCTGGCTTGTCCATTCCCAGCTTTGTGATTCAGCTTTGCACAGAGTGCATACCAAGACTTCAGTGGCTCTAATGTGTCTGTGCAGGGGTTTGTGATGATTTCTCTGTAAATCTTTTTTTTTATATATTTTTTTTATTTTGAGACAGGGTTTCTCTGTGTAGCCCTTGCTGTCCTGGAACTCACTGTAGACCAGGCTGGCCTCAAACTCAGGAATCTGCCTGTCTCTACCTCCCAAGTTCTGGAATTAAGGTGTGTGCCACCATTGCCCGGCTTTCCCTGTAAATCCATCAAAACATAGTTGTCTCTGATGATGGGGCTGAGCACTGAGCTCCTTGCAAATGTGTGCATTGTATTCACTCCCAGTTGTTCAGGACACAGGCCTTTAAAAAGATGTGGAGCCAGGCATCCAGGCTTGCACCTGTAATTTTAGCACTTGGAAGACTGAGGCAGGATCAGCAATTTACTGTAACCTGGGCTGGAGTAAACTTTGTCCCCTAAACAAACAAACAAAATTGCCAAAAGAATTTCCATAGAAATTTTAACTAAGATTCTCAGTCTATAGGGACTTATGGAAAGAATAAATGCTGTACTCAGAGTAAATGTTCACACGATTACAGATTTTCCATTCAAACACAGTCAAGGCACAGTTCTGTCTCCAGGGGCCAGCAGGAAGTGTGCACAGGTCAGGAGGCTGGTGACAAGCCGGACTCGAAGCACACACAGACCTCTCTAAAAGGGGCAGCTGCAGGGTCCTGATGGCCTCTTCCTATTGGAGAGAGTTCTTGTCTAAGATGTGCTGATATTCAGCCTTTGCAGACATAGAGGGCTGTCTGGAACAGGGGCTCTTAGCCTTTTAAATACCACAATTCTCAGTCTGGAAAAGCGTGAGGGCTTTTTCCCAGAGTAATGATTTTTTTTTTAAAGATTGATTTGTTTATTTTATGTATATGAGTACACAGACACACCAGAACACCAGAAGAGGGCATCAGATCCTATTACAGATGGTTGTGAGCCACCATGTGGTTGCTGGGAATTGAACTCAAGACCTCTGGAAGAGCAGTCAGTGCTCTTGTCCGCTGAGCCATCTCTCTAGCTCAGAGTAATGATTTTAAGGAGGAAAAATAGATAAAACAATAGAAATGAAATGAGTTGTATTGAAATACAGTAATTAAAAAGCCAAATAGCTAACTATGGTGGTGCGTGCCTGTAATCCTTGATGCAGGAGTGCACATTTGAGGCTAGGCTGGGCTATAGCAAGTTCTAGGCCAGCCTATGATACTAGTATAGCCTTGTTTTAAGAAATTAACAATAAAAATGTACCTTAACCCCCAGATCCAAGGCATAACATAATTTTTGTTAATGTGCTGGTTTGTTGAACTTGTAAATACTGTGACCACCGCAGAGCAGCACTGTTGGACTACCTGCTCCTGTTGTGGGCGGGCCTCACCGAAAGCATTGCTACATCTCAGCTGGAAGCTTGTGCAAACAAAGATGTAGGTTTCCCTCCCCTTTGGGTATTGGGTGAACTCTATGGTGTCTAAGCTTGCTTGGTTTCTGGCTGGCAAGATGACTCAGAATAGCACGGTTGTAATCAAGCCTGAGGACCTGGAAGGGGGGAGGAAGCGAAATGGCTGCTCAGAGATGTCCTGTGTCCTCCACGTCCCTTCCCCATCACAGCACACTGCTTACACTATATTTAAAGGAAGGCTTGGCTCCAGCAGCCTCGGCTGATATAGAGGCTTTAAGGTCTGCACACAGTGCTCTCGGGAACATCAAGCAAATGTCCATGGTGCTCATAATCTTTGTCTTTGTAATTCAATTTTGTGGCTACTAAACTCGATTCTGTGTTTTTCTTTAGAACGTTATCATTTGTCTTATAAGATTGTGAGAACGGACAGTCGCCTGGTGCGAAGCATTCTGACAGCCCATGGATTTCATGAAGTAAGCTCATTTTTACGACCTCACCTCGCCTGATCACTTCAAAAAGCTGAAATCCTAGCTACCTAACTGACTTTATTCATCGCAGAGGCAGCGCTAGGAAGTGCACGGGACCAGTGATTAGAGGCTCTTCAGAACTTGGTACTACCAGCAGTCTCCTTGTGGTACATGGGAAGCAATTCCACAGGATCCCCCCTCTCCCCCTTTTCCTGTGATGTTCTTAGATTTGGGGAGAGTTGCCCATGACGAGTTATCTGATAAAACAGAACCAGACTAACTTAAACCAAGTCAGAGTTGTAGAATTCTGTGGAAACGGTGGCTCATAGACGCAGAGGCTGCTTTAGAGGGAGAGGTGACAGCAGCCTTGGGGAGCAAAGGTCAGGGACCTCTAGGGGTATCTCAAGACACCAGTGTGGAAGTTAGTGGACTCCATTCATTATCCTTAGGCCTTTTTTGGTGATAGGATTGTTGGGCCAGCTTAGTCTCATAGAAGAGGGCGGGTGGGCGACTGGCAAATACTTTAATATCCAGAACCAATTTACCCCCCTATGAACTGAAATGTTGTCATTGATAAGGACAGGCACAGCTGCTCTGCAGACTACTACTGATCCTACTGCAGAAAGCCTACTTGCTAGTTGCTTATCCTAGGTTGGTATCAATAGGGGACACTTGTCCTGTCTTGGTAGTTTTCTATCTCCAGCATTTGCTATTGTCCTAGTATATTATTTGGACAGAGTACATAATTAATAATGAGTGGACAAATGGATTCCAATGAATGAATAAAGAAAATCTAAGACTTAAATTTTTTCTTATATTTACTGTTCTAATTTTTAGTTACATGTCTGTGTATGGGTTCGTGTGTAGGCCTGGCCAGAGGCACCAGCATCTCCTGTAGCTAGAGTTATAGGTGGTTATTGAGCCACCCAGTGGAGATGCTAGGAATTGTTCTTTGCAAGAACAGTACATACTCCTAATTTCTGGGCCATCTCTGTAGATTTCACTTTAGTTATGATCTACAAGGACATAGGGAGGTCTGAGAAAATGGAGTTTGGGTTTCAGTTTTGAGCATACTTTGATATATGTGTTAAAGATCACTGATTTGTACGGGGTTAATCAATCTGTTTTCTTGTTTGGGTTTGAGCTCTCCCTTGCTTTCCCTTCCTTAACCCTTGTTATCTGGTTTGCTGTAGTAGTACTTACTCTGCTTGTACAGTAACTGGGCCATGTGAGAAGCCTCTGTGGATGAGAAACCACTGACTCTGCCCATGCTCCTCTGGAGACAGGCTGCTGCTGATTTTGTTTGTTTTCCATGTGTCTTTTGTGCCTAGGTTCACCCGAGCAGCACTGACTATAACTTGATGTGGACAGGATCCCACCTAAAGCCTTTCTTACTTCGAACCCTCTCTGAAGCACAAAAGGTTAATCACTTCCCCAGGTAATACTCCTCTGGGTGCTTTGTAGGGCTTAAAGGTAGCTGTCATTGTAATGTGTAATCAGTGGAGAGATTTAGTTTTCTTAGGAGGAAAATAAAAAAAGAAGAAACTTCTTGAGACTTCAGTGTTCATATCCTGCAAGGTATAGACTCTTCAAGGACTATAGAGATGTGAAAGTTTTTAAAGAGATATTTTCTAATTCTCTTTCCTAAAATTGACGCTGTTCACTCTAGGCCGTTCAGTCTGGCTAACTCATAGGCCGTTAATTTTAATGACAGATCATTTAGTGTCTGTTTATTTGGGATAGGGTCTCATGCTGTAGCTCTGTGAGGTGGAATCTTACAATTTTAATTCTTTCAGTCTGAAAATTTGAGCATATTTATCAAAAGTCAGGCTTAAAACATCTTTTTTATTTATATTTGAAGCTGTTTTAGAATAGATTTTATACTTTTAAGACAGGATTTTGAAAACCCATTTTGGGGAATGGGGTGGGGGGAGGGTGATGGCTGGAGAGATGGCTCAGTGGTTAAGAGCACTGGCTGCTTTTCCAGAGGTCCTGAGTTCAATTCTCAGCAACCACATGGTGGCTCACAACCATCTGTAATGGAATCTTCTGTTATGGCTGAAGACAGCTATAGTGTACTCATATAAATAAATAAATCTTAATAAAACATTTGGAATAAAGATCATAGATGTAAATTCTAAACACAAACCTGTACAAAGGAGATTTTGATGGTCTTTGCTTAGACAGAGGTTTCTTAGATGGAACAAAAGTTTGGTGCATAAAAGGATAAAAACACAAGGGACTTCACCAGCGTGGAAAGACTTTTAAGAAAGTGAGAAAACAAATCATAGACTGGAGAAGTATTTATAAGCATGTAGGGCTGGAGAGATGGCTCAGTGGTTAAGAGCACTGGCTACTTTTCCAGAGGTTCTGAGTTCAAATCCGAGCAACTACATGGTGGCTTACAACCATCTGGAATGGGATCTATGTCCTCTTCTGGGATGTCTGAAGACAGCTTCAGTGTACTTACATATAATGAATAAATAAATCTTTAAAAAAAAAAAAAAAAACCCTGTATCTGACTAAGAGTTTGTATTCAAAGTATATCACAATCTCTGATAACTCAGTAGTTTTAAAAATGGAAAAAAAGATTTTGTGTGTGTGTGTGTGTACATAAATATATGTATGTAGATATGTATTAAGCAAATCAAATTTAGCAAAATATGGGAAACTTTAAATAAATGTATCAAGGGAAATTTATGTGTGGTCAGTTAAAGATAGTTAATATCATTAGGCATTAGCGGAATACAAATTAAAACCACATGATACTGAATATACCTACTAAAGTGTCTTTAACAGTTAAATAACACCAAGCACTTCTGAAAGCAAGATGCATGGCGATTAGCATGCAGTGCATTACTATAGAAGGGCAAATGGTTCAGTCACCTTGGATACCTGGAAACTGTCACATAGCTATTGGTCTTCTTCCCAATCTCTTGATTTTCATTTCTAGAATCTGGCATCACCAGTGTGTCTTTCGAATGCTAATGGCTTGCTTGGTGACTGGCAGAGCCTAGTGGTTTCATGATGGTCACAAGTCCTAGCAAAGTCTTAAATCCTAAAAGAGGGTTGGTGTTTCAGTCTGCCACTCAACCTTCAGAAAGCAGGGCAAGGTTGAAGTTTTTTTTTTTTTTGTTTTGTTTTTTTGTTTTTTTTTTTTTTTGGTTTTTCGAGACAGGGTTTCTCTGTGTAGTCCTGGCTGTCCTGGAACTCACTCTGTAGACCAGGCTGGCCTCGAACTCAGAAATCCGCCTGCCTCTGCCTCCCAAGTGCTGGGATTACAGGCATGCGCCACCACGCCCGGCAAGGTTGAAGTTTTAACATGATCACCAGTAACCAGCGACTTAATTAGTTATATCTTCTTAGTGATGCTTTCACTACAGCCCCAAAGGACTGACTAGGTTAGGGGAGCTAGACAGCTGAACATGCGGAGGTCCTGGCAGGTACAGTGACAGAAAGAGGGCAGGCACTGTATCCCTTCCTCTGCATGGCATCCTGAGCATAGCTCTTTTTATGTGTTCTTTGTAATATCCTTTACAGTCAGCTCGTAAGTGTGTTGTGACCCACTCAAACAAAGCATCAAACCCAGAGGAAAGGTCCTGGGTTAGCTGGCCAGAAGCACAGCTGCAACAGTCTGATACTTGGAACTAGGGCTAGCCTTGGGGACTGAGCCTTCACCCTGAAGGATCTAATACTACATCCAGATAGATCGTATCTGAGTTGACTTAGAGGACACCCAGTAGTATCTGCACTGGCATTGCTTGCTGGTGGTGGGAAAGCAATCCCTGACCCCCAGCTGGTATCAAAAATGTTGAGTAGTTATGTGGAGCTGAGTGGAGACTAGGAAAAGGTTTGGTATTTCCTCTCCATCTCAGAATATGGTAGCAGAAACTAAGCCTGTTTTTCCAATATTCTCAGAATAACTGCTGGCAGTTCTTGTAAAGTTAAGCATATACGTCTGTGGTGCTTGTGAAATGCGTCTGCAAATTCTTTGACAGTGCTTTCAAAAGTTGAGCTAAATCTGTTCTTGATTGTCAACCAGACTTAGTAATTTGCTTCTAACAAATGGGATGTGACACAAGTGACGGTGGGTCATTTTGGAGACTAAGTCATTACAGACATTTCAACCTTTTTCTTGGATCAGTGGGCCTAGAAGCCAACAACAGGACATGAAAGTCTGCGGCCTTGTGGAAGGCTTCCTCTGAGGAAGCGAAGCCTCATTGGCAGGCTCCACACCTGTGAGCATCCTGTGAAGTGCGTGCTCCAAGTACATGCTCTATCCTGGTCAGGCCTGATGATGGCAGTGTAGGCACACATCTGGACTTCCACCTCATCAGCTGGCTGAGGCAGAACTACCCAGTCTGTCATCCCACACCGCTGGCCACAGCAACTATGTGACATCATAGATGCAAACTACTATTTTAAGCTGCCATTTTTGGGGCTGTTGGTTATCTAGCAATAGATAACTAATGTAACTAGGTAAACTACATAGCAGGCCCGCAACTTGGGAAATGGAAGTGTTTGCATAAAACTTGATGTTTATATACAAATCTATATGTAAGTGCTTTCAAGAAGCTTTATTCATAGTCTCCCCTAAACTGGAAATAATCCAGATGTTCTTCAACTGGTGAATAAACAAACAAACTGTGGTATACCCACTCCACAACCTTTAACTGAGCACATAAAAGAATAAAATACGGATGGATACAGCCCAGCCAATAGAGAAAAAGCTGAGCTGTTTCATGCTCAGTGGAAAGGATGCCCACTGCATGGTCCTGCCCATCTGACTTTGGAAGGAAAAGGAAGCAGGTGTTAGTGTCTGGCAGTGATTGAAAGAACTGACCGCAAGGGGGTTGAGGCTACTTTAGGATGTTAGTATTGTCCTGTATCTTGATTGTGGTGGTCATTGCCTAATTAATACTAATACATCAGAATTACATGAAAAAGAGGGGGTTTGATTCTATATAAGTGGTATCTTTATGAGCAAATCTGACCAAAAATGTCCATTTGATGAAGATGTTTGATGATTTGATGAAGATGTTTAATGAGGAGTCTGTGATATGTTTCTAGTAAGGAGTACTAGAGTAGCAGTGTGACAGATTTGGGGTAATCTGCTGTCTTCAGTAACTGCTTCAGAACTCTGGCTCTGAGGACCTCACAGTGGTAACAGAAGAACTATGGAGGTGTGGCTCACTGAAATAGAGCAACCTTATTGCTTTTCAGGTCTTATGAACTAACCCGCAAGGACCGACTGTACAAAAACATCATTCGGATGCAGCACACTCATGGATTCAAGGCCTTCCACATCCTCCCTCAGACCTTTCTCCTGCCAGCCGAGTATGCGGAATTCTGTAGTAAGTGCTCCACTGAGAACGCTCCAGCTTCTGAACTTGAGGCATAGTTACTTAGAGATTGCTGATCTTACAGCTAACTGGGGCTTGCCATCTTTTTGAAAAATTGTACTCTACTACTAAGAACAGTTACAGACATAAAATTTAAATATTTGTATTTGGATCGTGCTCCTCGGTGTTTATTTTTGATAGGATGATAGTAATGATTTATGTAAGAACACAGTGTTGTCATCCAAGCACATGCTGTCCTGGGCATTTTTGCCCAGTTATCTCTCTGTTGTCGAGAGTCAGTATGTGTTGAGGGCATTTTGTCTGTGTCTGTGAACTGCATGTTTCCTTTTTGGCATCTTTTTTTCCACTTTCCACTTTTACATTCTTGCTGCCTTGACTTTTGGACTTGTGTTCTTTGGGGAACAAGAATCATATGTCTTTTTAAAACTTGTCCTTGATTGTTTACCTTTTGAGACAGGGTTTCACTATGTATTTCCAGCTGGCCTAGATAGAACTGGCTTTGTAGATGAGGCTGGCCTCTGCCTCCCAAGTGCTGTGACTAAAGGATTCTATCATCCTGTGTCTTTTGATGTTAAGAGTTTGGTGATATTATTCATACTCATGAGTTCATACTAATAAAAATATACATAGGTGTCTAATAAAAAACTACACACGGGCATCTGAATGCTTGCTGAACTGCTGGTGAGTAACTGGAGGGTTCTTTGGAAGGTCAGTTGTGCTGGATGGTGTTTTGCTGGGGCAAACCCGTGAGGGAACGTTTCATTGAAGCCAACACAGGTGAAAGGCTAAGGCAGACTTGTGAAGAAACATTTCAGTGAACCAGACAGGAGAGAGGATGTTCTGCTACAGCAAGCTTGTGAAAGGGCACATGGGGAAGGACTCATTGCTAACTGCACACATGTATTGGTCTGACTTACCATCACGTAGTTGAGCTGCATTTGTTGGGAGTCCATAGAGAGAAACGCACCAAAAACCTTCTGGAGATATGCTGTTGTTTCTTGCCGCTACCCCTGACATGGGCTGATTAGCTGATCGACGTCAGCTGAGACAGACTCTCCATCGAGGCAAGGCACGTGGAGGACACGTGATGTCCGGAGGGCGGATAAAAAAAAGACTCTGACTATCCGGAGGCTGAGCTGGGCTTGCTCACAGAGCTAGCCGTGCAATGCCTGTCAGTCTTGAGGCTTTGCTGAGCTGGGAGGGGCACAGCTGAGAACCTCTCCCAGCACCCCTCCTGGTCCCTCCTGCTCATTCAAGCCAGATCTGTCTGTCTCTGCTAGGTAGCACCACCACTGCTACTGCTGATGATTTGTGTTTGCTATCCTTACTCTGCTGAACTTGTCCATGGGTTGAGCTGTCCCAGCTGACCTGTAAACCTTACTGCTGATTTCCAGACAACACAGTCACGGGTCACTCCAAAGAACTATTTCTAAACAGGTTTACTTACCCATATCCTTTCTGTTCCTCTACCTCTGGTGGGTAGAGGGCTAGAAGGGAGGTTAAAGTGTTTAAGAACCCTCATTTTGAAGAAAAGTTATAAGTAACAGGAACACATGCCGACATCTCATTCTAAAATGGAATTCTTATTTCTTCGACCTTGTTCAACTTCCCAGGCCTGGGTGAGCAACTGGGTTGTTTCCAGCCCTTCCGCTCAGGCCAGATCCTGACTCAGTAGGTGTGAAATAGGAAGTCCGGAGTTCGGGGCGTGTGGCCAAGTGTGAATGGCAGCCATGATCCTGAGAATGGACACGTGTGAGTAGGCAGGGCGGAAGGCGATCGGATGTGAGAATGGACTCGTGTGAGTACGCGGGGTGGAAGGAGACTGGATGTGAGACTGGACACGTGTGAGTAGGCGGGGCGGAAGGAGACAGGATGTGAGAATGGACACGTGTGAGTAGGCGGGGCGGAAGGAGACCGGATGTGAGAATGGACACGTGTGAGTAGGCGGGGCGGAAGGAGACCGGATGTGAGAATGGACACGTGTGAGTGGGCGGGGCGGAAGGAGACAGGATGTATGAGCTAGATGTGAGAGGAGTGTCAGCCAAAAGGTCCAAACAGGCCTCCAAAGCTTCAAGTCAGAGAGGCTGTGAGGACCCTTGTAATAGTGGGGGTGCCTCAGGCTGAGCGCAAAGTCTCGGGCCCTAGTATTCTGGCCTCAGTATCCTTGGGAGTTAGGATTGCAGGTGGGAACCACCACTGCCTCACCAGGACTTGTGAGTCTAAGCAATACAACCCGGAAAATACAAGAGGAGCTAGCTGTTCAGGAAAGAGGAGTGTTCAGTTTGGACATCCGGACGTCTGAGGTGCTGTGGGAAAAGCATACAGTGAGGGTTGCAGAGAGTTGTAAACATAGCTGAGTTTGGTCAAAGATGCAGAGTCCGGGGGTTCCAGATGAAAGTGATGACAAAAGAGCTACAGGAAGCCCAGAGAACCAGCCACACAGCCAGCGGGAGGAAGGAGGGCTGGACAGGAGCTCAGGGCAGAGGGGCAGAGGCTCTGAAGAGGCAGCGCTCATGCACAGGAGGGAGCCTGAGGAAGGAGGCGGGCAGCTTGGACAGGAGGGAGGGGAGAAGGTTCACTGCTGCCCACGCGAGACTCCCCATGGGGAAGAAAGCAGTTTGCTAGGCTCGTGATCAATTTCCAGCCTGCCTAGTAAGGCGGGTCATGTGGTCCTACGCCAAGAGCGAGGGGAAAGTGTATTTCTTTTGTGTTTCTTAAAAGGGCAGAAAGGCCCCAGCAGCACCTTTGACAGGATTGAGCAATATGTGAAGCTTTTCCGAGGCACCGAGAAGATGAGCTTTTGTCATAATAAGAAAAAGTCTTAAGTTTGTATGTGAAGAGATTGAGCCCCGAAGCCAGTCACTCTAGCCAGAGATGCGAAAGCCCGGTGGTCCCTGAATTGCTCTGAGTCATAAGTGAGAAGGACTTGGGGTACACAGCACACTCTTCCAGGTTCTTGGTGCCCTATTTCCAGCTAATACTTAATAGAACCATAGGTCCGTGACCCTAGAGAACCCTGCCTAAGGACCTTTTGCTCACTCCAGCCATTTTCTTCAAGCAGATGATTTTAGGCAGGAAGAACTAGGGTGGCAGCAGTATGGACAAGCAGAGCATCTTCCTGGAACTGTCTTCTGTGGCGTTGCTACATATGATGGAGGCTGGGAATAGTTCTGAGGTGCGAGCAAAATGGGAGTTTCGTGTAGTTTTTTGGAGGAACTCAGATCAGTGCAGATAGTACATTTTATAAGATATGAGAATTCCTCATTTTGAAGAACATTGTCTGATGGGCTCTTAATACCTGAGAAGTAGCCAGTGCTCCTGCTCCTATTCAGTCTCCTTTCCAATGCACCAAACACACTGCTGCAGGAACTGGACGGTGGTGGGAAGGGTTGTCAGAGTTGTCTATAATGTCTTCATTCAAGTACACCACTCTGACCCATGCCCTGCCTTTGCCTCTGATTTTTCTTTTCTTTTCTTTTCTTTTCTTTCTTTCTTTCTTTCTTTCTTTTTTTTTTTTTTTGTCTTTTCGAGACAGGGTTTTTCTGTGTAGTCCTGGCTGTCCTGGAACTCACTCTGTAGACCAGGCTGGCCTCAAACTCGGAAATCCGCCTGCCTCTGCCTCCCAAGTGCTGGGATTACAGGCATGCGCCACCACGCCCGGCTGGCCTCTGATTTTTCTTACTTCTTGCTCATTTTTTAAAAAAATACTTGTAAAGAAATAGATCTTTGTTTTGAAATATCACAAATCAGTGTAAAAATGCCAGCATAGAAGATGAATCCTGACATTGGACTCATAGGACATTCCAGAAATTAAGCACCGGAAGTAGAACTCAATTTTTTTTTTTTTTTTTTTTTTTTTAGTTAAAGCCCAGGATCCCATGCATACTAAGGAAGTGTGTGGCCCCTGAGCTACCTCCTGAGCCCCAAACAGGAGCTCACAAAGCAGGGCCAACTGAGCAGCACACTGGTGGCAGATGCTGACCGAGGTACACATGCCTTCCTCTGGAAGTGAGAGTTTTGAGCAGCATCTGTGGAGGGTGCTGTTTCCAGACAGCTTTGGTTGTCTTAAGACATTTTATACACTCCCCTACTTCATAACTCTCAGTGTCTGTAAGATCTTGTTTAATGTCTGTCTGTATGCTAGCTGCCTCTGTGAGGGAGAAGACTGTCTTGCTGGTGTATATCCACCTCTAGAGACTACTGGGCAGATTAGAAACATAGCAGTTTTTAATGAATGAATGCTGGAGTCTAGAAAACTTATTATTATTTTCTTTTATATTAATAGCTTCTTGTCTTAGCTTCTCTTCTATTGCTGCGATAAAATTCTCTGCAAAAGCAACTTAAGGGAGAAAGGGTTATTCTGTCTTATACTTGCAGAGGAATACAGGCCATCATGTTGGGGAAACTGGTAGGGAAGGAAGGCATTGTGGTAGGAGTAGGAGACTGGCTGATCACATTGCATCCATATGCAGGAAGTAAAGAGTGAACAGGAAGTGGGGTTGGGCTATAGAGCCTCAAGACCCACCCCCAGTGATTCACTTCCTTCAGGAGGCTTCACCTCATTAAGGTTTCTAGGACTTTCCCTATCAGTGCCACCAGCTGGGGGACCAGGTGTTCTCACTGAGCCTGTGTGGGACAGGTCCCGTTCAAAGCACACCACGCCCACTCTCATTGCTTCCTCCGGGATCCTCGGGAGATCACAAAAGAATGGCATATTTTGTGTTCAGTGGCCTCATTTCTCTTAGATCTAAATGTTTTCTCAGGTGGCACTATATACCTTTCTTTTATGGCACTATTTTAATGTGATCTAAATTGCATTCTTTCCATGGTGTAAAGTTAAATAAGACAGTAATCAGGGAAGGAGACTCTGCTTAACTTTCTCCTCAAGACTCACCAGTACTTGCTAGTAGGTTTTTTTGATTGTCTTTCTGAAGATACTCTTGGCAGTTCTTGACAGATAGGTGGATGAGTATGGGGCAGAGACTTGCACACCAGCTATTGCTTCATGCTTCCTTCTTTTCCACAGATCCTTCTACATGAGTTAATTAACAGGGTTATCATTGGCTGTGTGTTGAAGGTTCTCATGTTAATCAGGTACCTGCAAATGTGGCCTTTGAGTCTTCAGTCCTCTGCCTGTTTGCTGGCATCCCTGTGAGCTAAGGACGCTTCTCACATTTTTTATTTTTTCTTGTTTTTTAGATTTATTTATTTTTGGTATATGAGTCCTCTGTCTGCATGTATACCTACATGCCAGAAGAGGGCATCAAATCATATTACAGATGGTTGTGAGCAACCATGTGGTTGCAGGGAATTGAACTCAGGACCTCTGGAAGAGCAAGCAGCCAGTGCTCTTAACCACTGAGCCGCCTCTCCCACCTGCTTTTTTCATTTTCCAATGGTTGAAGTCAAGATGACTGTAAATTTGTGGCATGTGGAAATGACATGAAATTCAGAGCATAAATGAGGCTTTGTGGGAGCACGGCCACTGCCCTGGGTTTGTATATTATCTGTTTTCAAGCTCCAGCAGCAAAGTTGAGCTCTTACAGCGGAGCTTGCACTTCTTACAAACCCAATATGGAGCATGGCCCGGCTTTTCATAATGTATTCGTAAACTGCAGCTCCTCATATAGATATGATAGAGTAGATTTAATTAATCTCTCCCCTTTTAGCACAGCATGGGATAATTTCATATATATGTACAATGTGGGATTTTTAAAGATGTATTTTTAAATTGTGTGTATTGAGGAGGGAGGGAGGGAGAGAGAGAGAGAGAGAATGAATATGAATATGTGTGTGAATGCCAAGTGTGTGTAGGTGTCTGGATTGGACAGAAGATTCCCTGGAGTAGGAGTGACACGTTGTGAGCTACCCAACATGGATCTGGGAGCAGCTGGACCCTGGGCTCAGCTAGTGTTCTTAGCTGCCGAGCCGTGTTTACGGCCCTGTATATGGTCCACACTCTGTGAATACTGGTAGCTGAAACAATTCTTCCTCCTCCTCCTCTTCTGTTCTTCCTTTTCTTCCTCCTCCTTTTTTTTTTTTTTTTACCCCCAAGACAGGGTTTCTCTGTGTAGCCCTGGCTGTCTTGAGACTTGTAGACCAGGCTTGCCTCAAACTCAGAGATCTACTTGTCTCCCTAACCGCCCCCCCACCCCCAACTGTGGATACAGTTCTAAAGATATTCAGTGTCTACAAGTTTTTTCTTGTACTGTAGATTTTGTTCTGTTGTATCCAGGGAAAGGCAAGGGTAGATGGGGAAAGGGGGACAAAGGGAACCTTAGTCCCTCCCCTGGACACCCCTAAAGGTAAACCTGATGGAAGGGTTTATAGTACTAACAAAGTCAAGTTCCTGTTTGGGGCATAAAAGAGACTTCTGCCGCGAGGAGAGGGATGAAAGGCAGGCGTGTGGTCTGGGGAGATGCGGTGCCCTGGGGCTTGTTGCCTCCGCTGGGCTGCTGGGCTGCTCAGGTCTGAGGTTGGCCTGGGCGGGGACCCTGCTGAGGGTTAGGGCAAGTGTGTGTTCTCCTGTGGGAAGAGGGAAGGGAGGCTAACACACACAGTGGCAGCACTTGGCCTTTTCATAACTCAAGCCAGACATCAGAACCTTGAGGGAACTTATTGAATTTACGCTTTTGTGTTCTGAGTAAGATGATGTTATTCCGGTGTGGAAGCGCCAGGCGGTTTGAGAGGCCCAGGACATTTTCACTCCCTGGGCTATCTTCACACTCCCTCTCCTTTCAGAGAAGAGAAGTAGCAGGAAACCTTAGCTTTTCCCTCATCCTTCCAAACAGTGTTTCAGGCTCATCAGAAGAGGGAGGGCCGACCAGAGGGAATACTGCTGCAGCTCTCTTGCTCCTGGAGTTGCACTCAGCAAATCCAAGGCCTCTGCTTCTTTCTCCTCAGATCATGCACAAGCCCCAGGGAGTCTCAGTGTCAGTTTTCTGCTTTTTCTTCTCGTGACCTTAAAATACTTAAAAAGCTGGTGAATGCACAGACCCCCTTCTTATAAATCATGATGCTTCCCTATCCTAAAGCCCGGCGTGGTTTCTAAGCTCTGAAGAATTATTCAAAGGAAGTAACTCTATTTGGAGATGTAGTCAAATCCTCAATTGTTACTTCTCTGTCTACTGGCAGTCCTTCAGTTAACAAAGATGACTTTCAGGTTCCCAAAGGTTGTTTTTGGTAACAGACTAACATTCAGATTTTACCTCATTTTGTTTCCCTCCTTATGTAAGAAGAAACAGTGGAAGGTAATTGTGTGGTGATGTGCTATCCTCCCCCCCTCCTCCTCTTTGCCTTTGTGCTGCCTCATCTCCCTTTTTAAGGCCAGCCTAAAAACAGGTGATTTTAACCTTTGCTCTCCAGCTGGCGACGTGGGGTTCTTTAGGTACCAAAGAGATTGTTGCAGTTTAAGATAACAAACTCATGTTCCTTCTTTTCTTTGTTTTTTTCTCTTCCCTCTTTATCTCCCAATATTTTGAGCAGATTCATATTCAAAGGACCGAGGACCTTGGATAGTAAAACCAGTGGCCTCTTCTAGGGGGCGGGGCGTCTACTTGATCAACAATGTAAGTATGAGGACTGCAGGCCTGGTGCTGATTTGAGCAGTTATTTCCTTCTGCTCTGAGTCCAGCAGTGATTGGAGGCCAGCTGTGTGGGTCACTCTGCCGCTAGCAGCCTCCTCCCTCGCTGGGGCACACTTCCTCCATGGCCAAAGCGGCACTCGCTGGATGGGTTTTGGGGAAGGCTTTTGTACCCACTCAAAAGAGGTGTCCTTTCTGTGTTCCGCGCCCAGCTCTGAGCTGCTACCCATCAGGTGTAAGCAGAAGACTTGCCACTGTTTCTTCCTTCCCTCCTGCTCCTCCCTCCTCCCTCCTCCTGCTCCTCTCCCTCATCCTTTCTCCTACAAACTGCTGATGTCTTGATTCTTGACAAAATCCCTCTTAAATGTTGTTTTAAAAATTATTATAGATAGGGGCATGGCTGAGTGCTAAGAAGCCATGCACAAGATTCAGGGTTCAGGCCTCAGAACCACAGTAATAATAGTTAATAATAATAATAATAATAATAATAATAATAATAATTAGTATAATCCTTTGGATTTTCCATAACATGATTATTTTATATTTTTTGTTTTCTCAAATTCTTTTTTTTTTTTTAAAAGGCAGGTTTCTCTGATAGCCCTGGCTGTCCTAGAATTCACTCTGTAGAACAGGCCGGCTTTAAACTCAGAAATCCACCCCAAGTGCTAGGATTAAAGGCGTATGTCACCACCACCCAGCATCAAATTTTTAATTGTATTTGGTAATTCCCCATTTTACATTTATTACACCCATATTACTACTACCTGCCCTTCTTTCCATAGTCCATCTCTTACATTTATTTATTTTTTGCTGTCAGAGTTTAGAATTATATAATATTACTGTTTTTAATAACTGTGATTTAGTTTTTCCTCCTTTATAAGTTTATTAAAAATTTAAGCTTAGTAGAAATAGACTACAGCATTAGGATTGTGAAATTTAGCCAGTCTGTGAGTCCAACCTTGGTTTCCCTCCTCTTAGACATTTGGTGGGCACTGCTTATCTGCTTTTCCTTTACTCTGGGGGAAAATATCCTCTTTTTATCTCTGTTTATATTTGCTTTTTCTTCCATCTGTATTTGTGTGTGGTGTATGCATATATTTGTATGTGCATATATTTGTGTGGGTGCATGAGTGTGTGTGGGGTGTGTATGCACACCTATTTGAGGCCCAAGATTGATATCTGACATCTTTGCTTGCTCTTCTACCATATTCCCTGAGGCAGGGTCTCTCAGTCACACTCAGAGCTTGCCAGTATTCATTGCTCTGAGGAGTCCCTGTTTCCACTTTCTGAGGCTGGACTATGTTCAGTCTGGCTACTAGCCGGGACCTCTGCACTGGCCTCCTTGGGACTCTTCCTTACCTGGTATTTGGGGCTGGGGCTCTCTCTACTCTGTTTGTCTTTGTTTTGTAAACCCTGATCTTATCTGCTCCCTGTCTTTGAAGATTTACTTAGACTTTTGATCTATTCTGGCTCCTTTGTTATTATTTCATTCTTTTGAAAATATCCTTTTTGTCTTTCCAGTGAGCTCTGGAAGGGAATGCTGGAATAGATACATCCTGTGTGTGTGTATGGAGCGGGGTCAGTACTCCATCTTAAATTCCCAAGTTATTTTTTTTTTTCACATTGTGCAGAAATGAGCTTTCTAAAGTCTTTTACTTTGGAAAGTTTTTAGATTCAGTCTGGATCCAAAACTGTACAGTAAACAAATTATGGCCAGCCCTTTCTTACTGGGGGAAGGATAGACTCTGAATCTGGCCGAGCAGCTATTATAGCCTCAGGCTCTAGTCACACATCCTGTTGCGTGGAGCCCCTTAACCCTGGGTCCCGTGCAGCATAAAGCATGGTGCTATGCCTTGTCTCTGTCTTGTCTCTGTGACCTTGGCGGAAGGCTCCCATCTGACAGTCTTGCTTTTAGCTCTTTGCCAGGAGCACAGTGTTGTTTGAATTGCATGGCGATAGTTTGGGTTTGGGTTTTAGCTGCCAAATGGAATTGCTATTGAGAGTCAGCTACGGTTCAAGTTTGCTTTTATTTTCTTAGACATGAGTCAAAGAGAATAGGATCTATTCCCAGCTCATGTGGGGCTTTTTTTTTTCCCTTTTGGAATGATCTTTTGCCCTAGTGATTTGTTCTTTTAAAGCTAACATCATAAAGAATAGAAAAGTTAAACTTTCCTTAATGGAGCTGGGAACCTCTTGCTCCAACTCTTTGCTGAGACTGAGGCTCATTAAAGGGAATGATGACTCGTCTTTAGGGAATGTACATTTGGCAGCCTATGTAAGAGTCTCTTTCTCCCTCTCACATCTCCATGGGTTCAGTCCCTTGAGACCCCCTGCACAGATCAAAGCACTTGACTACACCTTTGCCAGTTCCCCTCCCCACTGGTGAAGCTTTGGAATGAATCTGATTCTTTTAGGTATTTAGTAGAGGTGCCAGACAGAAGCCTGGGAAGATGCCAGCAGGCTCAAGGGGAACTGGCAGCACAGGACTCTAATGGGACCATATTCCCATTTCACCCAGAAACTGGAATTTTATCGCCTTTCACCCAGACCTACAAACTGCAGTTAATCCTCTTTTCTCTTCTTAACCATCCCTTCTTTTCCATACCTGGATCCTTTCCCTGGAATATGTGACCCATTAGCTAACTGGATGAAGTAACTCTTTCCAAAGCTGCTGCCTGCTTTTCTTTGAGGGTTGAGGGGGAGGGAGAGAGAGAACACTAAAGACAGAGGGTCTGTGTAGAACTTGTGGGAGTTGGGGAGGGGCTGTGGCAGGGGGCTGGACAGAGATGTGAAGTTCAAATGAAAATTTCATTTCCTATCTTTTCACAAGCATAAGGAGACCTATTAGTAAAACTGCTCCGTAGTAGTCAGGACCTACTGGAAAATATCCACAAAAGCAACTTTTTTTTTTTTTTAAACCATAAAGGGAACAGAAAAAAAGGCAAGAAAAGTGTGACTTTAGTGCAGTCCTGAGGAGAGCATTGTGAACCCCTGCAGAGGGAAGTGTCTCAGTGGGCTGGCTGACAGGGCTCCTAATGACATGCTCTTATTTAGAGACGCAGCTAAACGAACAGAGCTCTTAACTCCAGCTTCTTCAGTAACCTGACTAATGCCACTTTCCCAACTTAATGATATTCATACTGAGGTGGGGGAAGACCTGATGTTCTCTGATGAAGGTATGGGTTTTACTATTGAGGTCTAATTCATTCACCTGGTGTTGGTGTCATCCGGTATCTGTGGTTCTGTTAATGTACATCGTGAGATGGTGACGTTACATGTACATGGTGAGATGGTGATGGTCTCTTGACTGTTAGGTCCCACTCGTCCGTCGTCCCTCTCGTTGTGACTGTAAACCATTCTCTTGCCTTTAGTTCTCCATGTGTTTTTATCTCGTGTTCTTCGTGTTTCTTACTGCTTGACAGTTATTTAAGACGTGCTGGCTGTGTGCACTGAAAACCTCTCGAGAAATTCTAATATTTTATATCTCCTAATTCTTCTGTGTCTTCACTGTAGTTGAGTGCATTGCTCTGGCATGTGGCAGTGAATGATGTTGAGTTGTGGAATGCAGAAGTCAGAACCACATAGAGCCTGTTGAGTGTGCAGCAGCAGCAATAACAACTGATAATTCTTTTTGAGACATTTTTGAGAGGATTTCACTCTATGTAGCCCTGCCTAACCTGGAACTCACCATGTAGAGTCAGAACTCAAAGAAATTCACCTGCCTTCACCTTTTGAGTGCTGGGACTAAAGTGTGCACGCCCACTCCCATCACCAACTGATCCTTCTCGATCATTTAACCTGCACCTTCCCTTTGCATCCAGATAGAACCAGCTAATAAGATTACTCTTCATAAGAGTCCTGTAGGACTGTCACTGTTTTAATAAGTGGTAGAGCCATGATTGTCACTGAGGTCCAGCTGGTCCCAGGGCATCCACTCTTAACCACAACACTGGTCTATGCCACGGCAACTTAGCAAGTATTGCAAGCTTGACTCTTAGGATCGAGTTAGGAAAATAAGTGCATGTCCAGTTCCAATAGCAATTCTGACTCCTCATTAGCCTTCTTTTACTTTGGAGGAAATTCTACCTTGAAATGGAAATGCTTTTAAATTAGGTAACTGAGGATTAGTGAATAGGAAATACTCTTAAGGTTATCAAAAACTTTTACTACTTGGGCTATAATATATAATCCTAGGCAAAGGAACCATTTTCAAATATCCCTTTAGTCTATCAGCAGTTTTTCTTATGCAGATAGGAACGAGAGATAAAGTCAACTGAGCAAGTTCTAAAGGCTTTAAAGAAGTTTATGTTATGCATAGTGGCTAGATTTTTAGGGAGTAGAAGAGAAGAAGTAGGGATGGGCACTAGGTGTGTCGTGGGGTAAAGCCCACCACCACAGGACACCGGGGTACCAGTCATGTCCTGTTGTAGTCCATAGGTGTCTCCCAATGAAACCTACAGTTGCTCAGCTGTAGCCGTTGGTGCTATGTGGCCGTGATTGGCTTCAGGTCTGGAACACAGTTAGCAGCTGTACTGCTTTCCTAGAGATTACACAAATTCTTACCTACTGGGTGACTCGGAATGGAGATAGTACTTGTCATAGACTTATCAAGTAGGGTAAGGCCATCAGGAAGTGGGATGGGTGATTGAATTCATTAGGAATGAATGAATGTTGATGCCGTTGTGTTCATAGGATACATAGAGATGCTGTGAAAGCTGTGGTCTGACTTTGAGATGACAGCAGTAGTATTTGGGCTAGAAAATGTTTTGTTTTAGACTTTTGGATTTGGAGGGCAGTTATTTTGTGCCAGAATTTGGGGAGTGCTATGAACAGTGCTGGTAAGGGAAACCTCGGAGACACTGCCTAGGCTCCAGTGCTGCACTGGGGCTTACGTCTTCGTGCGTCCAGCTCTGTGGCAGAGCAGGTCTCACCACTCACCTGCAGAAGTGCGTGGATGGTGGTGTGTCTGCCCCTGAGGTTGGGTGGGGATAAAATAATACTTGGGACATGCTCAGAACAGCTCTTGGCACATGGTAAATGCTCAGTACCTCTATTAAATTGTAATTATTTCTGCAAATGTTGCTAGTCATTTCCAAGCAGCTACTATAGTTAGTCTCATAATTGCTATTGTTACCATTTATAATTAGGAGCCTCTTGCCTTTCTGGGTTGACTGGAAGCTGATCTTTCCGTCTAATCACACATGCATTTGTTCTGTTTGAGGTTTCTCTATCTTACTGCTTTCTGTGTGTGGAGTCTGCAGTAATTGCCTGCTTCCCACCATACAGTCTTGATTCCCTTGCCAATTCAAATCCTCTGCCAGAGGGCACCCTCCCTTTTAGTTCTCTCCCACCCCTTTGAGCTAGTTCCTGGTTACAGCTTTTAGCCTCAGGCCTGTGACTCTGCCTCCCTCCTTTCTGCTGGACTTTGCCCGCACCAGCAGCCTTCCTTTCCCCAGCACATGCATGCCTGAGGCCCTCTCACTGCTTGCTTCTATGTCTGCTGTCTGCTGGCCAGAGCTGGCCTTTCCCTCATGGCCCTGAAGGCCGGCCCTTTTTGGCAGCTTGACATCTTCTGTTTGGGGAACTGCTGCTCTGTGTCCCCTTAGAGTCCATGTTGTTGTTCTAAACCGAAACAGTAAGCCCTTTGGGCAAAAGGAGCTGCTGACTCTGAGGTTCCTTTGAGGGCACAGATGTATCTGTTCTCTTCCTCACTGTGTGCTCAGTGCTTCACACATGGGCGGCAGTTCCCACTACTTCTTGTACAAACAACTTTTCTCCATTGGTGAGATCTTTAAACGATCTAATCCAGTCTTTACACACGGCTGCTTAGCAAGTGCTTTATGTGAATCAAGCATCCACTCCATTTCACTGGGAATGCTAGACTGCATTGTCCATCTGTGACTTTCCAGAACAACTTAATGAGAGGTGAATTGGGAATAGTGTAGTGTAGTGTCTCCTTATATTTTAAAAAAAGCAACTTTGTATTTTTTGTTTGTTTTTTGAGACAGGGTTTCTCTGTGTAGCCCTGGCTGTCCTGGAACTCACTCTGTAGACCAGGCTGGCCTCGAACTCAGAAATCTGCCTGCCTCTGCCTCCCAAGTGCTGGGATTACAGGCATGCACCATCACCACCTGGCTGCAACTTTGTATTTTTTAAGTAGCTCTTATTTTCTTGGCAAATAACTATTTTATACCATGCATATAAATCTTGAAAGCTATTTAACTGCATTTATTATAAGAGGTGCTATGTAAATTTATTTTTCCTTATTGTAATTGGGTACCCACAGTGATATGTCCTCTGGCCAGTTTAATATTATAGATTTTCCATAGTATCATTCTTTTAAGGTAAAGAACTTCCAACTTCCCCCAGCCCCCAACTATACATTTTTTGTATTTCTCCCTTTTCATTCCTTTCTGTTTACTCAACAGCCAAACCAGATCTCCCTGGAAGAGAACATCTTGGTCTCCCGTTACATTAACAACCCCCTACTCATAGATGGTGAGTTGTGATGAACTCTTCACTAGATGGGGCTTTATCTTGCTCGAATTCGTAACCTTTTCATAGTCTTCTCTAGTGAATCTTTTAAAGTTGGTGGTCTGACACTTTTGGTACCCATTGTTCCAGACATGAGGATAGTTCTTTACCTTTTGAAACTGAAATTAGTTGATAACAGGAGAGAGATAATGCTTGTAGAGGCACACAAGGAAATGTACACATACATGCATGCATGTACTTGCTCTAAAGCCTGTTATAATATTATCTGAAACAAATAACTGAATTATCTGAAAACTGTACTGTTTATTGCCCTATTTGGTGGTGGGATTTGGAGAATGGAGCCAATAACTAAGGATTACTAAAGTCTCATGCAGGAGCCAACTTTATTCAGAGCATCAGACAATTTATACTTTTAAGGGTTAAGAGGAATCAGATCAGTAAAGTGTTAGAGGCACAAAGGCAAACTGCATGTGGCAAAAATATGTTTTTCCTTTGAGGCATATAAACAACTAATAATAAGCAGTTGTAATGAATAATTTGAAGTAAATTCACTCCAATCTGCTATACCTGGAAGGGGCACAAAGCATGATATAAGAACATTTCCATGATTTTGAAGAAACTAAGGTCACAAGACTCTTGATTTCTTGGCATTTTCTCACAAGCACTCAGAAATCTTCACATGACTCAATCCTTGGAATTGTGTTTGTATGTTACAACATCATACTGTATGTATTTAGTGGGGCTATACTGCATACCATTGTATGATCAAAATGTGTGCAGTGTGTCTTTTATGTTCATTCTCTCATAGCTCCTGGTTGTGTTGTCCTGTTCTTTGAAACAGAAAACAGATAAAATAAGTTTTTCTTGTGTTGCCCAACTTTCTTCCTAGATTTCAAGTTTGACGTGCGCCTTTATGTGCTCGTGACTTCCTATGATCCCCTTGTCATCTATCTCTATGAGGAAGGACTGGCTAGGTAAGAGGCTTTCTCGGGTGCAGGGATTGACTGCATGTGATAGAGTGGATCCGTTCAAAATGTTTCTAAGACCAGCCTGCTTCTTTCTGTTAGGTTCAACTCAGGGAAATAGAGTGTACCTAGGTGGGCTTCAGAAGACAGAAAGCAGTCTTGGCACTACTCTACAGCTTCCCCTGCAGGTCTGCATATGGTAGAGAGACACAGGCTTCCTCAGGTGTAGAGACCACAGGGTAGTTTCATGCACCGAGGGTTGTTATGAGGGCTCTAGGATATTAAAATTATGTTTTTAGAGTAGGTCTGGAAGGGAAATAAGGCATATTTAGTTACTTGTCACACATCAGGTCCTGTGCTAATCCTTGCAACTGCAGTCCCTGCTGCCTCTTATGTAGTAGAAGAGAGAGATTTGCATATTGGGGGGTAGTGATGTCTGAGTCCTTCTAATGGGGTAGGGATTGGAGCTCAATTGAATGGTCATGTTTTTTCATATTCATGGGATATTCTTTTTTTTTGTTTTGTTTTGAGACAGGGTTTCTCCGTGTAGCCCTGGCTGTCCTGGAACTCTGTAGACCAGGCTGGCCTCGAACTCAGAAATCCGCCTGCCTCTGCCTCCCAAGTGCTGGGATTATAGGCGTGTGCCACCACGCCTGGCTGTTTCATGGGATATTCTCGTCTTTCATCCCTTAATATACAAGTCATATCTTTGCTGTGGTTATGAATACAGTTTTTTTTTTATTTTGTAATGCTTAGTAGGTTTTAAGGTACTGTCTGTTAACAGAATTAAGTTATAATAACTTGAAATTTTGTTTCCCATATCCACAAAGACTTACAGGTTACAGGTTCCATAAATCCATTAAGCTGTTTTTAAAAAGTATTTAACTTTCTTATGTTTCTGTCATAAGCAACATTCTCTCATAGCTCCTGGGTGTGTTGCCCTGTTTTTGTTTTTTTGTTTTTGTTTTTTAAGTCAGCTAGTTTGCTCTGCAGTTCTCCTGTGTCATGACTTTGATGGGACAGTTTATAGCAGTCTGAGAGGGTTCTTTGCATCTGTGCGCAGACATAATAAGCTGAAAGTCACAGTCTATGCATGTTTCTGATTTTAGAAAATTCATTTTGAAATGGAGACTACATGAATAAAATAAGGCTGGCCATTTGTGTTTATGTGACGAAGGAAGCAGACGACCCCCTGTCCTCCCAGAGTCTCTCCAATCCCTGTTCATGGATAGCGGCTTTGACAGGCCACACTATACTGTGACAGCTGAGTTTTCTACTTCTAATTTGTTTTGGAGTTGAGTGAGGGGGCAAACCTCAGCTTCTAGCTGGCTTAGCCGTGTCTCCCCTTCACCTCTAGGTGGCAATGGCAGCTTTTATAAATTCTGTCATAGTCTTAACTAAGATTTATGAGTTGGAGCCCTGAGAACACTGGGGGCTACTGAAACTCCATAGTCCTGGCCTCTTGGCCCTTGAAAACTCAAGAAGGAGAAAAATAAAAACATTTCCCAGTTGTTGAATGAAGGCCTGGACCAGCATCTCACATGAACTATTTGCTCTCTTTGGATTGACATAGGGAAGACATTTTCTAAAGCATTTATGCATATGAGCTTCTGTACTTGGAAGTATACAGAAAGAAAGTATAAGAAAGAAGACAAATATAAAATTTTTAAAAAGTCTACTTTCCATATTATTTGGAACAGAGAAAAGATAAAATCCTTGCACCCCTAGGGCGTAGGGTGCGTGGGCTGTGGTTTTATACTTGGACGCTTCCGAGCGTCCCCTCTCATGTGCAGAACCTCCCCCTTATGCTGTTCTACTCATCTGTGCCTCAACTTGTGGCCTTGGTCCTGCTTGGTTTTCTGGAAGAGAGAAGGTTAGTTATGACGCTGTTTCTCAAATGTGTCATGCCAACATATTTCATAACATATTCTAAAGATGTCTCACCTGCAATGTTAGTAGCTCCCATCAGAGTAAACTTTTACATAGTCCTTTATGGTTCATATGCTCACAGAACGAGAACAATACTAGCATTCTTTACAGTTTGCTACAGATAAACAAATACTCTGGCTACATGTTGCATTAGATGTCAGAACCTACTGATTTAGTTACCATTGTGTTACTTCCAGCAGGAAGTAGCATGTCTATGAGCATACATACACACATTTATATGGTCAGAGGACACTCTTCCTCACTTTTAGGAAAATAGCCTTTTAAGTACACAGTTCACATTGATCCAAAAAAGGAAAAGAAACATTTTCAAGTCTTTGATGGGTTAACCTGAAGTCAAGGTGGATTCGAAATCCTTCTTGAAGGCATATACGTGGCATTATCTTGAGCTGGTTGCCCCAGATATAAAAGGCGCACTGTTCTGTGGTTTCTTCAGTATGCCCAAATAGTCACTGTTTACCTTGGCATTCACTTGCCTTTCAGCCCCCAGAGCACTCAGCTGTGTCATTACATCCAGCACCGGCTGCGGCTCCTCTGCACCTGCAGCTTCTGCTGACCTTGAGTCACGTGTGTTTTGTGTAGACATAACTGAAGGTAATCAGTTTGGGATGAGATCACCAGGTTGCGTTACTTTGAGACTAGAAGGAAAACCATAATCTTTACTAAAGACACAGACCTAGAGGCAAAAATAATTAGTTTCCTTCTTTAGACTTTTATACCCTGTCATTTCTGTTGGGAGCTTCAAATTAATGCTAGGAGATTGAAAGTTCACGTTATAAAGTTCACTGCACTGTGAAATAGGTTATTTTGTGTAAATTCCTTTCCCCTTTAAAACCTTTTCCAGAAAAAGACCTTAGTTTCATTATAAGTTAATGCTTTCATTTGTCTTTGTTTTATTCACACAAAAAGCAGACCACTCACTCTTTATTTTATGTGTAGAAGAGTGTGCCTGCATACATGTAAGTACACTAAATGTGTGCAGTACATGCAGAGGCCAGAGGAGGGCATCAGGTCCTCTTGAATTTAGAAATGGTCTGAACTGTCATGTGGGTGCTAGGAACAGAGCCCATATACTTAACGAGTGCTCTTGACTCCTGACCCATCTCTCCAGCTCCTTCTCACTGTTTCTTTATATGTGTGTAAATTATTGAAGAGATACTAAAATGAAATTGCCTTGTGGCACTTGAGTCAGCTGTCTCATGGTCCTGGTAGTAGCGCTTCTGCTCTGTATACTGCTGTGGTTTTCTTGTGCAGGTTCTTGCTGTAGAGTCCCCATCCAAGTTGCTGTTTTGCTAGTAGGAAGAAGACATTGAGTTTCCAGAGATAGGGTATTGTTCTCACCAAAATGGTGGGGATCCAATTTTTTTTGTGTTTGTGTCAAAAATAGAATCCAAAGAAACTTTGTTCTGGATTCTGCAACTGTTGGAGGATCCAATCTGGGATATACATGTTCTGAGAAAGTTCTTTTTGAGACAAAGTTAATCGCCAAATTTGCACTGAAACAAGAATTTATTTTAAATTAAGAAGATATTGAGTTGGAAACTATGTGTGTTGTCAGTGACTCAACGAAAGGTAGCCCCAGCTCGTGGAAGTGTCCCAGGGAGTTCTGAGGGTTGCACCCAGGTCAGAGAAGTGGGGAAAGACTCTGAAAAGACCTCTTCTAGCCCAGCCCTCCCCTCCCCAGCCATATTACCCAGTAGAAAGGCAGAAAAGACCCCAGATCATTCAGTACTGCCTTTCTTCCCTCCCCCAACTCTGGGCCCTTCTTCAGTAGCCTTGCTTGCTAATTAACACTGGCTCCATGGGGATATTTACCTTTTCTGTGCTAGATTCCTGTGGTTTTGAAAGAATTCAGGTACTTGCTGATTGCCAAGGAATTCAGATTACCTCACAGGCTGCTCACTGTCCAGAATCTGCCACAGCAGCAAGTAGGAGGAAGGAGACACCAGCGACAGGGAGAAGTCCTTCCTAGCCTGACTGTCACTCTCCCTGGCAGGCCTTTGCTATTAGTGAAGTCTGAGTCATTTCTGGCCCTGAGGACAGAGGATCAGGCTGGTAATCCCCTCCCAGACACTCTGCAGGGCGCTGCCCAGTTGCTGTAGCATTTTGGCAGTTTCCCTGCTGCAGCTGGTTGACAGCAGATCAAAGCTCTTGGGCTTCAGGCCTCCTGTTGTCTTCCATCAGATTTTTTAGGTCAGGCCAGGATGAAACTCGAGGCTTCTGGCAAAGGTGCCTGAGATGAGGTCTCATTGCCTGTGACCCTCTCCTCAGGAAGATCTACATGCTGAAGATAACTCAGGTGCTGCTACTGCCATCTCCTTTCTTTGTACATTTGTTCTGAATGTAGTAGATATATCTTCCAAATTGAGTACTTAACTCTTCTACATCTAGTCATCTCTGTGATGCCGACTGACTGTAAGAGTATATGCTGTCAGGTTCATGAGGCCACGTCCCCGTTTGTACATGGGAGAAGAGTTAGTAAGATCTCACTGACTTTGTGCTTGCTTACCCCTTTTGCTTCTATATTGATAAAGGTCTTGAAACAAGCAGCTTAGGAGCACTGTGCAGCACTATTTATAAAGCCCCACTGCACATGTGTCTTGATTACCACTGAGTCATGTTCCAATATAGCCATCATTACTTTCTTACCCTCTAGGGGTCTTAGTAGGGTTTTTTCCCCTTTCCCTGTGTCAGTTAAAGAATTAAAAATCAGGAGAAACAAACAAACACCACTTCAATTATCAAGTGCAACAAGTAACAACAGGGAAAGATGTTAAGACAGAACATAGAAAGAGCTGGTTAAAAGAAAGGCTTTTATTAGGGATGAGGAGACACAGAGCAAGGCACATTACGAGAAGGACCCTACAGAGCAGAATAGAGACTTGGGAAGCCAAAGCCTGTCCTGTCTTGTCCTGTCCTGTCCTGTCCTCAGCAGCTGGGGATTTACAAGTCTGTGAGGAGTCTTCAGAGGGTCTTCCTCCCTGAGTTTAGGGTTGGTCTGTTTGAACGAACAGAGACTGACTGATAGATCTATAATTTGGGAGTAAACTTGTCCTGATCTGGCCTTGAACTTGTAGGACCTTGTCAAACTGGTCCACAGGCTATGTGGCTCTAGTGGCTGGAGGGAAAGCCTGAGGCCTTTGTGTGTGGTCAGTAATATGAAGAAAAATCTGCATGTGTGCTATCTTTGTTTCCTAGTCATGACCTCTCTTCCTGTTTGCCTGACTGTCAAGATCTGGCACTAGTCACTCAGTTGAAAATAGTATCAGTTGAAAGTACATTTTAAAAAGATTTTATTATTTTTATTTCATTCACATCAAGTGTTTTGCTTGTGTACGTGTAAGTGTACTGCATACATATATTGCTGGAAGAGACTAGAAGAAAGATTCTGGGGTTATAGGTGGTTGTAAGTTGCCACATGGTGCTGAGAATTGAACCCAGGTTCCCTGGAAGAACAGCCAGTGCTCTTTATTGCCGAGCTCTTAATCTCTTCAGCCCCTGAAAATGCACTTAACACACCTAACATGCCAGAAACGTTAGCTTAGCAATATGGCTTACTATTGTATATTGGTTGTTGCCCTCCTGACAGTGTGGGCGACTGGCTCCAGCTTGCTATACTGCTCAGGGTTACAAGACAGAACCAGTACATATTGGGAGAATGGGAAAAGACCAACATCCAGAACTCAAAGTGTAACTTCTTCAGAATGTAGATTGTTCCTACACCATCAGAAAGCAAAATACTTGTAAATTAAGCTCGTGAGTTGAGGTCTGTTGTACGTCTTCTCATCACTGAAGCCTTTCCTTCAGCCGTGTTCTGGGGTTCAGAGAAGCTAAGACTACTGTCCAGCTTCCAAGTGAGAAGCATGATTTCCAAACAGAAACCATAGCTTTAAGACTTCATTTTCAAAATAAAGATAATCTATATTTGTTTTCAGATTGATTTAAAAATTGGATATACAGTTCTTTTGTTATCTGTTAACTCTAAAGTAATAGCCCAGAGTTCAGATTATCTAAGAAAGTAAGATCCCATTTTTTCTTGGCATAAAGGTCAAGGCTATAAAATTCTGTTGTATGGGCTTTCTTAAATCTTAAATTTTAAAGTTACATATATCTGCTGTCTGTTTCTATGCACATATGGAAATAAGAGGACAGTTAGTGGGAATTGGTTCTCTCCTTCTGTGTGGATCCCAGGGAGCTAATTTAGACCTTCAGGCTTGGGGACAAGTGCCTTTTCCTGTTCCTGTCAAGCCATCTTGAGGGCCCAATATAACCCCCCCCCCATAGCACTCACTTTTCATTTTAATTGGAAATAGTATTTTACACAATGTATTCTGGTTACAGTTTCCCTTCTTCTTCTCTCCCAGATCCTCCCTACCTCCCACCTGTGCAACTGTACCCTATTCTTTCTCTTTAGAAAATAAACAATTGAATAAAAAAACAGACTGGTATTAAACAACAATAAAGAGAAAGCATGAGAAACACATACACAAAGTCCATTAAAAACACAAAACTAGAAGCCATAATATATAAGCATAAGACCAGGAAGACAAAAAATGTTCAAGCAAAGCAATGTAAGCCCACCCCACCCCACCCCCAAAAAGAATTTCCTGAAAATACCATTGAATTTGTTTTCTATAGGCCATGTGCTGAGCACAGGGCCTGCACTGAAGTACGTGTATACACCATGAAACTCCATCAGAGGGCTCAAGTATTTTAAATCGTGAGCTCCTTTAAGAGGGGAGGTTAAGGATTTAGCTCACTGTATGACTTTTAGCTGTGTTAGGATGAGTATTTGCAGATTTGATCTTGAATTACCTAGGAAATTATTGATTTCTCTGGCTTGTTAATAGAGAAATTGTGTTGAAACTTTCAGGTCTGGCTAGGTTGAAGTGTGATGGTGTATGACAGGTTTAACCCACTGGTTCCCAGCCTGTGGGTTGGGACCTCTTCGGGGGCCGACTGACCCTTTTACAGGGATCATGAATCAAATATTTACATCACAATTGATAACAGTAGCAGAATTGCAGTTATGAAATAATAATGAGAAAGGAGCCTGATATGGCTGTCTCCTGAGAGGCCCTGCCAGAGCCTTACAAATACAGAGGCAGATGCTTGCAGCTAAGTATTGGACTGAGTGCGGGGTCCCCAATGGAGGAGTAGAGACAGGACTGAAGGAGCTGAAAGGGTTTGCAACCCCATAGGAAGAACCACAATATCAACCAACCTGACCCCCCCCCAACCCCCCAGCTCCCAGGGACTAAACCACAACCAAGGAGTACACATCTCCAGATGCATATGTAGCAGAGGATGGCCTTGTCAGGCATCAATGGGAGGAAAGGTTCTTGGTCCTATGAAGGCTCAATAGATGCCCAAGTGCAGGAGAATCGAGGGCGGGGAGGTGGGAATGGGTGGGTGGGTGGAGGAATACCCTCATAGAAGCAGGGGGAGGGAGGAAGGGATAGGGGCTTTGGGGGGTGGGGACCGGGAAAGGGTATAACACTTGAAATGTAAATAAGGAAAATATCCAATAAAAAAAAATGAAGTGTCAATGAAAATAATTTTATGATTGGGGGTCACCACAACATGAGGAACTGTATTGAAGGGTTACAGCATTAGGAAGGTTGAGAACCACGGCTCTAATACACAGGTCACAAATCTGAATGCTTCCCAGTGGGCCCTGAGAGTGGGGAAGCAGCTTTTCCTTTCTGAAGGCACTTGTGCTGTACAATGTTTGCCAGTCACCAGCAGGGGATGACCAGGTCTTTTGTTGTTCTAGACTTCTCAAGGAACTTACTACTTTCCTCTAACACTTTGAATTTTGAAACCATCTAGACCTGTGAAATAGCTATCTGAGTAGTGTGAAGAGCCACTTTTTACTGTCTGAGACCTCATTCAGCTCTACCAAGCTATCGTGGTAAATCCATCTTAACCAGGACTCCATCAAGGACAGCGGTTTGGTTCAGTTGCTGAGTGTCTTCCCGCTGTCAGTCTGGAGCAGCTCCACAAGGTTTCTGTGACTTCATGACCTCAGTGTTTTGGAAAATGATAGGCTAGTCATTTTCCAAATTGTCCTTCAATTTGGATTTGTCTTTATTTTCTCATGATTAAACTTTGGCTATTCATTTGGGGTCAGAATACCTCAGAAGTGATGGTAAATTTTCATTTCGGGATATTTAATGGCACATGCTAATTATTTAATATTTGATTAAAGGTTGTGCCTACCAGAGTCCTCCATTGTAAAGTGACTTTATCTTCTCTATGTGATTACCAAAAATTATGAGGTAGTTGAAAACCATGTAAAACCTCATTCCTTGTCTCATTTTTTACCAATATCTTTCATATCTATTGATGTTTCTTGCTTAGGTGAATTACTACAGCAGTGACTACTAGACAATGATTTTCAAGTTCCATTATCCTTTTATTTGTGTTATTTTGCATTTTTCTTTAAGGAAAAGTTTTTTCTTCTATTATATATTCATTTGTTTATTGATGCAGACTGAAATACTTCTATTCTATTTGGTGTGCCCCTTTATTATTCTGTTTTCATGCTCTTTATCCCAGCTTCAGCCAGTGGGGGCCCCTTACACTGATGTTTGTGTCCTTTTATTGTCCCCATTATTCTTTAAGTATAAGACAATTTTAGGCTCTTCTTGTTCTGACCCAGCCCTGGGATCAGTCATATCTCCAAGGAGCAGTGGTTATTTGGTCATGGAGAATTGTATTTAGAGTTGATGGTTTGGGCATGTAATGATCTCATTGTTTTGGGCCTTGCAGGAGAGAGGCCTAGGAAACATGTATGTTCATATGTCATAATGTATATCTACCTTCATTTCTACATCTGTTTATCCAGATACGGGCTTGTGCTAGCACTTATAATTCTTCAAAGTTTACAGTATAAACTTGCTTTTCTCTTTTACATATTTTTATTTTTCTGTTCCAACAAAGAAAAAGTTGTCTCCCATTATCTTTAACATTTTTATTTTTATTTTTATTTTCTAGAGGGTTTCTCTGTATAGCCCTGGAAGTCCTGGAACTCACTATGTAGACCAGGCTAGCCTCCAACTCACAGATCCACCTGCCTCTGCCTCCAAAGTGCTGGGATTAAAGGCATGCGCCACCACTGCCCGGCTTTAACACATTTATTTATTTACTCCGTTTTCTTGGTTGTAGCCAGTCTCTTGGCTCCCCATTCAGATGCTCTCCAGTCTATGGATTTAGAGCCCTTGGGGGGCTCATATATTTCCCAGGGATTCTTTCTTAGCCTGTACCCTGCCTTTCTCATGGGGCTGCAAGAAATTAGCTAGCTGAGTCATTCATATTAAAAGCAAAAACAAAGAAAAACCATCCCAAGCCAAACCAATGCAGGTTAACCAGATCATCAGAACTGGACTAGTAGACCAGATCTGAGAGTTGTGCCACTTCTCATCTAGGCAGGAAAAAGAAGGCAGTGGTGGTCAGAGGTGAATGTGGCTGTTTGATGCAGATTCATGAGGGCCGTGAGATCTAACTGGCTAAGCCCAGCCTGCCTTCTCTATGGTCCTCTTGCATTGTTCTTTGGGCTGAGGGACAACAGAGTCAGGGACATTTGCTGTTCCATTTCTCTTCAGCCTCGATTCTTTCATCTTGTTTCCTGGACCCAGTAGAAGCCTACCCCATGACATTTGTAATACTGTCCATGCTGGGTTTTAGAATCAGATGTTCCAGTGATAGGAAGGTCAAGAGAAAGAAAAATGATTTTTAGAAGTCCAGCCTTCTTGAAAAGCATGCAGGGTGCAAATGCACTGTGCTTCTCTGGGCTTTTCATGTTGAGCAGGTGTAGTCAAGCATGCAGAGTTAGACAAGAGATACCTCCTTCCCTGACCAGAGTGTCTCTCCCTCATACTTAATACCTATTGAAGGAGAGATGGCAAGTGATACATCCCCATAAGCTAATGTCTGCTGGAGGGAGGAGCCTAGATCTTGCCTGGTCCCTCTGCATTTCATTCAGAGAAACCTGCTCTGAGAATCACTCTCTACATGAAGATTGGGATGTACTGGCAGAGTTCATTTGCCACCCAGTGATGATGAAGAGTTAAACGGTAACTCCTAGAAGTTTATGGAAGCTTTGAGGTCCTTCTCAAGCATAGACACAATGCTTGCCAAACTCTCTTTAGCCAGACATGCTTAGTCAAAATTTTCTCATCATCTACATCCTTTTTCCTGGCCTCATGTTTGTTTATTTTAGTTTCTTGGGTTTGGGGGGAGGCAGCTCTTGTATATTTCTGATACGAGGAATTAGGGAGTGGGGTTGGTGGGGTGGCTGAGAAGAAATGGAGAAGAGGAAAATTTTTAAATGCTGACCTTTAATGCGGTAAAAATCATGTTGACTTCATAGTCTGGGTAAGCATATATAAACTGTTTGTAAATCATATGAAAATAAACTTGTGGCCTTCTAGTGTGGCTTTCACACACTTGAATGTGTCTTGGGAAAGCACTTAAAGGACAGGGTGCTATGGCACTAGCAGTGAGTGAGAGTACTCATGGCCTCATGTTCACTATAAGCATAATCTTATAGAGGCAGTTTTGATGCCGAGCATCACTGGACAGTTTTCCCTTTCCCTGCTTGCTGCCTGCAGAGGCGCATGTGCTTTGTGCTTTCATCTTCTACAACAGTAGTCCAGAACAACAGGTGGCTGCCCTGTTTGCTCTGGGCTCCATGTTGCAGTCCTTCTGTCTCCTGCTTTCTTTCCAAGTCCCGAAGGCCTCCTCCCGTGCTGTCCATGTTTATGTTGCTGTGCTTGCTCTCATTAGTGCTTCATGGTGCTTCCGAGTCAGTAGGGATCAGTCTATCCTCTGTGCGCGTGGTTCAAGTCTGCAGTCACTGTACTGAACCGTGTTTCCTTTTCCTTTTCTCCTGGAAAATGTTATTCCAGTCACTGTGTAGACCTTGAGTAGGTGTTCTTTGAGGCTTCATAGCTGTAGGTAGTATTCTATGTAGAGATTCCCAGGTTGTGAATTGCTGTATTTTGAATTTTCATTCTTCCCATTGATAGAAGATATATGAGAAGCAGTATCTAAGAGTGTTTAAGCCACAGAATTTTGGAGTTGGCAATCTTGCATAAGTTATTCAGGTTTTTTGTGTGCATGTTTTTTTTGTTTTGTTTTTTTTTTTTTTTTTTTTTTTTTTTGGTTTTTCGAGACAGGGTTTCTCTGTGTAGTCCTGGCTGTCCTGGAGCTCACTCTGAAGACCAGGCTGGCCTCGAACTCAGAAATCCGCCTGCCTCTGCCTCCCAAGTGCTGGGATTAAAGGCGTGCGCCACCAACGCCCGGCTTGTTGTTGTTATTTTTAAGACAGGGTCTTATTGCAGCTCTGGCTAACCTGGAACTCCCTATGTAGACCAGGCAGATCTCTGCCTCCTGAGTGCTGGGATTAAAGGTGTGTTTCACCATGCCTGTCCAAGTTATTTAGTCTTTATGGGTCATGCTCAGTTTTATATCTATTTAAACTTTAGGTGTAACATAAGATCTGTGTTATAGAGCTACTTTTAGGACTGAATTGATCCGTGACTTCTCATAGCAGCTGCCACTTAGCAGAGATCACTATTAGATAATATTGTTCCCTTTTTCTTGTAAGATAATGATAACATCCTCCATGTTATTGTGGTCTCTGCAGTCTGCAGTTCCACTAACCCTTCCTGGCGTTAACCTGTTCTTCCTGTCAGGTTTGCAACTGTACGCTATGATCAAGGCTCCAAGAACATTCGGAATCAGTTCATGCACCTGACAAACTACAGCGTGAACAAGAAGAGTGGAGACTATGTGAGGTACCGGCTGGGTCAGGGTGGAGAAGTCAGCCTCAGCTGTGAGGGTGGAGACATGGCAGTTCACAGGGTGTGCTGCTAAGAAAGGAACATGGAGGTGACACTGAGAGGTCACCTTTAAAAAACAATTAGTTTTTTGTGAATGGGTGTTCTGGCTCTGTGCACACCATGCATGTATCTGGTGCCATCAGAAGCAAATCCCTGGAACTGGAGTTATATGTGGTTGTTAGCCATTGTGTGGGTGCTGGGAATTGAATATAGGTTCTCTGGAAGAGCAGTGAGTGCTCTTAACCGCTGAGCCATCTCTAGCCCCTCAAGTATCAGTTTTGAGGCATTGCTGCTGTTGCTGCTGCTTCTCCATGGTATACCCAGACAGAGGGCATCTTGTTGTATTAAATTATTATTAAAATATGCCTTTGCCATTTGTCTATCCCTACTTGACTTTGGGGTAAAAATTTCAGCTTGTAAGTCATATCTAAAGCTTAAAATTATTTGTATCTTTTGACACTGTAGTTCCATTTCTATGGATTTAGCTTAAGAATGTATGTACAGAAAAAAAAAGAATGTATGTACAGAATAGGTTTATCAATACGCATCTTTACTGTGTATGAATTGATGGAAAAAACATATTGAAACAGTACACATAGCAAACGCTTGTTTGAATCAGTCTGTTAGCTAAAGCTTCTTATTTTTGCTGAGAAACGAGAAAGGGATATGACCTGAAATGTTAACTCTCTTTAACTACAAAGTATAAAATTAGGGGAGTCAATTTTTAGGTTTTTCTCATTTGCTTTTATGTATCTTATGAAATTTTCTAAAATACACTACAATGATCAGAGAGAAAGAAAAGAAAAACTCAAGGAATGAGGCCTCTCAGAGAAGGGCTAGTGGAAAGCAGCACCAGCTCAGCTGTGTGCAAATGTTATTTTTGCTCTGTTTTCTTTCATCCTGCTAATTTTGCCAGGAAAGTGGAAAAATAGAAAAGAAACCCAAACAGTCATTTTCTATTCAGACTAAAAATAAGTACCCACTAGGTCCAAGGAAGGAAGGAAAGAATCTGGAAGTGTTGGGTAGTTGCTCAAGTGAAGGAGGCTTCATCGAGTGTCCCATGGCCAGCATTGAATTGCTTAAAGCTGCCACGTCCCTCAGGTTAGAGGAACAGGGGTGTGACTGGAGAGGGCGCTAAGAGTTGAGAAGTTGATGGCAAAGCACAAGTCTCTGGTTTCAGGATGACATTTGTGGGAGCTCCCCCATTCACCAGTCTGTGGCAGTGGGATGCCTAGAACTCTTCCAGTCACCCCAGTGCCTTGTGTCATCAGTGGGACGTGAGAGGTTTGGGAAGGTAGCTGTCGTGACCCAGATGGGAGGCTTGCTAGTGTGTCAAAGCAAGTCTGTGACTAGCTCCTTGTAAGACAGTAGTACATTAGCTTGCTAACCTGTCCTGACTCAGTTATATTCTAAATGGCATTGTCTTAGTCAGGGTTTCTATTCCTGCACAAACATCATGACCAAGAACCAAGTTGGGGAGGAAAGGGTTTATTCAGCTCTCACTTCCACACAGCTGTTCATTACCAAAGGAAGTCAGGACTGGAACTCAAGCAGGTCAGGAAGCAGGAGCTGATGCAGAGGCCATAGAGGGATGTTACTTACTGGCTTGCTTCCCCTGGCTTGCTCAGCCTGCTCTCTTATAGAACCCAAGAATACCAGCCCAGAGATGGCACCGCCCACAAGGGGCCCTCCTTCACTTGATCACTAATTGAGAAAATGCCCCACAGCTGGATCTCATAGAGGCACTTCCCCAACTGAAGCTCCTTTTCCTATGATAACTCCAGCCTGTGTCAAGTTGACACACCAAACTAGCCAGTACAGGCATCGAGGCTGTTTGCTGGCCTCAGGTGACATTCACTTCAAAGACTAGATGTGCTATATCCCATTGTTAATTTATTATAACCATTCTTAAACTCATTCACACTTTTCAGTTACTCTTGATGTGGAAGAATTAGCTCTCTTCTTTTCCCTCTTCACAAAAGCAAACTCTTTGCATTAGCCTTTCCTCTTAAGAAATTGATAGAAAGGGTGTCTTACAGAAGAACCAGGGAATACCAGGTTAAAGTCAGCAAACTGAATGTTTATCTAAAATACTCACAGCACAGAAAAAGGCAGGCCTCTTGGCATATGTAGCCTCGATTCCTTTCTTTTTAGTTGTGATGATCCAGAAGTGGAGGATTATGGGAACAAGTGGAGCATGAGTGCCATGCTTAGGTACCTGAAACAAGAAGGCAAGGATACAACTGGTGAGTATCAGACCTTTTTCTTTTAGTCTCTACTTTAAAAAAACATTATTTATGTGCAGTGTCTGTGCGTGCATGCGTGCGTGCGTGCGTGCGTGCGTGCGTGCGTGCGTGTGTGTGTGTGTGTGTGTGTGTGTGTCTGTGTCTGTGTGCTCATGCCTGAGTGCAGATCCTCTGGAGCTGGAATTAGAAGAGGTTGTGAGCTGCCCACATGGGTGCTGGGAACCGAATGCAGGTCCTTGCAGGAGCAGCGAGTGCTCTTACCTGCTGAGCTGTCTCTCCACCTCGACTTCACTCCTTAGTGCTATTGCACTACTGTTTCTCACCAGGGCCTCCTGATAATGCTCCTGGGAAACCCTGTGGGGCCTGCTCTTGTTCCTTTTCCTCTGGTTTACAGTAGAGAACAGACTTCCTATGACCCCCAATTCCCTGTTCTTGTTTCTAATTTGGAAAGTATCACTTTTCTCTTAGTCCTCAATGAATTTATCTTTCTTGAGTGCTGTGCTGCTCAGATACTGTGGCGTTTTGTATACCGCATTGCCTCTCTCTATTGGCTCTGAGTTCAAATTTTTCTAAGTTGAACTCCCTCATTCTTGTTGCTGAGTAGGAGGATGTAGAGTGGAATTTGAGTGCGGGGCTTAGAGACAAAAAGAATACTTGCTGAGCCTTGAGCAGCTTGGGAAGCAGTGTGTAAATAGACTTTGTTCATGCACAGGGCAAGGGTGCTAGGAGAGAGAGAGAGAGAGAAGGGAGAGAAGGCTCAGTCCGTGGTCTGTACCTTCTACGCAGGCCATCTGCACCTGCCACATCTCTGCATGTGTGCTGGCCCTGTAGCACCCATGCAGAAGACCACCATTTTGATGCTTTTTGAATCAGCACACATGCTTTTATAATTGCACTGTGACCTGGAATCTGCTTCTACTAATGCATGCATTGTAGTGTTTCTGTTTTCATTACAAAAGATTGTTTTTGCAGCATTGATGGCCCATGTGGAAGACCTGATCATTAAGACAATAATCTCTGCTGAACTAGCTATCGCCACTGCCTGTAAAACCTTTGTTCCACACCGCAGCAGTTGTTTTGGTAAGGAGCTGCCAGATGCTTGTGTTTTGTGAGGAGGGTCTTGGGATCCTCAGCTAGTGGGGCATAGTGGTTTCTCTAGGAGTCAGGGGCACATCCTGGGTTTGCTTTCTTAAGCTCACAGAGTAGATGCAAATTTTATCAGGAAGCTGGTGGTAAAGATGGTAGATTTTCATTGGAATCTCTGAAGGAATAACTCCTTTCTGTGTAGGGAACAGGGATTGAAACTGAAGTGTGGGTCTCTCTGTCAGAGTACACTCAGAAAAAGTCTGCAGTAGGCTGCACAGGAATCCAGCTCTAACAAATACGTTCCAGAGCTCCCTGGCTGCCAGACTGGGACCAGATCCAAGAAGCTCTGGCTGGTGCCAGTGTGTGCTTTCTCCCATTTTCCGATGACTCCTCCTATTTGTTTTATTCCTCTTCCTAGTGGGCTCTTCCCCCCCTCCTCCTCCTTCTCCTCCTCCTCCTGCTTGTTTTCCTCCCTTCTCTCCTCCCCTTCTGTTTCACTCTTTTTGATAGTACAGAGAAAGTGCAACAAACAGTTCACAACCCAGATCAGAAAATCAGTGACCTCCTGACCCACTAGCTGAATCTGTCTGTCACACTAAGGTTGCCTGTGTGCATGCCTGCTTTCTCCATGGGTAGCAACGTAGTACTAACTGCCAGTGTCAAAGTCCATAAGGCCAGGTCGGCTCTCGGCGCATGTTGGGTCTCGGTTAAGAAAGGCACACAGGGTAGGTATCTAGCAGTGCTGGTTACAGCACGAGTTAGAGCAGTGCACAGTGAGCATGGAGGAGGCCATGTGCCTTTCTCTGGGGCTGGAGATGGGGATCAGGAGCGTGCTGGAGAGGGCGGGCTTGAGTAGCCTGAATTTGAAACCCCTGGTGCACCCCTATTTGGTTGGGTGTTTTTCAGGAAGTTGCTGTGATTTCCATTTTCTAGATGACAGCCATGAGGTATCTCCTCCTGAGAGGACTGTGAAGATCCAGTGAGATAGTACAAGCAAAGAAAGTACCCGGCCTTGAAGTTCTACTTCATAAAAATTACCTTTCGTAATTTTATAATTCACAGTCTAATTCTTAGTCTTTAATAGATTATAGTAGCATGCATTTGTCTAGTGCTCAAGTAGGAGAACTGTTGAGACTGAATAAATGACAGAGATAAGTCAGGGTCTAGAATTGCAGAGAAAAAGAAAAGGCTGCAGTGTCTTCAAACCTGACCTTATGGAAGGGAAGTGCCCCAGGGTGCGCAGGTTCTGTGTCTAGCTAGAACACCCTCCCGGCTGCCTTGCATTCTCTCATTCCTTCAAGACTCATTCCTCTCTCCTTCTTTTCTGAAGCCTTGCTGAGCACAGGGCCCTGTCATGTCACCACCACACGCTATTCTATGCAGCTTCATGACACTTTTCTTTTCTTGAGCATAGATGTCTCAAAGTCTCTGAGTTTATCTTCTTGAGTTCTCAGTAGTCATTGGAACTGCCTTCCCATCTCAGCTATTTATGTCAAATCAGAGCTCCAGGCACTTTTCCTAACTCCTTGTCTTTGCGTGTCCAATTTATCTTGTGGATGAACTACTTATTTTTCATGCTACTTTACCTAGTAGGCCACCAGCATCCTTCCATGGTGGTCTTTTTTTCTAACCCTCCTAGTAAGGGTCAACTTTCATCCGGAGGCTCCAGTCCTGTTCTTGTCTCTGTAGTGTCTCTTGCATGCCCTCTGGTATTATTTATTCATGTGTATCTCTCCTAGTGGAAGCTCCTTGATGGTGACTGTCACAGTGTCACCACTGGCTTTGTTCCTCATACAGAGCAGCATCTTTTGCTCATAGAGAATGTTGGAAAATGTTTGTTAAATGAATGCTGAGTGCTTGTTTTCATTGTGTCTTGTCCCGGCATCAAGCTTGCCAGTAGGTCTAACGTGGTAAGGCCTGCAGTCTTGAAGTGTGGCTGGTGGTCTATTTGAAGATGGATGAGGAGGCTAACAGAATTGACTCAAACTGCTGAAACCTTTCAAGATTAAATGTTTCCTTTGCACATCTTCTTGCCTGTGTTCTAAGTAGCTAATCTTGAAGGTTTTTCTGGATATTTATTTTTTGTATTTTACTCTGTAACCTAATTGCTTGTTGGAAACTTATTAATCATTCTTAGAACTTAGTGTGAAAGAAGGGCAACCACCCTGTCCGACTCAGAGAACTATCCTAAGGCCCCTCAGCCGGGTCTCCTCCCCCCTCCCGTCCTGGGCCAGCTCCAGTGAGCTCAGGGCATCTGGAGGCTTTTAAGTTGTTGAGTGAATCCTGGGCTTTTGTGGTTCTAATTCCTGTCAGCCCTGGGATCTGTGTGCTTCATTAACCTCCCCCATGAGATATGATTTTGTATATTTTTGTATCTTTGTGTGAATCTCTTTGTCTCCCTCTGAGTCTTAGCCTCCCCTGGGGTTTGGTTATAAGGAGTAAGTTTTGAATGTGTGTCAGAGTAAACAGGAATTGAGAGCTTCCTGGAAGTTTTGGTTTAAACAGAGTGTTCATACTTTAAGGGGAGACAACATAAGATGGGGTTCCCTATATGCTTTTGGGGGTTGTTTCTGGCCTTCTACTTGGAGATTGCTGTCAGGAGCATTCTATCCCTGGGATTTCTGTCCTGTGGTTTTCTCCCTCCTTGCCACCTGTAGTGTCTCCAGGTACCTTCAGCATTCCTAGTGCGCGCCTTTTCTACACACGTAAGTCTTCTCTTCCCCGGCTGTGTACTGAGCAGAGGTTAATGTCGCAGCAGTGTAGTCCTGACAACAGTTTTGTCTTCTCAAAATCGGTTTGCCTTGGGATGCTGCTATATTCACGTGTGTGCACTTTTATTACTACCTATATATCAACCATAATAGGCAGTCTGAAACTTAGTTATTTAATGCTATTTTATAACTTGTACATCCAGAAGGACCTTTGTGAGTGATTTGTCATGATATAGAAGTGGAGACCCTGAGTGGTAGCCTTTGTCTCAAGTCCTAGAACTAGTGAGTTAAAAGAACTTGAATGGAAGAGACTCTGCCTGAAGCCAGGGGCCTCAGAGGATGAGTCTTGGCAATTTCCCATCTTGATCATAGGACTTCAATTACATGATTTTTGAATGCCTCCCCCAATAAAACATGTTTCTAACAGTCAAATTTTACTGACTTCCAAGATTGTGAAAATGTGGTACATTGTGAACTAATAGGCTTCAATGGCAAGTCTTTAAATATGCTAAGGAAATTGGCACTGTGAAATTACTGACTATGAGAACAACTTTTTTGACCATTTGAAGAAAAGCAGCCAAAAACAACAGGATGTTAGCGGTCTTTCAAAGATGTTGCTGCTGACAGTGGTTTAATCTTTGTGAGAATGGTTGAAGTGATGGGTCCTGATCCTGATCTTCTCTAGTGTGGATCATGTGGACTAGACACTGAACTGACTAGCTTAAGTCTTGCTTTGATCAAAGACCAATGCCATGCCTGTTGAGAACCAAGTATGTTCAGGATACCTCTCTTGAGTGAAATCTGGTTTAGTTTTCTGTTACCTCTGCTCTTGACCATTTTTCAGGGTAAGGCCATGTTCTTTAAAAGGAAGGTGTCCATAAATGATTGTCAGAGGAATGGAAGAAGGTAGCATGCTTTCTCCTTTATGCAACCCTCTCCACCAACAGTAAAAGAATGGAAGGCAGGGGCAGTGTTCAAGGTAAGCCCCTCTTCAGTTTATCCCTGCTCCAGTTTAGACGGGGAGGCGCATTTGCTGTAGAAGGGGCATAGGTACTAGGAGGCTACTTTTTGTCTTTAACGATACTGTGGGTCCTTGCTACGAACCATATGCCATAAAAGCCTTGGTTTATGAGAAGGAGAAAGAGTCAGCAAGCTTAAGGAAGTTGTCTTGGGTCATGTGGCTAATAAATGGCGAGGCCAAATTTGAGGCCAGATATCTGGCTCTTTCTCCACCCACATAAAGATGACTCTGAGGAGTCCACTCCTTCTGGCATGCCTCACATCCTGGATTCTCCTGTGCTGTCCTGTAACTAGATCTCAGGAACAATGACATCATTTTTTCTAGCAGATCTGGCTTGGAAAAGAGCACCGTTTCTGTCGAGTCCACAGTGCCCAGTCCTAGACACTCCTTTCAGACCTAGCATTATAGGCGTTAGCTAGATAGTTGCCATAGTGATTCTGGGGATGAGGTAGAAGGTCAGCACAAGGGTTCCCCCTCTTACTCAGTTCATTCTCCTGTGGGATCTTACCCTACTCTTTCCAGAATTCTCTTCTGGACACATTATAAAGACTTTCATTTTGCTTTTAACCTAAAACCCTAGACTGAGGTGAGAACATTTTCATTACAGGAAAGGATCTCAGTGACAGTGGGCACTTCCTAATGCCCACACGGTCCATTGCCTGGGACGGTGGCTTCAGCGGGGCTCTTACTTCTGAGGAGGCTTAGTACATCATCTCCAAAATGAGCAGTGTGTTCTGTATAATGATCTCTTAGGTCTCAGTGAGACTTTTCTACTCCCCACTCCTTTCTTCAAAAGTCATCTTTTTATCAGAGTTTTTTCCTTAATGTATCTTTAATAAATTTTTCTAAATGAGAATTTCTGTTTATTTTTGGCAGGTGGTTCTTCTGTTACTGCTATGGCAGCTCTTCTCTTTGCAATGAGCTAAATAAATTTATTTTCTTAAAAAATGAATTCTTGTTATTTTTACTGTGACTGGTAGCTTTGTTATGACTAAGTAGGTAGGCCAGGAGAGAACAGCTCTTTATTGGCTTTTACTTTCCTCCCCCTCAGTAGTTCTTAATTGCTTGTGTGTTTGTGTGTGTGCGTGTGTGTGTTTATGTATATGCATGTGTGTATGAGTATATGAAGCCCAGACTTCAGTGTCTGGTGTCTTCCTTAGCTACTGTCCACTTTACCTTTTATTATTATTATTTTTTGAAAAAAAATCTTTCACGGAAACTGGAGTTCACTGCTTCAGCTAGCCAGCAGGCCCCAACTATCCTTAGAACTGTGCCTTTCCAGTACAGAGGTCATCAGTGCATGCTCTCACGCCCATCATCTTATGTGGGTGCTGGGAGCCAGAATTCCAGGTCTCGTAAAGCATTTTAGCTGAACCATCTCCCTTCCCTTTGTTATACATTCCCAAAATGTTTTTACTTACGGAGTAGATTATTTCTGCCTTAGGTTTCTATTACTGTGATAAATACCAAGACCAAAAGCAGCTTGAGGAGGAAAGGGTTTATTTAGTTTACACTTCCACATCACAGTCCATCACTGAGGGACGTCAGAGTGGGAACTCCAGGCAGAACTGAAACAGAAGCCATGAAGGAGCATTGTTTACTGGCCTGCACCCTTGTCCTGCTCAGCCTACTTTCTTACACAACCCAAGAGCACCCACGTAGGAGTGATACTGCCTTCACATCAGTCATCAGTCAAGAAAATGCACTGTTGGCTTGCCTACAGACCAGTCTTTTGTAGGAATGCTTTCTAAATCGAGGTTCCCACTTTCAAAATGACTTTAGCTTTCGACATGCTAGCAGACAAGCTAGCACCCTTGATCTAAACTGATAAATGAGATGTGACCCTTACCCTCCAGAGGAGACACTGTTAGGAAGGGACAAAAGACAGTTCACATGGTAGAATGACTGTAACGCTCTTGGACCATGCTAGGGTTACCACCTGTGTGCCTAGGGTAGCCAGGGAAATACACCCTAACAGAAGGAATATGATATGTAGACTACATTATTAGTACAGGGCCTGAATTTTTCTCCCTCCTAGACAGCAACTCCTAAACAGAAGTGCACCTCTCTCCCGCCACCCTCACCTGCATCCTCACTCTTTTTGACAGCTAGGGCAGTGGTGCAGGAGCTAAGAGATCCATGGAGTTCTGTACTGTTAACATGTGACCAGTATTCCACTTGTAGGTATTTACGTAGGAGAAACAAAGCTTGATGTGCACACAGCTCCCTCTCACAAGGCTGATAGTGTGTTGTAATGACCCGAATACCCACCTAAATACCCAGTTAGATACCCACCAACTGTTAAATGGGTAAATTGTGGTGTCCATATTGTTGAATACCAACTACTTTGGCATTTAAAGGAATGAATTACACTTTTGATACATGTAACAGCATAGGTAAATTTCAAAAGACAATACTATGTGAAAGAAACTACTCTAAAAAGACTATAGACTATACATATTTTATTTATTTGATTTTCTGGAAAAGGGAATCAAGTAAACAGAAATCCCATTGGTGGTTGTTGGAAGATGCAGAAGGTGAGGGTTGACGACAGAGGCTTGAGTGTGCGTCTGGGATAACATCTTTCTGTATTGTGATTGAGGTTGGGTTTACACAGCTGGATGCTTTCCAAGAGTCACTTTAAAGGGGTGATTTTATCACACATAAGTTATGTACCTCTATACATCTTCCTGACAGATGTGCCTCAAAAACAGAATACAAGAAGCTAGACACAAATGAGTATTCACTGTATGATCTCCACTTATATGAAATTCTAGAATAGGTGGAATGAATCGATGATGGAAGAATTAAAAGTAATGTTTGTCAAGGACAAGGCAGGAATGAGCTATCTACCAGGAAGAGGCTTGAGGGAACTTCCTGGGTGATGAAAGTGTTGTGTGTGTCCCTTGATACGAGTGTGGATTACATGGATGTAACCAATTCCAGTCAGTCTGTATCTTTAAGACTCATCTATCTCATCATACCTAAATTATACCGCATAAGGAGTAGAAATGATCGGCTGAATTAACAAGGCCCTCAGTGTCTTTGGTGAGCTGGTTGTTTCAAGAGTTTGATCTGATACACAAGCTGTCTTTCACCCCACTCCCCTCAGCTGAGGCCAGCCTTGTTAAAGTGAGTTGGACCTGGCATTCCACTGTCACATAGCAACATGCATTGCTCCCCGAAGCCTCACTCCATTAGAGGTCCAAGGCTGGTCTGAGTATAGTTGGAGTGAGGCCTGGCTGATCCAGAGCATGGCACACTCCATAGACATTGCTAGCCCAACAGCTTTTAGTACAGGAGTAAAAGTGAGTTTTCTGCTGTGGAAGTGATTTTTCTCACTGTAAGATATGTTTTTCTTTTCCCAGAACATTGCCTTTCAGATTTTAGCCGAATGTGAGTTCTTGGAATTTGCCTCTGATGCAGTGAAATGGTTAAGTATGACTGTTTAAAACTCAGTGTGGAGTGTTGACACTGGCTCTCACTGACTGTTGATCCATCTTACATTGGTCTTCTTTTGTGGCTGGTTCTCTCTACATACTGTGTGTGCATCATTCATCATCGTCATTGTGTTCTTCATGCTGTTATTAAATATTATTCTCTGAGATAGTTGAATCCTATGTTTCTGCTCTTAAAAATGGAAGGAAATGTTTTCTTGTGTCAGATATTGCATCTTGCTTGTGTAATGCTTCGGGACCTGTAGATTATACATTGTTTTTCTGTTCCCTCTGTCCCTCTTTCCTTCCCTCCCTCCCTTCTTTCCTTTGTTCCTTCTATCATTCACTTTTTCTGTTCTGTTTTCTCCTTCCTTCTGTCCTTTCCTCCCACCTCCTTCCTTCCTTCCTTCAATCTGGATGTGTAGCCCAAACTCAGGTTCAGCTCCCGATCTTCCTGTCTCAGCCTCCTAGATGCTGTGATTGCAGACATATGCCAATATACCTGTTGGGGTTTTCCCTTTTAAATGTCCTATTTAGAGCCACATGACAAAAATCTTTTCTTAGATTAAGGAGAGGATTAGTGTGTTGTTGTTACTGAAGGCTAGGAAAACTACTGAAAAGGTGCGGCATCTGAAAAAAAAGCATGGATTTGTTACCAAAAGGAACCAGTTGAAGGCATTTCTTTTTACATCTTAAAGTAAGTTTTATATAGTTACATGAAAACATATGAAGCCCCAAACTTTTATTGGTTTTTAATTGGTTTCTATGGTTTTAATTGGTTACTATGTAAGCTGGCATAGTCATGAAAATACTACAATATCCAGGTCTAGATTAGCGTGGCAGTGGTATGCTACAGTCTCAGCACCTGGAAGCTATGTTAGGGGGCATCATGAGTTAGAGGTCGGTCTCAGTGACACTACGTGGCCTGTCTCAAGCAAATAAACAAGAGTGTGCTTATCTATTTGACGTCTACAGTGGAAACAGGCTATAGCCTGTCTGAATATCCATTTATTGACAGTTACTGACCTTTGAAAAGAGTTCAGGAGCCTGAAGGACGTGTCTAGACTGAAAGGACACCCCCAAGCCACTGTGTGGGGTGAAGCTGGCTGTCAGGTTCTTAGGTCCTGTCGTAGGTGTCTTGGTCTGAATTAGAGCTTTAGGTTTCTGTGTTCTAGACTGTATGTTTCTAGTTTGTTGGTTTTTTTTTTTCCTAAGATTGAAGAGTAAAAAATAATATCTTGAAATAGGGAAATTTATGTTGGAATAAATTTCCAGAAAACCCCTGCTTGTTTTCTTTGCATGTGAGCTCTGAGATAGCCTGCTTTCTCTTGTAGAGGAGATGCAAGTGAGGGTTTGTTTGCGTGACACTTGGCTTGATGTTAGGAGTGGGAATCTGAGTCTATGTGTTCACAATATGAATGCTGAGGACTATGTGCCACTGTCGTTCCTGTCATGAGGATCACAGCAGTCATATTCAAGGGCTCCCGCTACCTTCCACCCTCTAGTTTTACTGTAAAACTAGGGATTCTAGGAGAAGAGATGCCCTGTGGTTATTAGCTTGCTTCTTGTCATAGCTGGAGAGGTAGAGGAAGAGAATCAGCAAAGCCCCCAGAGCCCCTCCTTTCCTTGAATAATACTAATGATACAAGACAGCTGGTCCAGCCTGCAGTACCACATGCCCATGCTTTCTGCGGCCAGCTGAATGTTTTACTTTCTCTCTTCAAAAAGAAACTGAAGCTGTAGGAGAGGGGAAAGAATAAGTGTGCTTTCTAACTTGATGTCTTCTGAACTGGGTTGCCGAGCAAGATCTTAAAGTTAAGAAACTGAAGGAAGGATCCTGGAGCTGTGCCTTCTGGGAAGGTTTCTGTTTTCATATTATGGCTGGGAGGAGATAGAGGAGGCCAGCGCAGGGCAAGCCCTGTGTAGCTGGCCTTGGTGACAGGGGTTCTGCTTGCCTCCTCCCTCACTGCTTACTCCGAAGCACATCAGGGTGTTGTGTGATCAGCCTCAGTGTATAGAGCCCAGGAGTAGCGGTAACATGCTGGGATGTAGTGTTTTCTTCTCCTTCTCCTTCTCCTTCTCCTTTGGAGGAGACTAGCGTTCCTGGGACTGCAGGTTCTTTGCCTCCTGCTTACACTCAGTGAGTTTCTGGGCCTCAGATGGGAGTTGAGTGACTCTGTGATCTTTTCATGGAAAATGATCTTGCATGTTGTGTTATATTTCCAGAGCTGTATGGCTTTGATGTGCTCATAGATAATACTCTGAAGCCATGGTTGTTGGAAGTGAACCTCTCTCCTTCTTTGGCCTGGTAAGTCAGTTCTGTCAACAAGTAATAAGGACAACCCTGAACATGACACTAAAATATGATTTGTATTTTTTTGGAAGGGGCGTATTACTTCTCTTGGTAAAAGACTTTTACACGGTAATGACTAGACTTTAAAAAACAAGATGGTTTATGGTATATTATCAAAACCCCTATGGGAAACAGGGAGCCTTAACTTCACAGCTAGTTTGTAATGCATGTTTGTCATTTATTTGGCTTTTTAAGAACAATTCTTACTTGACATTTCTTCAAAAATGCTCAGATAAGTCTGTCTTCTTACTTGCATTACAAACCACTTGAAACACACACACACACACACACACACACACACATCACGAATAATGAGTTACTTCATTGGAAAGAGCAATAGTTTTGAGGAAATATTCTGCCAGACATCCCAAACTATAAACAATATAAACAGAGCATACTATTAGAGAACATTGATATGAAAATACTACTCAGCACTTGGTTTCTCCACCATCTCTGTAGTCCTAACGACATCTCAGGACTTCAGCTCGCTGAGCTGTACTCAGCCCATGTGCCTTGGAAGTTAGAACACCAAGAGCAGACCAAATTAAAAACAAGTACTTCTTCTTTATCCAAGCCAAGTTCTTCAGTTTTGCAGTACTAAATAAATTATTCTTGGGGAAGATATAGTTCTCTAGAGGTGTAAAACTGGGCCAAGGTACCAAAGGGCAATCTTTTGCTCAGTTCTGTGGCCTGATGTCCACCTAAGGTTAATGTCTAAAACTTTTAACAATTTTAGTTTTTAAAAATATAAAATCTGTTATTTAGAAGGGAATAGGTATACGTTTTAAACACCAAAGAAAATTGTGCTTACATCTGCAGTGACAGAATTTCTATTAGCTATGTGCTTTTCTAAATAGAAAACCCTAGAGGTTTCTGCTAGAGACCACCCAGCTGCTGGGCTTTTAAAGATGAGAGAGACTGGCAGAATGCCAAGTCATCAAATAAAGACATGCTGAGTACTTGGTAGAGTGGGAATTTGGCTCACCTTAGGTGTGAGGTGTGCCACTGGGCAGTGTCTTCAGTTGTTAGCACTGCACTTTGTCAAGTCAGCCCTTTACAAATTGCCCAGGGAAATACAGGAGCCAGTGTTAAACACCCCAGAGGGACTCACTGGGGCCAGCAGCAAGAGTGGTGTGGCTGGGGGGGGGGCGCCTAATCTCTAGGGCAGGCCTGTCCACACAAAGGCCTCTTGGTTTGGGTGCACAATGTTCTAATATCCACATGGATTCCTGCTTTGTTTTATGGTGAGATTTTGATAGGATTTGCTTGGATCTTTTTGCCCTATTTATAATCCTGCAAGCCTAAGGAGATTGAGTTAGCACAGAAAATGAAGACTTCCAAAAGTTACCAAGGTGCCCAAAATGTCATCCTGCATGTGAGTGAGTGAGGGATGAAGTGCTAGCACATCCTTTGACTGAGAGGCACTCAGACACTTACAAGAACACTGACAGTCAGCAACCCTCGCTTGCTCAGAACTTGAATTGCACAAGATCTGGAGAAAAGGATTCCATATCAGGGAATCAGTGTGTTGGTGCTAGGCCTGCATAACAGAGGGTGAGTTTAGCACAAGGCTTGTATTTCTGTTAGCTTCCCACCCAGATTTCTCTCCCCTTTCCTGTGGATTTGATGTCCTGTACGTGTTCCTTCTCTGCCATTTGGAATTTTGTTGAACTGGGACCCACAATGAGGCTGCTCTTCTCTTAACCTACAAAGTGGTCAATTGCTCTTTTCTTTCTCTGTTCTCTTAGTGATGCTCCTCTGGACCTAAAGATTAAAGCCAGTATGATCTCAGATATGTTCACTGTTGTAGGTGAGTAGCAGTGTGTTCTGAACTGGACTCTCACAAAAAATTAGCCAGAGCTTCCATTTGCCAGGCTCCGTAGGTGTTGCCAACTGGCAGTTCCTAAGCCATGCTGAATGTTTTGTACTAAAAAATTATATTTTCAGGGAAGTGTTTATATGTTTCTACTCCCCCTGGCTCCATCCTGTCCTGGGGCTGAACCACAACTAAGGCTGAGACCTGGGGCATGGGAATTATGAGCTGAGGCAGAGAATTAAGCAAAGATCTGCAGAGAATATATTTTTCTCTGAGCTGGGAAAATGAAACCCAGTGAAGAGGCCCCTGTTACAAAGGAGAGCGGCTGGATTTCTCCTTGACAGTCGCTGCTGGTTTCAACATGATCCCTTCTGCAGTGTTATAGCCAGAGCAGCCCAAGGAAGAAATCCCATTTTAAGTAGATAAGCCAGAACTTTGAAATGGAGATGGGCAGTCAGGTGGGTATGATTCAGATTTATTATTGGGTTTTAGAATTTCCCAGAAAACTAACCAGTGAAATCCATTTTATGTGAACTGTGCTTGTACCAGCAGACATTGTAAAACCTAGCTACTCTTTTCATTTTGGTTGAAAATCTAGTTCTTTTTAGGAAGGAAGTGAAACCAGTGGAAATTCAGTTTCTTAAGCTGTCGATAATCAATCATAAAACCCATTGCAGAAGTCAGCAGTAGGCACCTTCTGTATTCGCGGGAGGTTGTAACAGCACATAGCACACTTACTGTTGTACCCTTCTGGTAAGAACATTTTTCCCCGACTCACCATACAGAAAGCTACTTTAAAAACATGTCAACAAAACACTTTTCTTTGTGACCTGCTATGTGTTTCAAAAAGATGATTTGCTCATTTGTTTGAGAGTCATCAAAATGCCACATCTCTGTCAATCAGAATTGCATTTAGCTCCCCAGTCAGCATCATCCTCTTTAGGATGAGTGTAAAGATGCTTGAACCAAAGCAGACAGGCTGATTCCTTAGAAGAGGGCGCCTCTTACCATTCCTCATTCCCCATTCAGGATTTGTGTGCCAAGATCCTGCCCAGCGGGCATCCAACCGGTCACTTTATCCCAGTTTTGAGTCTTCCAGGCGGAACCCTTTTCAGAAACCTCAGGTAAGCAAATTGAGGAGCATGAAGCCAGAGAAGGCTTCCTGAGGAGGGGCAGCTGGTGGAGAGAGGGTGGCGGACTGACTGAGAGTCGCTTAGGGCAGGAGAGTGTGGGCATTTTGTTCAACAGCGGCCGGCAGCTGTGCTCTCCCAGCACCTGACACCGTGCTCTTACCCCACCTTTCCTCTTTCCAGACCTGTCCTCCTCTCTTTGATCTCACCATTTCTCCCCTCAGACTGACATGCTCATAAACAAGGCAAGGGGAGCCTGATAGTTCCGAAGCATCGAGGCTTTTTCTAATCTGCAGGGTAGCTTTGCAAAGATGATCCATTGGAGCGCTGTGTCCGCTCTCTTCTCTGAAGGACCCTCAGTGGTCATGAGCTCTGATCAAAGCTAAAAATAAGTACCCAAAGAAGCTGCTGGGTCAGGGTCCTTGTCTGCCAAATACCGCTCCAGTCTCTGCGCACTTTGGTTTGGGGTGTGCTTATTCCTTCGCTGCATCAGTCTGCATGTTTGAGTAATGCAGTGTTGTTACTAAAGAAGCCCTCCTCCCCACCCCCGTCTCCTTCCTCCTGTCGATGGGGTGTGATTCCCTGGCTGCTCAGGCTCGGGCGCCATCTCCTCTCGGCCGGCCTGTCTTTGAGGACCTTCGTTGCCGTCTCCCCATGACTGCCTTGACTTCGTTGCAGTGTTCTGCATTCCTCGACTTGTAGCTTTTAAATTGTCCTGTGCTCCTCTGCATCCCCTTCTCTCCCTCCCTTTCCATCACTCTTTCCTCCATTTCATCTCTCCGTTCTTCCTTCTCCCAGCCTGTTCCCTCCATACTTCCTCTGTCCATCTGCTCACTGATCTTATGAGACTTATGCCGTCTCAGATACCGTCATATTTGAACAGGATTTTCACAGGCAGGTAGTGTGAAGGACAGTAAGAACAGGCACAACACGGTGACGTGACAGGTGACTGGAGCCCAGAAAACAGGTGGTAGGCTGATAGGCACGGTCTCGTTGACCCCTGCCATGCTCCAGTGTGGCCCAGTGACACTGAGATCCTCCTGCTGTCCAGAGAAATCAGAAATTGGGGGTTTTCTTGTTTGTTTTTGTTTTAAATATTGGCAACTAGCTCCTGGTGGACAGTAGCTTATCATCCACAAAGGCCTGTGGAGGAGCTCTGTACTAGGAGTACTGTATGAAACTGGTTAGGCAGGCTGACTCACCTCAGTCTCTTCTGTATCTGACAGTACTCAGAAGTTGAAGTCAGAGCACAAAGAATAGCAATAAAACAATATTAAAGAAAAACTCTCACTTTTCAACCAAGGGCAGGACTCTTGCATGTGGTCTGTGCTTTATAATATCTTAGATGCAGAAGATGGAGAGCCATAGGCCTGTTAGGAGAAGGTAAGGCTTTATTTCATTTTTTTGTCTCTTAGAGTTTCCAGTTTCTACCTAAGTTCAGTCATCAAAAATCACACAGGTAAGTTCTCAGTGTTGGGAGATGTGACTCAGCTTTATTCCTACTTCTCAGATAGAAAGTCTTCAGCTGTGGACTTTCATGGTACATATATTGTGCACCTGCTTTTTGTATAATTTGAAAACACAAAATAGAATGCATGGAAAGAAATGTACCAATATTTTCTTAGTTATAGATCATGAGAGCAGAAGCCGCAGTAACTGAAGACTCTCAGTTCGTGACGGGAATTATGCTGTGGTAAAGGCAGTTGGATTGAAATGATGGACAGACCTTATCCATCCTTTTACACAAAATATTTTGGAAAGAAAATACTATAGTTCACAAGGAGATCTTGTCTGGTTCAGGTGTCCTAGGTGGCATACTGCTCCCCACAGCTTAGGGTTAGTGCTCTCCTCACACGGAGAGGTGGGCTTGTTTGTGCTATTCACAGGTGATATTTGGTCTATGTGTGACTGAATTCAGGAACCTGCTCTAATCAGATGTGACTTTTAAAATAAAAACAAATATTTTTTTACACAGCCCACCTTTGCTCATTTACTGTCCCGGTAAGCAATTTTTGAAATTGACTGTCATCTTCTTGTGTGTTGCTTAGTTTGGGGCTCTGGCACAATGGGTTAGAACTGGAACTCATTGCCGTTGTTCAGCTGATACCCAGCAGGAAACCGTCCTGCATTTATCCTAGCAGTTGTCTTCACTAGTTTGTGGTACTCTGGAAGCCTAAGTGGTAACTTCCTGAGCTCCTGCTACCTCTAAAGTGATTTATATGATGAGTGTCTTAAAGTTTCTATTCCTGCACAAACATCATGACCAAGAAGAAAGTTGGGGAGGAAAGGGTTTATTCAGCATTGCTGTTCATCACTAAAGGAAGTCGGGACTGGAACTCAAGCAGATCAGGAAGCAGGAGCTGATGCAGAGGCCATGGGGGATGTTTCTTACTGGCTTGCTTCCCCTGGCTTGCTCAGCCTGCTCTCTTAGAGAACCCAGGACTATAAGATCCCTTCTTGGTCACTAGTTGAGAAAATGCTCCACAGCTGGATCTCATGGAGGCACTTCCCCAACTGAAGCTCCTTTCTCTGTGATAACTCCAACTTGTGTCAAGTTGACACAAAACCAGCCAGTACGGTGAGCAAAGTTCTCAGGGTATCTAGTGTCATGCTTGATAGCTACTTCATATTGTTTAGTATTTTAGTGTCATGATGGTAGAATCCAAAACTCTGCAGAATGTGACATTTCATATTTAGTAATTGTTATTTGCTGTTTGTAGCAAAACCCCAAACCAACCAACCAACTCACCAACCAACACTGAAGAGCCTACATTCTAAGTAGCCCTTGAACTACTAATGTGATAAGAGCAGGGAGACGCCCCTGGCCTTCTGGTTTGGTTCCATGTCTTTATGTGTAATTCCTGACTTCGTCCCCTGGGTCAGTCTCAGTTCCTTCACATGCAGCTGCATTGCTTGTGTTCCTCGGGATTTGTTTTATGTGTGTGTTTGTTTTTGTAGTCTTGGTTAGCAGGGTTCCTCTCTAGTTATGTATTAAACTTGCTAACATAATGTGAGGCCTTCCTGGCTTTACTGAGCCTGGTTTGAATGTTGGATTCTCTGACTATCTCTCTTGGCCACTGTTTTTCTAGAAATGAAGCCCTCAGCATCTCCCAGATTTCCTATCAGAACTAAGGAGATGACAAGAGAGGGAGGAAAGAGCAGATGCAGACTTTGCTGTGGCTGTCAGATTAGGAATTCTCTAGTACTATTTTCTGTGTGCCTTTTCTTTTTGACTCTCCTACCTCCATGTGTATTGTTTCCGCCCCTGAATGTCTGTAGTTGACATTTTCACCTTCTGGAAAATGAGCTCTATTTTTGTGATGGTGCTGTGGGAAGCAGGTGAACCCGAGATTGATGGGACCTGCCCCTGCCAGCACCTAGCAGCTAGACTTTAGGGAGGCTCCAGATGTCTCTGGAACAAATACATATGTGTATGGAAGCTAGAGCATGTTTGGGCAGTGGGCTCACATGGTTTATCCTGAGAAGGCCCAGTCTACTTCACAAGTCTGAGTCTTCTTGGCCTGGCATCACTTTAATCTTCCTCAGCCATGGCTACGCTCTGCACATGTAACCAACTACAGAGGTCTTATTTATTTGCTTCTCCTCTCAGACATTAGTGAAGATTCTAAGTAATGCTTCATTGATACTTCATGGGTTTATTGTCATTTATATGTTGTTCTAATTATATTTTTATACTTTGCAGTTTTTGTGATGTATTCTATTTGTTGTATTATGGCAATAATTCCCTAATTAGAAATAAAATTTAGAATAAATATGGCATCAAATTTTCTCAAATGCTCTATAAGGTACAAGACATTAAGGCCATCCATCCTCTATCTGCTGGATTCCTTGTCATCCATCCTGTATCTGCTGGAGTCCTTGTCATCCATCCTATATCTTGTGAGTCTTTTCCTTTGATGTTTGTCTTTTCCTCTACTAGTATCCAGAGCACACATTTTTGAAGATTGGCACCTCACTTATTTTTTTTTTCCCTAGTCCTCTGCCGCCACCTCAGTGCTTCCTGGCTTTTCAGATGTATTTGCAAGTGATTCAGCTAAGTTGTTATAGTCTCGGTTTTGTTGTGTCATTGTTGTATCAGTTTCATTGTGTTGTTGTTGTTTTATAGCCAGTTCCTTTGAGAGCAACATGAGTTCTCTCAGACCTGCTGATTTGTATTTATTCCATATTTCTAGAGAGCTTGTCTGATGTCCTTGTGACACAAACCTGCTTAACTTACCATATTTTTATCTCCATTTCAAAGTGTGCTTGTGATTAACATTATATGGGAACCATCTTTTAGAAGCTGTCTTTTGATCCGGTCTACCAATATTTATTGATTTGCGATTTTTTCCCTTATTTCTTTCACTTGATAGCATTAATTCATTTTGGTTTTCTGTGTTTACCTTTATTTTCCCACCAGCCAGTCACAGTACTTAGGAGTTAGAGTTTCTAGCTTCCTTTGCTTTTACTGTTGAGTTCCAAACTATGTATATAAAACTGTTCATTCCTATGATTTACATTTGCTCTTTGTCTTGGATTTCCGTGTCTCAATTATGGTATCATTAAGGGCAATTCACCTTCTGAGTCTCTAATTGGTCAGGTTTTTGCCAGCTTTTGTTAGGCTGAGAATTTTTGGAATCACTACATGCTTCTTATTGTTTGAGTCAGCACACATGTTCCTTTGTCATGGCTGTTTCACAGTCATAAATTCTCAATTGGTTCCTCCTTAAACAACAATGCTGAGATACCAAACATTTCTTCTCTGTGTCGATTCTAAATCTAAAGTCGTGTTCATGTTCATTTGAGAGTATGGTACATGTCGTATGACACAATTCTTACCCAGATATAAATTGACAGTTTAAAATTAATACATTTGATGGTGTAAATAACTCATCTCCCAGAGGCGAGCGCCTCTCCATTCAGTGGAGCCTAGTTTCTAGTAGTCAGTAAGCCTATTGGAATATGTAATTTATTATTTGATATTGTAGCAGAAGGACTATAGGTTAAAACCATAGGATGGCTTTTTTCCCTTAAAAGTGTTTTGTTTGTTTGGTAATAGGATGTAATTAGGATCTTTCTCATGCTAGACAAGCACTTGACCACTGACCCCTCCCCAGCCCTACCTTGATTTGATATTGTGGTACTTTAACAGATCAATCTGATGATGATGATTTCTTCTCTTCCTCTTCTTCCTCCTCTTTCTCTTTCTCTTCTTTTCTTCTTCCTCCTCCTCCTTTCTTTCTTCTTTTTACGCTTGCTTTTGGTCTCCTAGTGTGCTGTAGCACTCCCAAACATTGATGCTTCTTTCCTAATCCTCTTCTCTCTGTCTTCTTTCTCATGTGTCTGTAGTTCAAGTCACACTTTCCTTTATCTTACCTCAGACTACCCAGCCTGAAATGCTGCCTGTCATTCCTTACCTTGCAGGGCTCAGGTAGCAGCACACAGGAGCCGGGGCCTGAGTGAGGTGTGGGGGAGAGCAGAGCCGTACGTACGCACAGGGTTCAGGAGGCATGTCCCGAAAGTGATTGTACACAAACTTGAAGGGCTTTAGAGTGTTAATGAATCTTTTATAGGAGTGCCATTAAGTTAGTGCTAAGAAAGGTGCTCTCTCAGCATTTAGGACCTAATGATATTAAACTCCATGTTAAAAGGAAGCAAAGGTAGAAATCATCATTAGGTGTTGAGTAGAAATTGTCATTACTATTGGCTTGTCCTATGTTCCTCAACATACAGTGATGTGTCCCTGAAGGCTGCTCTGGGAGTCAGCACCCTTCAATACTTTAGCAGCCTGCTGCAGGGTTGCCTTACATAGCGTCTGTCTAGACAGCTGGTGAAAGTCTTCACTTGTGTACAGTCATTTGAGTCACATGTCTTACGTTGTATTTACGTGTGACTACTTTAAAGAACCCTTAACTGGAGGGTGTTGTGTAAGTGCTTAGCAGGCTGAGGTGGGAGGATCTAGTTTCAGGCCATCCTGACATCTTCTTTCAAAGAAATGAAGGACTGGGGTTGTAGCTTAGGAGTAGAGAAGTGACACATAAAGGCCCTGGGTTCTGTCTGCTAACTGCCCCCAGAACTAAAAGTACCTTACAGCATCCAACAGGGCAGCTGCTGGAGTGTGGAAGACTCGTGCCAGTGGCTTGACGCGTCTCTGACCAGAGCTGTACTTGGAACAGTGAACTAGATAAGCTTGTTCTTACTTGTTTTCTCAGACAGTAAGTAGTGTGGGACCGTGAAAAAAGTCCTCAAGCCATTCACTCACCACTTCAGTTCTTTACTAAGTAATATCACACTTTAAAGATTTACAAAAGTGATATATTTCTGTCAATGTGTAAAATCTCCTTCAACACGGTGATTCCAGCAGTATTATTGGTCACTTCATTCCCAGAGACTGAAGGGAGTTAAAATGCTTCCCAGAAACCTTCTGCAGTTCTAAATTCTGAATATATGGGCTATATGCCAACACAACCACTCACCTGTTTAATAAATATATATTGATTTACTTCTCTAGATGTTGAAGACACCACAATCAATGCTAGACAAATAAATGTTGATTTAAGTTTTCATTATATATCATGGAGTTTTGCCCATTATAAAAATCTAGTTATTTTGACTTCTATGCTAGTTTTGTAGATGAGTGTATAATTAGTTTCCTTCTATTTAAAGGGAAAACTATAGTACTATAATATGTCACTAGATTACTTTAGCAAAAAATTTAATTCTTACAGTTCTAGTAGCTGGAATATTTAAGACTAAGATTCCAGGTCACAAGTGGTAGTACACACCGTTAATTCCAGCACTAGGGAAGCAGGGGCCAGTGAATCCCTGTGAGTTAAGGCCAGCTGTTGTTACAGTTTGCTATTGTTTGTCTTGACTGTTTATTCACCAGCTTTTCTGTTTCCTGGGGAGTGGGGTTAAGTGATTCATTGTGGACACTGAGCTGTAGATTTGCGTGTCTCCAGGTTTGACTGGTGCTGATGCTGAGGATGCGAGAGGGAAGCTGTCAGAGCTTGCTCCCCTCAACCTTACTTTGCTCTTCTTCCCCTAGCGCTCCCGTCCGCTCTCTGCCAGTGATGCAGAAATGAAAAACCTTGTGGCCTCAGCCCGGGAGAAGGTACCGGGGAAGTTAGGCGGTTCTGTGCTTGGTCTGTCAATGGAGGAGGTAAAGATTATTTCATTTCAGGCCTTTGTGGGTTAACACAGGGCTTGGTGAAAATTAGTGAGTGGTTCATAATACTCATGAATAACTCGTGTTTTGCCCTGAAAGGAGAAAGATTTTAGATAGGAGAAATTTCTCCTCAAAAACATCTTAAATGTTATTAAATTTTCCACATATGCTTTTGTTGTTTCTTTCCTGTATAACCTGCTTTTCTCTTTTAGCCACGAGGATTTTAGCTTTCAAAGTAGATACACTTTATCTTATTTTATTCTCTCTTCCTCTGCCTAGATCAAAGTTCTCCGGAGAGTGAAAGAGGAGAATGATCGAAGAGGAGGGTTTATTCGCATATTTCCTACATCTGAGACATGGGAGATATATGGGTGAGGTGACTACCTTTTACTTTCCTAATGTTGTACCTCAGCTCCATAGGGCTGGCTTGACTGTGACTCAGTTGTCATTGCTTCCAATGTGGTGCCTTTCTTACTTTATTTGAAATTATAGTTAACCTGCAAACCAGGCAAAAAGGCGCATGCTTGTAATTTCTAGAGGCAGGAGGTGGGGGCAGTAGGATCATTCTCTGTACTCAGTACATTCAAGGTCTTCTGGGCTTCTTGAGACTCAGACTTCAAAGAGAGGGTAAAAGAGACAAATAACAGATATAACTTATCTAAGAACATGGCCGTCAGTGGTAATCACCCATGCACCGAGACTCACTCCCGGTTTTTAATCCCGTGCCTTCTGTTAACCATTCCCTATGCTTAATTTTTCTTTTCTTTCTTTTGTTTGGTTTTTGTTATTGTTGTTGTTGTTTTTGTTTAAAAGAGACAGTGTTTCTCTGTGTATGTAGTCCTGGCCATTCAGGAACTTGCTCTGTAGACCAGGCTAGACTCCAACTCAGAGCTCCTTCTGCCTTTGCCTCCCCAGTGCTGGGATTCCAAGCGTGCGCCTCCATGCCCGGCTTGGTCTTATTCTTTTGAATAAATTCTTTTTTTATTTTATGTTTTTCATCATCTTGATTTGAAAATATGTCTGTCTTCACTGTATGTGCCTATGTAATTCATTGTTCATTTCTGATAAGCATCCAGACATAGTTTCTAGGCAGGAGATACAGTGTCTCCATTTTAAAATGTGTGCACTTTGATGGTGGTCTTTGCAAGTTAAATACCAATTTAACTACTCCATAGCCATTACATAGGACACTTCTATAAGTCTTTTATGACCCATGATAGTCACCCTCTCCTGCAGGCCAGGCTTCCTTCAGGCATCAGCAGAGTAGAGTTTGGTCACTCTGTTTCTCCAGAGCATTTATGCACGTGGTATATAGTCTCCATACTTAGCTGCTGCTGCTGCATTTTTTTTTTTTTTTTTTTAATTTCTAAGGCTTGCGCCACCACATATGGCTGACTTTTTTTTTTTTTTTTTTTTTTTTGAAATGCTATTTTTGGGGTTCATGTGTATTATCATATGAAGCAGTGGTCCACTCTTTACTCCTGTGTACTGTTTCACTAGATGACTATATCACAATTTTTATCCACTCTTCTACTGTGGGTGGGTGTGTCCAACATTAGGCTGCTGTGAATACAGCTCCAAGGGTGTCCTTGTATGTCTTTAAAATGACCTTTGTCCTGGGTAAATATCTAGAGCAGTTTGCTAAGTTATGACCAGTGGTGATATAGTTTTACACTTGTGTCCAGGGTGTTGGAAATGTCTAGTTGGCCTTCTTCCCGTCACTTCCCGGCACTGTGCACTTCACCTTAGGCAGACCAGTGTGTCTCTGGGCTTGAACGCGTTTCTGTGAATGGGAACCACACTGAGCATTCGCAATGGATGTTTCTGCTTTTTATCACTGTGCTACAACAGACTAGTATGTTTGCTGCAAGTCCTTTCTTGGATACGTATATGTATACACATGTATATATACATGTGTCTAAATAATATTTCCTCCAAGCTTGAGAATGGTTTGGTCATTTTTATAAGAGTGGATTTTATAAATCTTAGATATTTTTAATTTTTTCTAAGAAATATTTGCCAATTTGTATCCCTTTGACCTCCTTTTGTTGTCTAATTGCTCTGGCTAGAACTTCAAGTACTATATTGAATAGGTAGAGAGTGGACAGCCTTACCTAGTCCCTGATTTTAGTGGGATTGCTTCAAATTTCTCTCCATTTAGTTTGATGTTGGCTACTGGTTTGCTGTATATTACTTTTACTGTGTTTAGGTATGAGCCTTGAATTCCTGATTTTTTCAAGACTTTTAACATTAAGGGGTGTTGAATTTTGTCAAATCTTTTTGAGCATCTAATGGCATGATCATGTGTTTATTTTCTTTGAGTTTGTTTACATAGTGGATTATATTGATGGATTTCTGTATATTGAACCATCCCTGCCTCCCTGGGATAAAATCTACTTGATCATGGTGAATGTGTTGATGTGTTTTGATGTGTTCTTGGGTTTGGTTTGCGAGAATTGTATTGAATCATGTATTTATTTTCTTTGAGTTTGTTTACATAGTGGATTATATTGATGGATTTCTGTATATTGAACCATCCCTGCCTCCCTGGGATAAAATCTACTTGATCATGGTGAATGTGTTGATGTGTTTTGATGTGTTCTTGGGTTTGGTTTGCGAGAATTGTATTGAATATTTTTGCATGGGTATTCATAAGGGAAATTAGTCTGAGGTTCTCTTTCTTTGTTGGATCTTTTTATGGTTTTGGTATCAGCGTAACGGTGGCTTTCTAGATCAAATTAGGTAGTGTTCCTTCTGTTTCTATTTTGTGGAATAGTTTGAAGACTGTTGGTATTAGGTCTTCTTTCAAGGTCTGATAGAATTCTGATAGAACCATCTATCTGGTCCTGAGCTCTTTTGGGTTGGGAGAATTTTTTAATGTCTACTTCTTTTTCTTTAGGGGCTATAGGACTGTTTTGATGGTTTATCTGATCCTTATTTAACTTTGGCACCTAGTATCTGTCTAGAAAATTATTCATTTCATCCAGATTTTCCAATTTTTTTTGAGTATTGGCTTTTGTTGTAAATCTAATAATTTTTTAAATTTCTTCAGTTTCTGGTATTATGTCTCCCTTTTCATTTCTTATCTTGTTAATTTGGATACTGTCTCTGTGCCCTTAGTCTGGCTAAGGGTTTAGTCATTAGAGAAATAAAAATCAAAAGAACCTGTCATTCTACCTCACACCACTCAGAATGGCTCAGATCAAAAACTCAGGTGACAGCAGATGCTGGTGAGGATGCAGAGAAAGAGGAACACTGCGCCATTGCTGGTGGGATTGCAAGCTGGTACAACCACTCTGGAAATCAGTCTGGCAGTTCCTCAGAAAACTGGATATAGTACTGCCTAAGGACCCAGTTCTACCACTCCTGGGCATATACCCAAAAGATGCTCCAACATATAACAAGGACACATGCTCCACTATGTTCATCACAACCTTATTTATAGTAGCCAGAAGTTGGAAACAACCTATATGTCCCTCAACAGAGGAATGGAATCAGAAAATGTGGTACATTTATACAATGGAGTACTACTCAGCTATTAAAAACAATGACTTCATGAAATTCTCAGGCAAATGGATGGAACTAGAAAAATATTATCTTGAGTGAGGTAACCAAGGCTCAAAAGAACATACATGATATGCACTCACTGATAAGTGGATATTAGGAAAAAAGCTGGAATACCCATGATATAATTCCCAGACCATATTAAGCTCAAGAAGAAGGAAGACCAAAGTGTGGATACTTCAGTACTACCTAGAAGGGAGAACTAAATAATCATGGGAGGTAGAGGGTGGGAAGGACTTGGGAGGAAGAAAGGAGGGGGAGGGGAAAAGGGGGCAGGATCAGGTGTGGGAGAAGATGAGGGAGATGTATAGGTTGGGAAATTGAACAGAGTATGTAGCAATGGGGGATGGGGGACTGGAGGTAGCCACTAGAAAGTCCCTGATACCAGGAAAGCAAGAGGCTCCCAGGCTCCAACTGGGATGACATTAGCTGAAATACCCAAAAGGGTAGAGGAACCTATAGAGACCATATCCAGAGGTTAGGCACGGCCCCCAGTTGAGGGATGGGGCCACCCACCCATCTCAAAATATTAACCCAGAATTGTTCCTGTCTAAAGGAAATAGAAGGACAAAGAGTGGAGTAGAAACTAAAGGAAAGTCCATCCAGAGGTTCGGGTTGTGTGTGTGTGGGGGGGGGGGGAGATGCATCCTGTATGTAACCACCAAACCCAGACACTTGCTGATGCCAAGAAGTGCTTGCTGACAGGAGCCTGATATATCTGTCTCCAAGAGGCTGGGCAGGAGCCTTACCAATACAGACGTGGATGCTTGCAACTAACCATCAGGGACCACAATGGAGGAGTTAGAGGAAGGACTGAAGGAGCTGAAGTGGTTTGCAACCCCATAGGAAGAACAACAATATCAACCAACCAGACCCCCAAGATATCCCAGGGACTAAACCACCAACCAAAGAGTACACATGGAGGGACCCATGGCTCCAGCCACATATGTGACAGAGGGTTGTCTTCTCTGATATCAATGGGAGTAGAGTCCCTTGAAGGCTTGATGTCCCAGTGCAGGGGAATGGCAGGGAGGTGGGAGTGGGTGGGTAGTTTGGGTAGCACCCTCATAGAAGCAGTGGGAAGAGAGGATAGGATGTGGGTTTGTGGAAGGAAAACCAGGAAGTGGGATAACATTTGAAATGTAAATAAATAAAATAACCAATAAAAAAGTTTTTTAAAAAAGAAATATTTGAGCCGGGCGGTGGTGGCGCACGCCTTTAATCCCAGCACTTGGGAGGCAGAGGCAGGTGAATTTCTGGCCAGCCTGGTCTACAGAGTGAGTTCCAGGACAGCCAGGGCTACACAGAGAAACCCTGTCTCGAAAAAACCAAAAAGAAAAAAAAAGACACGGTTAGAGACCATGAAATGGTTCAGTTGGCCTGGGACATGATTAGCCATTTTCTGTGGTGCAAAAGCCTTTTTCTTTGACGCTTTTTGATTTAGTCTTTGTCTGAGGTCTGTAGTGTGTTCTGAGTATTGAGTATATACAGTTCCAGCCAGGCTCTCTTTAGTGACTCCACACATTTGATGGTTATGTTTTGTTTTCGCCTGTTTAAAATGTTTTCTCATTTCCCTGGTCATTTTCTTTTCAGGTTATATAGATGTGTGTTTGTTTTCAAATATTTGGGGTTTTCTTAGAGATCTTTTAGCTACTGATTTTTCAGTTTACTTCTGTCAAGGTCAGAGAATATAATTTGTAAAACTTGCATCCGAAAAGTACTGAGATTTCTTATGTGGCTCATTGTGGCTAATATAAAGCCCATGAGGAACAGGTCCCTACACTGTGGCTGGTGGGCTGCTCCCTGAAGGAGCATCGAGTCATGGGCATCAGTGCTTAGCCTAGCCGCCCACCCCCAATCTTTCCCTCCACCCCCCATACCCCCTTGTCAGTGCTGAGGAAGCTCTTCAGGAGAAACAGGCTTCCTCCTTGTTAGGAAATGTTGTGTTTCTCATGATGCTTTCTTTCTTTCTTACTTTTTTTTTATTGGATATATTCTTTATTTGCATTTCATTTCCCTTTTCCTGGTTCCCCACCCCCCAAAGGTCCCACATGCCCTTTTCCCTCCCTGCTCCCCCATCCACCCCTTCCCACTTCCCTGTTCTGGTATTCCCTTACACTGATGCATTGAGCCTTTCCAGAACCAGGGTCCACTCCTTCCTTCTTGTCGAACATCATTTCGTATGTGGATTGTGTCTTTGGTGTCCCAAGATTCTAGGCTAATATCCGCTTATCAGTGAGTGCATACCATGAGTATTCTTTTGAGACTGGGAGAACATCACTTAGTATGATGTTCTCCAGCTCCATCCATTTCTCTAAGAATTTCATGAATTCATTGTTTCTAATGGCCGAATAGTACTCCATTGTGTATATATAGCACATTTTTTTGTATCCATTCCTCAGTTGAGGGACATCTGGGTTCTTTCCAGCTTCTGGCTATTATAAATAAGGCTGCTATGAACATAGTGGAGCATGTATCCTTATTGCATGCTGGGGAATCTTCTGGGTATATGCCCAGGAGTGGTATGGCAGGGTCCTCCGGCAGTATCATGTCTAGTTTTCTGAGGAACTGCCAGACTGATTTTCAGAGTGGTTGTACCAACTTGCAATCCCACAAGCAGTGGAGGAGTGTTCCTCTTTCTCCATATCTTCGCCAACACCTGATGTCTCCTGAGTTTTTAATCTTAGCCATTCTGACTGGTTTGAGGTGAAATCTCAGGGCTGTTTTGATTTCCATTTCCCTAATGACCAATGATGTTGAACATTTTTTAAGGTGCTTCTCAAACATCCAAATTTCTTCAGGTGAAAAGTCTTTGTTTAGCTCTGTACCCTATTTTTTGATAGGGTTATTTGGTTTTTCTGGGGTCTAACTTCTTGAGTTCTTTGTATATATTGGATATTAGCCCTCTGTCAGATGTAGGGTTGGTGAAGATCTTTTCCCAATTTGTTGGTTGTCAATTTGTCCTTTTGACAGTATCTTTTGCCTTACAGAAACTTTGTAATTTTATGAGGTCCCATTTGTCTATTCTTGATCTTAGAGCATAAGCAATTGGTGTTCTGTTCAGGAACTTTCCCCCTGAGCCAATGTCCTCAAGGGTCTTCCCCAGTTTCTTTTCTATTAGTTTTAGTGTGTCTGGTTTTATGTGGAGGTCCTTGATCCACTTGGAGTTGAGCTTAGTGCAAGGAGATAAGAGTGGATCAATTCTCATTCTTCTGCATGTTGACCTCCAATTGAGCCAGCACCATTTGTTGAAAAGGCTATCTTTTTTCCACTGGATGTTTTCAGCTCCTTTGTTGAAGATCAATTGGCCATAGATGTGTGGGTTCAATTCTGGGACTTCAATCCTATTCCATTGATCCACCTCCCTCTCGCTGTACCAATACCATGCAGTTTTTAACACTACTGCTCTGTAGTATTGCTTGAGGTCCGGGATACTGATTCCCCCAGAAGTTCTTTTACTGTTGATATCGTTCTTACTTTTAATTCTGAAGTTTACTTAGTGTGCCTTAATCTACTCCACACCAACTTTCTTATCACTAATATTTTTTGTTGCTTTGTATTACAATTTAAAGAAAAAAAACCTGATTTTATTTTTTTGTGCAGATGATGTTTAGTGACTAGAATGGCTAAGGCTCACAGTTTCTTTTTGTAGTACAAGTACCTGAAACTCCTCCCACTTTACACGCATAGTATTACCTGTGGTCACTGTGCTGCATAACCTTATCCCCCTCCCTCACTACTGCATACCTTGTTATCACCAGTCTGCTTTCTTCTAGTATGATGGCAGCCATCTTTGGATAGGACACATAAGGGACCCAGTGCAGCGTTTGTTTGTCTGTGCCTTGCTCACTTCATTCATATCTCTGACCTCTGAGTTCATCTGTGTTGTGGAAGATGACAAGATTTTGTTCTTTCTATGGCATAACAACAGTCTATGGTATGTGAACCACATATTCTTATCCATTCCATTCTTGATGGTACACTTAGATTGACTCTGTATTCTATTAGCAGTGTTTCAATAAACATGGGGTACAGGAATCTCTTACTGGATCATATGGTAGTTCTTACTGTTAATTTGTGAGGAATTTCCATGCTGTTTTCCAAGTGCTTTACATTCCTTCAGATTTGTCTGACGGCTCCTTCTCCTTTTCTGCATCCTTGCTGGCTCATTTTATCCTTCATCTTTGTTTTTCTTTGGTGCACTTGGGGCATAGCACTCTGTATCCTTGGGATGGCTGTTACTTGGTTAGTCTTCTTAATATGCTTTGAAGTCAGTGTGTTAAGGATTTTAGCATTTACAGTAAAAGTCTGTCTTTCTGTCTGTCTGCATCCCTCCATCTCCCCCTTTTTTTCTTTTTCTTTTTTTATTTTTGTGGTGTCTTTGTCTGGTTTTGATAGTAGGATAATGCTGACCTTGTAGAAGGAGTTTAGAAGTATTCTCTTCTGATTTTTTTCTCTTTTCTTTTTTTAATTGCTTGAGATTTGATATTAGTGAAGACACTAATGTGAAGAAGTGAAGAAGCCAGGTTCTAAGATCCCCCTTCTCTTCTTCTTTCTCCTCCTCCTTTTTTTTTTTTAATTTTTTTTTTTTTTACTGAAGTCTTTTTTTATTGATTGAATCTCTCCACTTATTCATCTGTTCCTATTTTTATTTGTTCATGATTAATGTGCATAGGTCCTTACTGGTTTCTTCTAGATTATCCAGTTTGTTGGCATGCAAATGTTTATAATAGTGTCTTATAATCCTTAAGGTTAAAAAACATGTGTTTGTGTGTCTATGTGGGTATGTACATGTGAATGTGGGTGCCTATAGAGGCTAAAAGACGGCTTTGGATCTCCTAGAGCTTGAGTTACAGATGATTTCACTTGCCTGATATGGGTGCTAGGACCAAGCTGGGAGTCTCTGTAAAAGTGTTCTTATCTGTTTGTCTGTTTCTTTAGCTCCAGCATCCGCCTCACCCCTTCTTCTGAGACGGACTCACGTATCAGGGAGGCCTCACAGTTGCCGTATAGCCAGGGATGGCCTTGAGGCTCTGACCCTCCCACTGCTGCCTCCTCATTGCTGGAGTTAGAGGTCTGAGCTGCTCTGCTCCGTTTATATAGTGCTGGAGATGGTGCATCCTCTGCAACCACAGCTGCATCCCAGCCATGATCCTGTGCATCTCTGTTAACCAGTAAAATGGCTCCTTTTTTTATCCTGATCAGGTGATGGTGGTGGTCATTGTCTTCTTCCTCCTCTTTTTTTTTTTTTTTTTTTAATTTCCTTTGTTTTTTCCTTGCTCTAGCTAAAGGTTTATTGATACTATCTTCTAAAAAGCCATCTTGGAGCTGGAGAAATGTCTCTGCAGTTAAGAGCACTTGTTGCCTTTATAAAGGACCCAAATTCAATTTCCAGTACGCACATTGTGGTTCACAGCTATCTGTAGCTTGAGTTGGGGGTGGGGGGTAGGGGTGGCGATCTAGTGCCCTCTTTTGACCTTCATGGTCACGAAGCATGTATGTGGTGGGCATACATACATACATATGATAAAAAGAATAAGTTCATAAGGATTAAAAAACTAAATTCTTGTTAGTTAGAAAGAGGGTGGTCTTCAGAGGGAAGGATGGAGGGAGGACAGGAGTGTAGCAGAGGGTAGGTCATGGTACACGGTGCACATGCATGATGCTGCTGTAAAGAGGAGACAGGAAACTCAAAACGACCACATCCATTGAGCAGGTAAAGACAGCTACCCACTTCCTAGGAGTTTTGCTTTGTTCATCTACTCTTCGTTGTCTGTGTCATTTTTGTCATCTTTGAGCTACCTCTCTGCTGTTTCCCCATTCATTACAATGTAATCTAAACACTAATACTGTTTCCTGTATAATGTGGGGTCTTTACAACCACTCTACTTTTCCATCCTTCTTGTGTTGTTGTTAGTATGTATTCTGCTATAATCCCTCAGGACTACAGTGTTCCTTTGCTGGAAGAGTCAGTTATAATATAAAGAAATTTAAATCTTGTGTTTATACATACATTGTCATTTTCCATATTCTTCACTGTGCATTCATCAGGTTTGCATCTGAAGAATTTCTTTCAGGATTTGATGAATCCTGTGCAGCTCTGATGGCCACATCTCTACAAATGTTTTTGTTTCAACATTTAAAAGATTTTTTTTTTTTTGACACGTTGTAGAGCTCCAGATTGACACTCTTTTCTCCAGTTCTTAAGCAATCTGGTCTTTGCCTCTTCTCCAACTGTGCTTAGTCCTCTTTTGTTTTGGTTTTGGTTTTTTAGACAGGGTTTCTCTGTGTAGGCCTGGCTGTCCTGGAATTAATTCTATAGTGCAGGCTGTCCTCGAACTCAGAGAAAGATCCTTCTACCTCTGCCTCCAGAGTGCTGGGATTAAAGGTGTGCTCCAGCTTGTGTTCCCTCAGCTTACTTCTGAGGGTATGGGTCTGGCTGTGTCACTGTGCATGAGGCTGTTTCCACATATGTGTCCCACTGTCAGAGGCCAGCAGCCAGTGCCAGGCATCTTATGGGAGGGGCCGTGGGTTTGTGTGTGGCACGGCTTGTGTGGATGTTTGGACAGTGAACTCTGAGAGTCTGCTTCCACACGTGCAGCACTCACAGTACAGATGTGCACTACCACACCAGGCTTCTTATACAGCTGCTGGGGGTTCACGCTCAGGCCCTCATGAGTATACACCAGTCACTTTACCATCTGAGCCAACTCTGCAGCCCCAAGACTATTTCCGGCTGACTGCAGCTGTTGACTGTGCTGTGCCTTGGCCGCTGTCTCTGTCTTTAAGGTCATTTTTCACTTTGTTCGCATCATCCTAACTTCTATTAATTCTAGTGAGCATTTTATTTCCAGTATTGACTAGTTTTTCATATGTAGAATTCTTATTTGTATTTTTTCAGAATTGTTTCCCTCTTTCATTTTTTTAGATCCCTGTGCATACATTGAAATAATTTCTGTGACTGTCGTTCTTGTTTTATTCATATTGTCATTTCCGAGTCCGTTGACTGTCATTGCTTTGGTTTATGGCAGTGGTCCTCAACCTTTCTAATGCTTGGACTCTTAAATACAGTTCCTCATGTTATAGTTAATTCATGACTGTAATTTTGCTAGTGTTATAAAGTATAATCTAAATATCTGTTATGCAGGATAGGTCACAACACCCCGGTTGAGAACCACTGGTCTGTGGAATACACTATTTCTATTCATGTGTATAGTAAATTTTGACTAGACACTGCACATTGTGCATGCTTATCATCAGTGTTTGGATTTCTTTGCCCTTTTTAAACCCTGTTAAAAAGTTTTATGTTCAGGCACTTGAGTTATTTGTTCATCAGCATTTTCAGGCTTCCTTGTGTATATTGTTATGGTAAAGTTAAGGTTCCTTTAATATAAGCCAAACAACATGTGTCTTACCTTAAAAGACACTTTTGGGGTATCTGTGAAGTGACCCAGCTTTAAGGCGATGCCTGTGTCCTGGCAGCTGTCAGTCAGTCGCCAGCTCCCTGTGACCTGCGGAGTGTTTGAGTTACATCTAGTCTTGCTTGTTCTTTATTCTGACAGTTGCTTTTTCCTTAGCCCAGAAGACTTTCACCCTCTGCCCAAGCAGATTGGTAGGTACGCCAAAGCTCAAGGGACCTCTCATCATAATTTTGGGATTTTTCCCCCTCATGCATAGCCTGCTCCTCTTCAGTACATTGCTCTGAAAATTCTCTATGCTTTTCATAGCTCTGAGTTAGGTTTTTCATTTTAGGTAGTGTTGGTCTCTACTTGCATCCCCCTTTATGTATGCTCTGGAAATCGCCTGTAGGAAGAAAGGCAGAGAAATTGTAAGAGTTAATTCTGTTGTTTCTCACTCACAGGAATCACTCCTTGTTCCACCGTTTGTTTAATGTTTGAAAACAGTTGTTTCTATATCTTGCACACTTTTCTGGCTGTTTGTGCTAGGAGAACAGGGTCTGTGGCAGTTAACCTCTTGTGTTAAGAAACAGAATTGTTTATTTCATTGGTTTTGCATATTTTCCGGACAGCAAATGTGTGCTCTGTGTGATCTTGCTCCCGTCACTATGTGTTGCCTTACCAGGATCGTGTAGCTGCGGCTCACCCCTTAACACCCCTTGCCCTTTAAACCGAGTGCTCGAACTGCTGTTAATTTCACATTCTTTTGCTGATGGACATAGGACTTGTTTCTGGTCTGTAATTGTCAAGGACAACTATGCAGCTGGCATTCTTGAGTGTGTCCCCTGGGTGTGTATCTAGGAATGAATTGCATCATGCAGCTTTTCTGAAGAGGTGTTCTCAGAGTCAGTATGTGACAGGTCTCTGGGGGACGAGCAGGCAGGTCAGACAAGGAAACCTGTAGACTCACAGTGACCCTGTTGAGGAAGGCTTTGTGCAGTGGGCGGACACGAGCAGCCATTGTGCTGGGAAGGATCCGTGGGAGGTGTGGGGTGAAAAAGCTCCTAGGAAACATTTCTGACAGGTCTTGCAGAATCACCATTCAACAGCTGTGTGGAAAACATGAAAGAATTAGTGTCCAAGATTCTCCATTTCCTGAGAGGTTGCCCTCCCTGTAAACAGCGTGGAAGCACTGGCTGCTCCCACTTTGGGGACAGTTGGACTGAAAAGTGCCCATTCCTCTCCTTTGTGCAGCCTTTTCTCTCCAGTTTCTGTTGTCATCTCATCTGTGCATAAGATTTCTTGGTGGCGGTGGTGCTGGTTTTGTGATCTAAGCACTTCTGTCTGCTGTGTCAAGCCGTCCTCCTTGTTCTCTTTGGTAGTGTATTGCAGCAGGGTGGACTTGAGCCTCTTACTTACTCTTGCTCTTACCCTGACTAGTTATCATTTTAATTTGAACACCCGTCTCCTCCTTCCCTTAGCACTTTAGAAACAGTGCGTAAGCAGTTTATTTTGTGCTTGGTTTGTGGTTTTGTTTCTACATTTTCCCTCTTGAACAAAACTTAAGAAATGCTTTGGTTTCTTTCTTTGTCCTTCAGGTCCTACCTTGAACACAAAACCTCCATGAACTACATGCTGGCAACGCGCCTGTTCCAGGACAGGTAGGAATGTGCTCTGCTTAAGTATTTAGAACTAGATCACAAAGCATAAGAGAAAACATATGTAAAAGAAGGGTAGTGGCTTCTTCCATGTCTCATACAGGGCCTGGGATAGAAATCCCAGTAAAATAGCTCATTTATGCTAACAGCTCTTAGCATTTTGTTATATTTGTAAAAGCCAAAAATTAAGTCATAATAATCTTCTGAATAGTCTTATTAGACACCTAGTACTGCTCCTGCTCCTGCTGCTTTCTTCTTCTTCTTCTTCTTCTTCTTCTTCTTCTTCTTCTTCTTCTTCTTCTTCTTCTTCTTCTTCTTCTTCCTCCTCCTCCTCCTCCTCCTCCTCCTCCTCCTCCTCTTCCTCTTCCTCTCTCTTCCTCCTCCTCCTTTTCTTCCTCCTTCTCCTCTTTCTCCTCTTCCTTTTCCTTCTCCTCCTCCTCCTCCTTCTCCTCTTTGTCCTCTTCCTTTTCCTTCTCCTCCTCCTTCTCCTTCTCCTCCTCCTTCTCCTCCTCCTTCTTCCTCTTATTCTTCTAATTCTTTTTAAAAGAAGATCGTTACTCAGCACCTTTTTGTATACTGTTTTTGTTTTCAAAACTCCTCTCCCTCTTTCCCCTCCCTCTCTCCTCCCTCCTTCCCTTCCTCTCTCTTCTTCTTTTCCTCCTTCCCTCCCTCTCTCCCCTCCCTCCTTCCCTCCCTCTCTCCCTTCTCTCCTTTCCTCCTTCTCTCCCTTTTCCCTTGACCTCCCTCTCTCCCTTGAGGCAGACAGGGTTTATTTTGGCTTACAGTTTGAGAAACCTTTTCATCCTATCAGGGGAGCCCCAGAGGCAGGAGTATGTCGTGGCTGGTTATGATGTCTCCGCAGTCGGGAAGCAGAGAGCATGAGTGCCCAGGCCCAGCTTTAAATGCTGCAGTGCTGGTTCCAGGAACAAAAGGGCTGTCACTTCAGAAAAGGGGGTGGGCCCATAAATGGCCAGTAAACTCCGGCACAGGTGGCAGCTGGTGAGCTCGGTGCCAGGGGAGCTGGGAACAGTGTTAGCAGAAGCTGGACTCCAGGTGGCATGGCCACCAGGGGCAGCATACCCTGTGGATGCTTGTAGCCTGTGTAGCATAGCCACATTGTTCAGTAATTGATTATTTTAATGAAGTTCCTTGGTTTTTTGAAGAAATTTGTTTTTAATAATTTGGCTTGTTTTCTGAGGGATTCTTGAAATAGATATCCAGATTTAAAACATTTCTTGCAGTTTCTTAGTTATTATAGGAAGTTAGATTTGTACTTTGCATCTGTTCAATTGTGGTAAATAGTGTTGGATAACCACACACATAGCTTTTTATGATCCTTGAAGTTGCTTAGAAGACAGCCCCAGATTTTTTGCATAAACACTAGAGGGAGTGTAAAGCCCCAGAACTTTGTCAAGGTTTCTTTACCTGTGCGCCTCTTTAAAATAGAAAACAACAAAATCCACTATTGTGCACTTTCCTAAATTTATATGGATAAAATGCTACATTTAGTTAGAAGGTATAATCCAAGTTAGTATATTTCTGAATTATTTCTGCAGGTTCCAGCTAATGACTCTTGCTTATAACCTTCCTAGAATTTTCTATTAAGAAAACATAAATTTCCCCATTTAGCAAAGGAATGCCTTTATGATCTACTCTTGCTAGCCTCTTACAACCTTGTGTCCATATTGCCCATGGCCCAGTCAGGACACATTTGTTTTTTCCCTACCATCTTCTCCTCACAAGCTGCCTTCCAATTGTCCCTAGGCAGCTCCAGCTCAGCCTCCCATCCTTCAGTCAGCCGTGCATTCCTGGACGGGTTAAAAGCCCCTGTGTACTGACTCGTACTCTGCCTGCCAGCCCTCTGAGGGGAACTTTTCTGTGTTTATCTTTGTCAGTGTTCAGAGCCTAGCATGTGGGAGAAAAATATGTTTTGAAAAAAAGGAAATTGTGTTAATTCTAAATCTTAACATCTTCCTCTAAATTTCTTCTCACAGTCTGAACTGATGTTTCCCACACACATTACATTGTTATTTCAAACTAAGTTTCCACTTACTTTTTTGTAGGTTGTGTTTGTCTGCCTTCCGTCCCTTCCCCACCCCCTCCCATCTGCTCATCCCGCCTTGGCAAACCCAGTGTCCTATTGTTTGGCAATAATTTTAATCATGGCCGCACATTAGTAACCCAGGGGGGTCTTGTAAGTGATATTTATACCCCGTCTCCATCCTAGAGGGAAGTGGAGGTACTTATTAAAAGCTGCCCATGTGATTGTACTTAGAGGCCATGATTGCAGAGTCCTGGAGGTGACCATTGTCTGAGCTAAAAGTTACTCATCTTGAGTTTTCTGACACACCCCGCTCAGGACACTAGCAGGGACAGGAAGGTATAAAAAAAGAAAAACGGAACATCCTGGTAAAGATTTAACTCTTTTACTTGATTTTTCTATAAGTGTTATCTATACTACTTTTGCCTTTTTAAAAATATCACAGATTACATACCGTGTGTCTTCATCAACATGGCAGTTTTGAAATGACAAAATGTTTGAAGAAATTAATGAAGTGAGGGTTAGCTCGTGAGGACGCATAGTAACGAGAGAGTAGCAGTGCCGGCCTCATGCGGGGCGGTGTCCTGCCCCGTGGCCTGTGGGGGACGCGTGAGCCTCACAGTGGCGAGAAAATTGTGTGAACTAAATACAGGAATGAGTATCAGTCAGTCTGCGGAACAACTGCACACTCCAAAGCATTCAGTGCATTAACTGAATGAGGAGGAAATGTTTTTTTAAGGAAAAGCAAAAGCCTGTTTAACAGATACACTTGGCATTTAGCTTTTGAACATCTTTTGTTTTTTAAACAGGTTATTTTCCCATAATTATAGAAAATCAATTTTTGATGAGTCCCATGAGAATGGAACTTGGTTTCCTATTCTGGAATAATTCAATAAAAGTAGAAAGCTCTATAGTCTGATATAGGCCTTGGAATCCAGTGCAGACCTCTCAAGCCCTGACCATGGGCAGAATATAGAAGTATCATCTCCCACTGGTCTACACACACATGTGCACATGCTTACACACACAAGACACAGGTGGGGAATAACTGCCTTCTTAATGTTGTCATGAGGATTAATTATAATTTGCTTTATAAGTAGATGGACAAATGTTAAGTCACTATTGTCATTTTTTTCTACAATTTCTTTGCCTGTTCCCCATTTTTAAATGTATCCTCCTGCCCCACAGTAGTTACTTTTCTCTGAGAGTGTCTGCTTCTCCCAGAGATGCCCAGTTGGCCCTAATTAGATTTGAGTCTCTTATGAGTGTGTTCCCTGTGTGTGTGAGCTGTAGAGAGAGGAGTGGGTGGTTTTCTCTAACCCTCTTGTCCTTCTACATCTGCAGGGGAAACCCCAGAAGGAGCTTGCTGACAGGAAGAGCACGGTAACTAATTTTTCACAGTTAACTACTTCTTTCCGTCTGCACGATGTGTAGCCATACACAGACTGAACATCGTGTTTTATATGACTGTTTTTAGTTTGGATCATCACTCACAGCAGCAATAAGTAAATGCTTCCTCTTGAAAAAGTATTCTGGAGCCACATAGTAAAAAATAGGTATAAGATTTATTAAACTATATGTACATCATTTTAACCAATAATAGTAGCTTTTTGGTGTGAAAGAGACTAGAGTAATAATGAGAGTTGAAAACTGCCCCCATGCTATCTCCTTGGTTATGTTGGAGCCTGGGAACGGAAGGCTGTGACTGGACCTGCTGGACGTCCGCAGGGAGCTTTCATCCCGCAGGGCAGAAAATAACCAGAGGAAAGACCAGCATGGCTTTGCCTCAGCTAAGACTTGAGCTGCCACAGAAGCTCTTGAGCCTACACACGTGTGCCGGCTCCTGAGGGTTCAACGGTGCACTTGTATCTGTCCTGTGCTGTCCTCTTCAGAAAGCAAGGAAGATGGCACGCTCCTTGCAGCTAGCTATTTTTCATTTATGAGTCAACTAAAACTTAGTTTCTCAACCAATTACTTGTTTGTATTTGTGTGTCTGAGTACATAGCACATGGGGCGCATGTCTGTAGGCAAGGACAGTGTTTACGGACTTGGATTCTCTTCTTCTTCCTTTACTTCCTGGGGTCTGGGAATCAAAGTCAGATTGCCAGGCCTGTGCAGCCAGTTCCTCTACCCACAGGGCCACCCCATCGTCTACAGCAAGCTTTCTGAAGCATACATTTAACTTTTCTTTTAAGGAAGTCATTCTGATTGCCATTTAAAGGAAAACTGAAATAAATTCATGTAGCTTATTTTCAAATGAAAGTCACAAGTTTTCTATAGCATTTGGTCAAGTAATAGACTTCCTGGATACATCATCATCAATTGGGAAGTTGGAGAAAAGAAATTAAAAAACCTTAGAAAAAAAGCACTGTTTAAAAGCCGGGTATAAAGACTGGTACGTGTCATCCTAGGACATGAGAAACTAGCATAGGAGCATTGAGGTGAATTCATGGCCAGCCGTGGCTACATGTTTTTAGACTAGGCTAGGCTAGTATAGAATCTGTGTTTCTAAAAACTAAAAAGAATTATTTCAAATGAATTGGCTTTGGCCTTTAATTTTTAGCTGTCTTTAAATATTAATATTCATATGGATATTTTGATGGTCTAAAGGATTAAATATATAAAAACTGGGCTGTAGTATTATATGCTAGAGTATGAAACAAGTCTTAGTAGATTTAAAAGGATTAAAATAAAAAGTCATATCCTTGGAAAATCTTCAGATATTTGGGCTAGAAGCAGCACATTTTAAAATAGTCTATGTGAATCAAGAAGGACATTACAGCTGGAGAGATGGCTCAGCGGTTAAGAGCACTGACTGCTCTTCCGAAGGTCCTGAGTTCAATTCCCAGCAACCACATAGTGGCTCACAACCATCTGTAACCAGATCTGATGCCCTCTTCTGGAGTGTCTGAAGTCGGCTACAGTGTACTTACATATAATAAATAAATAAATCTTTCAAAAAAAAAAAGGACATTACAAAGGAAATTAGAAAGTATTTTGAAATAATTACTAATAAAACATAAAATGTGATTTTTCAGCTAAGGGATCTTTGTAGTTCTGAGTGCTTACATTGGAAACCAAGCACAGAAGCAGGCACTGTGGATGTGCCTGTAGTCCTGCTTTGGATGCTAAGGCAAAGCCCTGGGCTTTGAAGACAGCATGACCTTGTCTCAAAATAAGAAAACATTCAAGAAGGAGAGGAAGGAGAGAGGACTCTGAGGACTGAAGTTGTAGATCTGGAGTCCGTCTTAAGAAGTTCAGAAAGCAGAGTGCAGTAAAGAGAAGGGAGGAAGTCAGAAAAGTACAAGGCAGTTAAAGCAAGCAGGCAGTGGAGGGGGTGCCACGTGGCCGCGCAAATGGAGCGGGATGGCCCGAGTGCAGATCCATAGACGCATGTTAAGGAAACGTTACTATTGAAGTTATTCTGTTATTCTGACAACTTCGGTGAAGTGACTAAACTCCTTCTCGCGGATAACATTGATGCAGGCTGAACAAAGCTGTAATAGAAATTTTGCAGGGCTTTGAATCTATCAGAATATTGGGCTTTTTATAAAAGACTTCATATAATGCAAGCTCCAGATTTCTTGGTCTCAATAGTCAATAGGAGAACTTGTCTTAAGGGAAACAGTCTGGTCATAGAGTCAGAGTGTGCTCTTCTGGCCATTGGGTGCACACATGTGCACATGCACCTGCACATACACATACATATACATATATACACTGTATGTTCCACACATACAGAAGAAGAAGGGAGAGGGGGAGGAAGAAAGAAGGAAGATCATTATCCCAAAATACTACATTCACAAAATACTGCAACATATCCATGCACTTAGTAAAATTCTGGGACAAAATATTAATGTGCTAAAATCATGTTTTAATATATTGGCAACAGTAAACAATTGGAAACAAACTTGAATTGTCTTTATAATATGAAAATATGAAGTACGCAGGAGTAAATTTAATACTTACACACTAAAAGTACTAAATACTATTGATTGAGACTAACAAAATCCAAGTTTATGGAGAGAGATGCCTTACCCATGGACTAGTGGATTTAATATTGGTTAAAATATCCATCTTTCTTAGATGATGTAAAGATCAAGTATAGTTTCAATCATTGATATAGTAGATTTTTAAGAAACTAAGTAACTTTTAAAACTTATGGAAAAAAAGAAAGAAGGAAGAAAGGGAACCGGGCAGTGGTGACACACTCCTTTAATCCCAGCACTTGGGAAGTAGAGGCAGGTGGATTACTATGAGTTTGTGTCCAGCTTGGTCTACAGAGCCAGTTCTAGGACAGCTAGGTATACACAGAGAAACCCTGTCTGAGGGTAGAGAGTGGAGTGGGGCAGACTTATGGGATTGCAAAGGACTTAGAAAATCCAAAGTATTTTGAATAAAACTCACAGTACTTGATTTAAAGGCTCCAGTAGAGATAGCGGAAATGGGAGAGAGAGCCCAGAAATGGACTTATAGCTGTGGTCATTGATCTTGAACAAAAACTTCTGTGTAACCCAAGTGGGAAGGCAGTATTTAAAACAAGTTTGGCTGGCACAGTTGAAAATAATACTTTAAAAATTAACTGGAATCCTTGTCTTGCAGAAACGTGAGAGGTCATTTATGGCTCTAAATATAAAAGCTATTGGTAGACATGACACAGAAAACAATGGACAAAAAAAGTTATATGTTGTTTTATGAAATAAACGTTAGCTCATAAAAATAAACTGGGCTTTATTAAGATCTCAATTCCAACTCATTCAGTTAAGGTGACCTAAAATATTAAGCCATCTCAAACCAGGTTAAGTAATTAATTAGTTTGGTTTTTTTTTTTTTTTTTTTCAAGACATGGTTTCTGTGCATAGCCCTGGCTATCTTAGAACTCACTCTGTAGACCAGGCTGGAATTAAAGGCATATGCCACCAAGTATGTGCCACCACGTCTGGCTCCAGGTTAAGTTTTCAAAGTTGTTTCCTTAGACAAAGATGTCATGTTTGATGTCACATTTGACGTCATAGTTACCACATTTGACCATAACCAATTATTTGTAAATAAATGGCTTGAATGATGCTTTTCAGTCTAAGTTATTTATTATTTAATTGATTAGATATCTATTTTCAGAGCTTTGCGGGGTTCAGTCTCTGAGAGTATAATAGATACGTTTGAACATTTCTTAGTTATAACTACTTTGGGAGGCTAAGGCAGGAGAAACACTTGAGCCCAAAAGTTTGAGGTCAGGCCTTACAGTATCGTAGTGACATCTTATGTCAAAAGAGGGTGGTGAGGTGCCTCAGAGGGTGGAGGCCCTGCGCTTCCCTTGTCCACTCCTTGTCTAGGCTGGACCCTACCTCACTGCCATCCCTCTCTGTGACTGTCTTACTCAGACCTGGAACAGGCATTACCAGCCCCCTTCCGTCGCCGAGATCTCATTCAGAACCTGCTGGTGTTGGGCTTTGGCTTCTGTCTGCCGCCGGCTCATGACTGTGCATGACTCTTAATTTTTGACTATGCTCAGCACCTGAAGGGACTCTGCCATCCTCCCGCTCCTTGCTGAGCTAGTTAGATTCCAAAGAAGGTCGGGAGCCTTGGCATATCCCCGGGTTGTGGAACCTTAGACCGGGAAGACCCTCACAGTCTCTGCATCTTTTTGGTGACATTTCCCTATGAGTCACAGTCCCCTCTGTGTTACTGACCTATTCTAGCTTCATTCTCTATTGCCAGCTCTGTCATATTTGTATGTATTAAGTATACATTTGTAGACATTCAAAAGAATATTTAAATACTAATGCAAACATAGGGACATATTTTATATCTCAAGTATTAGGATATTACTGCTGTCTCCTAGTTCTTCTGAAGGTATAGGGTTTTGGGTGACACTTTACAGTCCCTGTAGTAAAGTAATAGCCAAGATGCTATTGAAATGTTGTCTTCACATATATTTTTGTTCAGAACATTTAATGAATCAGGAGAGCCGTTAATGAAGTCTTAATGTTAACTGTACTATTCCCACTTTCCTGGGAACTCCAACTGCTTTAGAGTTCACGAGCGTCCTGTGTAGCTCTAGATGCCTTTGAGCTTCAGAACCCCCGCCTCCTGTCCCAAGTGCTAGGATTGCAGGCATTGCCCACAGCAGTTTCGGAGGAGGCCTTTCTGAAAGTGTGCTCTTGTGCTGTTTCTGCAGAGTGACCACGGAGGGAGCACCAGAGCTAAAGGTGGAGAGCATGAACTCCAAGGCCAAGCTGCATGCTGCTCTTTATGAGAGGAAGCTCCTGTCTCTGGAGGTGCGAAAACGTAGACGACGGAGTGGCAGATTGAGGGCAATGAGGCCAAAATACCCAGGTACCTGCCAGTGAGCACTCAACCAACTGTACAGTCTGGGTCCTGGCCGAGCCAGTCAGCCAGCTTGTTCCTTAGTACCTGATGAGTCAGAACTGGTCACAGGAGGGTAATTTTGCTCCGGGTAATCTTTCCCCGCTCTGAAACATAATTTGAAAGGCCTATAAATTGTGAAATGTCTAATCCCCTCGTACTTGCAGCGAAGGCTCTCTGAAATGAAGTGCATGTTTTGGCTCCTGCTCTCATTCCACCACCAAACAGATACTAGATACTTTAGAGAAAATGAACGTCCACATTAGTGGGTTGTGAGCAGTACTGCTGGGGTTGATGGTTCTGTAGCTCAGTTCATCGTTTGAAAGTTGCTGGTGGCATGAGTGTTTAGATGGAGTTTCTTTCCCAGATAATCTCTACTGCAGATGTGTTTTTAACTGACTGATAGATTGATACCATCCCCATTTCCTTTCTCTGTAGAGTACCTATATCAGGCAGCTGTCTGGGGTCTCATTGATGGGAGTTGTGTGTGTGTGTGTGTGTGTGTGTGTGTGTGTGGGTGTGGTCTCTGTTTTAAGACAGCAGCAAACATACACTCAGATGATATTGCTCTGTACTTTGTCCCTCTTGGAAGGGTTTTATTTTGTTTTTAACCCCCACCCCTACCCCCTCCCCCGACATAGCAGAGAGAGTACTCAGGCAAAGGCAGTTTGTGGTAGGGATTGCCTTAAGTCGGTGCGACGAGAAGGTCCTCTCTAACGGTGACCGTTAATAAGTTCTTAGGAGTGTAAGATGAGAGTTGTGAGCTGTCGGTTAGTTCTGTGTCCTCTTGGTAGTTTAACTTAGACATGGGCTTTTACTTCAAAGATAAAAGGAAGGTGTTGGGAGAGAGGACGTTTTAATCCTTTTTTCAGCAACATTAGTGATTCTTCGCATTTAGTGATTACCCAACCAGCTGAAATGAATATTAAAACCGAGACAGAGAGTGAAGAGGAGGAAGAAGTTGGATTAGACAATGAAGATGAAGAGCAGGAAGCTTCCCAGGAGGAGTCTGCAGGGTCTCTTGGAGAAAATCAAGCCAAGTACACACCTTCATTGACTGTTATAGTAGAAAATTCACCCAGAGACAATGCCATGAAAGTTGCTGAGTGGACTAATAAAGGTGACCCGTGCTGCAAGCTTGAGACTCAAGAGCCGGAGTCTAAATTTAATCTGATGCAGATTCTCCAGGACAATGGCAATCTAAGGTACGTTCCTTTGAGAGTGATGGTCATCAAGGTGGTTATAGCTAGCTGTACTGAATGCCAGCTTCTGTGTCAGTGACTTCACAGTTCCCGCTGGAAATGGCACAAGTCCTGAGAAGTAATGATGGGTTAAACATTGCCGTTGTCACAGACACAGAGGCTTGGAGAAGGACCCATGTTTCACAGGCCCAGCAGATGCTTGGATGGCATTAGTCTTAATAAGAGCACTAACTCAACAGCTCAGGGTTAGTGTGTGAAATCCTTCAGGAGCTTGGACTCTGCTCCCACAAGGACACAGTGATCTTAAGGCACAGAAATAGAAAGCCTCAGAGGCATCCTGTGAGACATGACCTATGACCTAGTCCTCACTGATGTAGGTTTTCCAAGGTTTGGGAAGTGGTTGGTGTTGAGAGTGCTGAGCAGGTAGAAGTAATTGGCCCCGAAGTGCTGTAGTGTCGTAGTCCCTCCCAGTCCAGCAAGCACTGCTGGCTGCTTGGTGCCAGGAACATGCTAGGCCATAAAGCAGTGCTGCAGGGAGCAAGGCTCGCGTGGGATCCTGTGGTCTGCTGGGAAGAGAGACAGTAAACAAAGAAACATGGTATTTCAGGCAGCAAAGGATGCTATGAAGATGCTACCATGGTGTCATGGTGGGTAGAGGGTTAGGTTACTAAGACTGGAGCGTACATGAAGAGGTGAGCTTTGCAGTGAGCTGTGTGACTCAGCCCTGCCTCCGACAACAGGAGAAACAAAACTCAGGACGCTGAAATGGCACAAGCCATTTGGGACTTGGCAGACTTGGGGACTAAAAGAAGTTCAGGAAGATGTGATAAGGAATTAGGCTTCCCCAAAATGGATGCAGTTAGATTGAGCAGAGCCTTTAAGGGAACTGGGTTAGGTTTTTGATTGGCTTTTAAGTAGCTACACGAGTCAGACCCTGTTATAGAGAGTAAATTTTGCTTGCATCGTGAGCAGTTGGTAAGAGAAGAAACTCAGTGTAGAAAGGGGACCGTTAGAATTGTCCAATCCAAAAGATGGAGGTGTTGGCCAGAGAGCAATGCTATAGGAGTGGAGAGAGGGAGGTGGGCGTGGCTGTTAGTGAGGGAAGAGCGGCAGAGTAAAGCTCTGTGCTGGCTAGTGTGGTGATGCCACCAGTGGGCAGAAAGAACAGGAATTTGTGCCCTGTGCTGACCTGCAAAAGTGCAACTTAGCAGTCAAGGTTCATAGTTCAAGTCTCACAGTGGACATTACTGCTAGCTCGGATTAACTCATGCCTATAAATGGATGGGGAGAGAACAGAGTACTGCAGTCTGGGGGAATACCACTCTGGGGAGGTCAGTGCAAGACCAAGAGGGAACATTTCAGAGTGACAGGGATAACCCTGCGAGCAAACCAGGAGGACTGTCAAGTCTGCGTAGCATGCCTGTTGCATGACAGAATACAGAGGTGCTTCTGAATCTGTGGGTGGAGCAGCAGTTGTGAGCTGAGGAGATCAGAGAACAAGTGTGATGGTGCTCTTCCACATTATGGAGAGAAAAGATGGTTTTATTTTTGATAAAAGGCATGTGCCACCACTGCCAGGCCGGTTTTATTTTTAAAGATAGGGATTCTGGAGCTTAGTTGTAGACTTAAGAGGAAGGATTTAATGGCCAGAGAATTAAGATATAGAAATGAATGTATTGGCAGAGAAAGGTCCTAAAAGACAGATGGAAAGAGGCCAGTAGAGGGATAGCTCTTTTCCAAGTCACACGGGATGGACTGCGGAGAGGTTGCTGACGGAGGCCTAGGGGGAAGGTTCGTTGCCTGGGCGCTGGCCTGTGTTCTGTAGAGGTCAGATCTTACACTTTGGCTAGGAGATGTGGGTAGGCTTGGTTTGGGGAGAGTGCTGGGAGAATGAGAACAGTTCATAGGTGAGATCAGGTTCTATAAACTCATTTCCGCTACCTGGGCTCTGGTCTGTGGGCTGAGGGCAAGTCATAAGAGTCAGAGACCCTTTCCAGGCTTCAGCCTCCTCTCTCAAGCCAAGGTTCAGGGTCAGATCAGGATTTTTGAAACGATTTCCTGAAAAGGGGGAGGGAGGTGCATAAGAGAATTGAGAGTAGAAGATGAAAGGGTGTTCTGAGCTCCATTCCAGCAATAACATCCACCTGAGCTGCTGCAGGAATCTGAGCTTGTAGGATGTAGTACTATAAGTCAGCAAACTACACAGCCACCCACTATCCCATAGGATAGCTGTCTCATTAGTCCCTGGGGTCCGGGGATGGCCAAGGCTAGGGTGGAGATCACATGCACCACCTCCTTCATGATGTATCTGTGGAGGATCTGTATAACAATCTTGTTTTCTAAAACCAATCATGCCTGTCTCATGCTTCTGTCCAGGCTGCTAAGTAAGGGGTACGCCAATGGCTGACTGCTGAGCCTTGGAGACAGCCTCAGGACACCTGTGGGTGGGGTGGGGTGGGGTGGGGTGGGGTGGGGTGGGGGCAGCCTGAGGATGGTTTATACATATGAAAAAGTCAGTATTCTTTATTTTATTTAAAAGAAAATAAGGATTGAAATTTTAGCTGTCAGTTTGAGAACGTCAGTCAGCACAGTTGGTGAGTCAGGCGAATTTGAATGGGTCCGGAGCACTCTGCTGTTCTCTAGATGAGAATAGGGATGTCTTTGTTGGGAATATTCGGAGATTTAAATTCATTGTTTCAAATTCATACTGTACTTCCATAACTGCCCCTGTTAGTAAATAGATTGTAACCTAATTTATAGCTCACTTGCTGGAACCTCTTACAGATGAAAATCCAGGAGCAAGCAGCTCCCTGGCCTGACTGCCCTGCACTCTGGCCCTCCAGACACACCAGTCCTCAGCTCCTACAGCAGCTCCAGTCTGTGTGGACAAACCCTTCATCTGACCTTTGGGGCGCCTGAGCAGACAGTGTCCAGTGATTACCTATGTGAGGACTGCGAACGGAGCGTTTGCTGGACCCTCATCTCAGCTGATGTCATTCTGGCTATAGTGTCAGGAGGCATCAGCTGAAGTAACCAAAATCTTGCCTGAAGGCAAGCAGATCTGCCACAATTAGCCACTGAAGTGACTGTTGCTGCTGTCTCTCTGTCTTTCCCACTGCAACCTGAGGACAGTCCTTGCCTGTTACCGAAAGCCCAGGCAGAGAACAGCTGTCCCCAGGTGTGCTTTGCCATCTTGAAGGATTTTTCCCTGCAGAACATCTGGGCTTGTCCCTGTCTGTCAAGTCATGCATACCAAGCTCTGTTGGACCACAGTCACTTGTTCTGGGCTCCAGCCACTCCTGCCGTATAGTTGAGAAATGCATGACCTTAAAATCTGGCATCAAAAGTTTCTTTGTAGGATTAATCTAGTTCCTGTTTCTGAGGCTTTTCCTTGCTGGGAATATTAGTTCTCATAACAAAACGTGAATCTTTATCCTAACTGATAAGTATGTCCCGAAGGGCTTCCAGCACCAAGCCCTTTCCTTTGTACTACCAGTGGCCCAGTGAACACTGTACTCTCCCAAGAACGGTCTTCAGAGTTCAGAGGCAGCTTGATGGGCAGGAGAAGTGGTTTTCAGATTTTGTATGGGAAAAAATTTAAAAGTTTATAGAGTGTTTGGAAGGGTTCTTTTTTCAGAAGTGTTTGTATAACAGTTTTCATATTCTTAGCCATCCTGACAGAAGAATCCTTAAAGATCACTTGGAGAGAGGCGGGTTTGTGGTTGGTAGGGTTACCATTCTGTCTCATAGCAATGTATTGTTTTGGATTCCTACAGCAAAGTGCAGGCCCGGTTAGCATTCTCTGCCTATCTTCAGCACGTGCAAGTCCGGCTGACGAAAGACAGCGGTGGTCAGACCCTCAGTCCCAGCTGGGCCGCCAAGGAGGATGAGCAGATGGTGAGGCTCTGCTTTTGGGGACCTTTGACTGTTCTTTCTCTCCTCTGTCCCTAGCTCAGCAATATATTCTGAGAAAAGAATTATTGCAGGACTCAGCGAATGGTTCAACAACTAAAGGTCTTACCATGGAAGGCTGGAGAGCTGAGTTTGATTCCCAGAACCCATGAAAGACGAGAGACTCTTTTCCACAAGTTGTCCCCTGACCTCTGGATGAATGTGCGGCACATGTGCTCACAGGCACCATGTGGCAGGCCTTGTTTCCTGAGGAGTTAGTTCTGTTAGCTCTTTGAAAGTCAGTGCCTTTGCAGTATTTCAGAACGTATCAGTCCGCCTAACTTCTTAATTTACTTGTAACTGTGTAAATTTTTAGATTACTAGAATCAAAATTAATGACAATTTTCATCTTGTATCAGTTATTTGAACACACCCATGATTTAATATTCTGGCTCACAGTGACAGGGAGCATGATTTGGTAAGATCAGAGCTTGTGGAGGGCCCCATGGCCTTTCAAACTGCAGGCGTCCCCACAAGCGGAGTGGCCTCTAACTGAGGAAGCTGTGTCCTTTGTCAGTGCTGACTTTAAGTTTTAGTTCTCTCTATACAATGCAAGGTGCATTTTAAAAATTCATGTTATCCCAGAAAACAAATGATGAATTTCAAGTAGCCAGAAGAACCCAGAGATAAAACCTTGTGTGTCATGCATAATCTTTCAGTTATCAATCCAAGTGGAAAATTGAATATGCCTGTTGGAGAATTGGTGTATCTGCTCCACTGAAAAAAATGTTTTAAAAATAGTAGCTTAAACTACTCTATAGTAAAGACAGCAGAGAACTGTGAAATCCAAGCCTCTAGTTACGAGTCTCTACCCTTTATACTGGAGGAAATGGGAGGAGAGAGCAATGAGAAAAAATCAAATAAAAAAAAATCACTTAAAATAACCCAAAGCAGGCACATAAACAAAAACAGCCAAACTAACTATTCCAGTTTCTGACTGAGAATTTACCCAAGATCTGGGGTATAAAATCGTCACTGCAAAACCTAGTAAACAGTGTATGAGTTCTTGAAAACATACCTGGAGCTATCCCAGCCTGGCTTGAGGGACAGGGTACACACACAGCTCCCCGCTGTGATCCAGGCTAGGCTCAGAGACTCTGTATCTAATAGCTCAGAGCACCTCACCTAAAGCCTCAAGACCCACCCTCCTGAAAACAGTCTTATTATTTTATGGGATGTTACCTTTTTGAGGTCCCTGGCTCCACACAATCTCTGAGTTTGTGATGTTATAAATGACCAGACTGAAATCCTCTCAATTTGTTTGTTTTCTCCTCTTAAGAGAGGTATAGTTGTCCATTCTTTTCCTGAAGGTCGCTGTCCTTCCTGCTGTCTTTATTTCCTTGCCCCTAGGCCCCCTCCACACCCTTCTTCCGCTTTCCCCAACCCAGCTCTCACAGTTCCTTTATCCTTTGGTAGGAAGAAAGATGGGTCACCTTGCAGCTACCAAAGCAGCTCGGCTCACTTCGAGCGCTTTTTCCTTCATGGTCTTTCTCTGCAGTCCCTCGGTGTGACCTTAGTGTCTTGAGCTTGTCTTGTGACACTCTCTTCCTCCAGCTTCTTTGGGAGTCTGTTATTTAACCCCTTTCTCTCTGGCCTCGGCATTATTTTCTATTAGGTTTCTTTCTATACTGATTTGTTTTGTTATAGGATCTTACTCTGTAGCCCAGGCCGGCCTCTAATTTGCCATCTTCTTACCTCATCCTCCCAAGCATCAGGATTATGAGCATGCGCCATCATACTTGATTCTGTTTTTTCTGCCTTCTTACCTTTGATGAGTTCATCTGCCTCTGTGATTTGCACTGACTTGAATGCTACCTTTCCTAACTGGCTCTGTTTGAACACCTTGGTAGAAGTAATATTTACACTCTCAATTATGATAGTTCTATTTATGTGTTGTAGTGTTTGACTACTGCCTTACTATATAGTTATTTGCATCCACATCTGATTTTTAATTTTTGAGTCCTGCGTACTGAGAAAGAGAATAAGAAGCTTTTGTTTCGCTTTTTTGTAGCATCGTATACCTCGCATGCTTGTAGAGCCGTGTGTCACGCCTCTCCTCACGTCTCCTGGTGTTTCCAGTCTTGGCTGTTGCCTTCTCACACCAGTGTTCAGTTCTGTTATGGCCTGTCTTCTGATGGCTGACATCATCCCTACTTTTGTCCTTCTCTTTCTCTGTAATTTGCACAGGAACTAGTGGTTCGTTTTCTCAAGCGAGCATCAAGTAACCTCCAGCACTCACTGAGGATGGTATTACCGAGTCGGCGGTTGGCACTTCTGGAGCGCAGAAGAATCCTTGCCCACCAGCTAGGTGACTTTATCGTTGTGTACAACAAGGTGAGTGGGACAGGCCAGTCTGCCCTGCTCTGCTCTCTTGTCAGCACCAGCCCCTTGGTGGCTCTGCGGGCAGTCCAGCTTGACTGCAGGTCTGCTTGTCGTTAGGGCCAGTGCCTATATGCAACTCTTAGGAAACCGCACGTTTTTTTTTTCACTCCAGTATACCTGAGAAAGGTCTTACTGTGAGAAACTGTATTGTAGCATAGTGCCTACAGACAATGGTGAGTGGACCGTTTGAGAGTGAACTTATACTGTGATTTTGGAAGTGTTAGATTTTCTTCTCTGAGATGTTTGAAACAAGGATTTGATTTCACACCTAGATAATACATTATTTAATTAGATTTTTTCCAAAGTGTCTTATATCTAAGGTTCTAGTATCCATTTAAAAAAAAAATATTTTCAGGAGAAAAAGTATGGCCACTATGTAAGAGGCACGGTTGTTGAGTCCTGGAAGTTGACATAGCTTTTCTGAAATTACTTGGAAGGGCTAGGCTAGACACTGTGTCAGCACACTAGCCCGGAGCCATAGTTTACGCTGTCAGCTATTGCGAATTCTGTCATCTTATACAAGTCAGACTCAAGAGACTCTTCCAAGATTAGTCCTTCCTCTATGAATTGTAACAAAATATGGTGTCTGTTTTCCAGCTGCACTGTGAAGCTAGAATTATCATCCCAGATAAAAGGGTCTATCTCTCTTTGAGCGGTGTTAGTAGAAAGTAAAAACATGTTTAAAAATTACATTCTGCCACTGTTACTTGGGAATTTCAAAACATTGCATGAAATGGTGACCAAAAGTATCATGTCAGATTTATAGGTGATAGAAGTACAGGACAAATTAAATAAAGTCTTTACTGTAAGGCACCATTAACCCAAGGGAACGAAAGCAGACGAAGTGCATTCATCAGGAGTCAGTTTGATTTTGTTGTTCTTCTCTGGGGTTGGACATGGATAGGAAACAGAACAAATGGCTGAAAAGAAATCAAAGAAGAAACTCGAAGAAGAAGAAGAAGACGGAGTGAACGCAGAAAGCTTTCAGGAGTTTATCCGACAAGCAAGGTAAGATTCCTTTGGATGAGTAACCATGTCCTTCCCTCCCCTGAGCTGCCACTGAGTCCCCAGCAGCCCCTTGTTTCTGATCCACAGATGTAAGTGAACACGCTCCCCAAGGGAGGGAGCGTCTTGCAGGCTTGGCCTCTCCGTATCTCAGCCAGTTGTGTTGCTGTTGTCATGGCTTCAGTTATCAAAACACTGCTGCGTGGTGTCTGGGCTGCAGCTCTAGACAGCCTTCAAAGTCCACAGCCCTCAGAGTACCCAGAGCCTCTTAGAAATGGAAAGCTAGAGACTTCTAGTGTTTACCGAGTCCACATTTGTTCCTGCCCTACTGATGCTGTGGAGATGACCAAATTTTACCCACATTGAGTAGGATGAGGAATTGGCAGTTTCTCAACACTGTGAGGGTCACGCCCAATTTATATAAAACAGAACAAGTTTTTCATGCTTAGGGTTGACTTTGAGAAATTGAAAATCTCTATGTTCACCTCTTTTGATGTAAGCCAGCCACACCATTTTGTTCACTGACATTGTATTTCCAAAGGAAGAGATAACAAAAACACGAATTTTAATTTTGTAAAGACTCACAGTGAAGATGCTTTTTTAAACTAGAGCATTATCAGGATGGAGAGTTGATTCAGAGGTTAAAAGTATTGTCTGATTTTGCAGAAGGCCTGGGTTCTGTTCTCTGTACCTACATGATGGCTCACAACCATCTCTAACTCTCCTCCCAGGGATTTAGTGCTCTCTTCTAATCTCTGAGGGAAATGGGTATGTATGTATGCATCAGACAGACACACAGACAGACAGATGACAAAGCAACAATACACATAAAATAATAAAATCTAAAAATCTGTTTTTTTTTTTCAAATTAGAGAGTTGTGCAGAAACCACGAAACTAAAGGTAAAAAAACAACTCTAAGCCCCTTTAATTAGTGTGTGATTGTCCAAGTCACAGTGTTGTATATCGCTAAAAAATCCATTCCATTATTTGTGAAGTTAAGTAGGTTGTGGCATATCAGTTACTAACAGTAAGGTCCTTGGTTAACCCCTTTACAGACCTCACCGTGGCCTCAGAGGCTTGTGTTTTAGGTATGTGTGATGGTTTGTATATGATTGGCCCAGAAGTGAACCTATTAGGAGATGTGGCCTTGTTGGAGTAGGTGTGTCACTGTGGGTGTGGGCTTAAGACCCTCCCCCTGGCTGCCTGGAAGTCAGTCTTCCATTAGCAGCTTTCAGATGAAGATATAGAACTCTCAGCTCCTCCTGCACCATGCCTGCCTGGATGCTGCCATGTTTCTGCCTTGATGACAATGAACTGAACCACTGAGCCTATAAGCCAACCCCAATTAAGTGTTGTCTTTTATAGAATTTGCATTGGTCATGGTGTCTGTTCATAGCAGTGAAACCCTAACTAAGTATGCAACAAACACAAACATCATTTTGTAGGGTCTATAATTGTATTCACTATTTTGTGGGTATTTTGAAGTTATAAGTAATATGTTTGAGAAAGCAGGCATAGAAAAGAAGCAAGAAACAGCTTCTTACATCAGCCTTATAAAAATACAAAAGCAGAAAAGGGCAAGATGGCTTAGTGGGTAAGGTGTTTGTCCTCAGCCAGAGACCTGAGTTCCGGTCCCAGAACCTGTGTGTAAGAAAGGAAAGAAGGAATAAATGAAACTTAACTGGATGCTAAATATAAACCATATATACTTTAAACTAATAAAGTGTTGGAGATGAAAATACATTGGGTCATATTTATTGATTGTAGCGTAAGGGACAGTTGCTGAGAACTGTGGGCAGAGTAGGGTTTTTAACAAGTTAGAGCGAGTACATGGATTCCGTCAATAGGCTGACAAACTCAAATGCTGCAGGAAGGACTCAGGGAGGCCTAAATGAGGAAGTGGGCGGAGGCTAAGACAGGTGCAGAGTGGCTTGTAGTTGGGCCAGCTATCCCTTGCCTTCCAGTATTCTGAGAATGCCAAATAAAACTGTCGGAGGGCAGCAGGGCCCACTGCAAGCCCGGCTGTAGATAGTTACTGGCTTCTAACGCGATGCATCTTGTGCTGCTTTACTCCGTGGAGACCTGAGGGTTTAAAGAGATCCATGGAGGTGGCTTCCTGGGTTCTATTTGTGTGTTCTGAAGAGACGGCTGGTGGGTTGCTTCACCTCCTTGAAGGCCACCTGTGTGGAACAATAACAAGCTCCAGGCATAGGAAAATGACCAATAGAAAAGTGGCTGTACTTGCCACATCCCAACTTCTGAGCCCTTTGGCTAAGACCAGTGAAATCTGCATGTTATGTTTCCTGGGAGTCCCCTTTAGACTCTTCTGTTTTCTCACACTTTAAACTTTATGGTTATCCTTAACATAAGCAATTTCCTTAATTCAAAGTGCCCATCTAGTGCTGTCTCATGCGTTGTTCAGATAGTTAAGGATCTTTTCTGTGCTCACACGATGTCTTCTTATATCTTACACAGCCAATTAAAATAACTTGTAGATCTTCTAGGAAAGATACTTAAGCTATCTAGAAATGATGTAGATGCATTGCAAAGTACAGCCAGATGACAGTTGCCTTCCGTGGCTATGAATAGTCATTTTCTTATTGAGTTCTTTAAAGGTACACCCCTCCCTGCTGTGTGTATGCTGGGGAGGGGGTATTATAAAAATAGGTTACTGTTAAGCTTTTACCCAATCTGTGGTTTCAGTTCCTTACCAAGAGTGTTGTGATTCAGTAAAACTTTCTGAAGGTGACTACTAAGTACTTGAAATGTGCATGGTACAACTCTGGAAAAGAATCTTCTAATTTTATTTAATTTAAACTAAGTCTAAGTTCCATGTAACTAGTAGCTGCTGGATCAGATAGTACAAATCTAGACAATCTCTGTGTGGGTTAATAAAGCCTCACCTTGGTCTCCATTTTCCCAGTTGATTTCATTTATTTCATTTAAATCCGTCTGTTCACGAGGAGCGCGACTTGTGCCCCTCACTTTCCCTTCCCCTGCTTACTGTTCCCATACTAAAATGTCAGAAGATTTTCCAGAGCAGCTTCCTGTGCTGACCATACTCTTTTCTTCATTTCAGTGAGGCTGAACTGGAGGAGGTGTTGACTTTTTATACCCAAAAAAACAAGTCTGCCAGTGTCTTCCTGGGGACTCATTCTAAAAGTTCTAAGAACAGCAGTAGTTACTCTGATAGTGGGGCAAAAGGTGGTAAGTATGCCAGCTGATGAGTAAAAAATGCAAACAAGCAGAAAACGAAGCTGTGCAGAGAAGAATCAGGAATCAGTTGACTGCACACCAGTCTCCAGCAAGACTGAGCTCTGCAGGGGGGTGCCCAGGCCAGCGGGCGAGCAGGCGGGGCTCGACTTCATCTTTAAAGCAAAAGAAGGGCATCCTTCAGAGCTACATTTTCATTTTTCATGACAACATCGGGGTTGGGGTTTTCTTTTTCTTTTCCTTTTTCTTTTTCTTTTTTTCTTTTGAAAACCTGATCTTTAAAGAACATCTGTCTTCCTGTGTGCCTCCACACAGTGTGCACGGCAAAGTCCATTTTCAAATGTCCTTACAGCTGAGACAGGAGCTCTGGAAGCTGAGCACTCGCTCGGGCTTCCTCCTCAGCACACAGGGTCCCGTCTTCCAGCTGTTATCCGCTCAGTTTGAAGCTTTGCTCTTAGTTTCCATTCCTTGGCCCTTCGTTGTCCATGCCTCTCAGCACCCTAAGCATCTTGGATAAAGTGTTGCTGTTGTTGTTGTGCGGGGTGGTCCCACACAATCGGGTGACTGATAGTCTTGGTCCCAAGCCCTAGATGCTGTTGGTTTCCTCCAGGCATTGGGACATTCTTTGTGTTTCTGAAAGTTCTCACTGCTAAGGAAAATCAGTGGAATCCAAAATAGACTACATGTCTAGCTCCTGTTGTTATAAGAAAACAATATAGCAATCAGACATAGCTGCATCAGCAGGTTCTGTGCTTTGAATGTAAGACTCCTTTCAAACCTGGATGCAAGTAGGTATTTTATGCATGTAAGTGTTTTGCTACATGTATGTCTATGGACCATGAGTGCCTGATGACCGTGGAGACCAGAAGAGGGCATCAGATTCCCTGGGTTCTGAGCTGCCATGTGGATGTCTTCTGCAAGGACAGCCAGTGTGCTTAAGACCACAAAACCTTGTCACCAGTCAGTGTGTTAAGAACTAGACTCAATCTCGAAGCTCTCAAGGCTATCCCAGTCTAATGTGGAAATATTCAGGAAAATTGGTCATTTCAAATGTAAAATGAATTTCCCAAAGAAATGTTAATTTTCTTTTGTGTTTATAGGGCTGGGGTTTGATCCCAGAGCCTCACAGTTCCCTCAGGGAGCCACAGCATCTCAGCCCAGTGTTGTAAACTTCACTTAGGCTTCCCAGGAAGCTTCACTTGTAACGGTTACTGAATTGTATTTTTCATAGTCCTCTCAAGCCCAGCCTCCTCTCAGAGCTTGTTTCTAACTGCCCATTCCTTGGTCCATTCTTCTTTCTCATATTTTTCATATTTAGTCTTATTCCCTTTGATAGCCGCTAGCACTTTAATCACTAGGGCTACCAAAGCTTTTGGGTTTATAAAGTATTGTCTGATGGATGGATTTTATTGTGGATGAGAGGCTGAGAAACTTTTGTGGTAGGGTTGGAGAGGGTTCGAGAACTCACCTGGTGAGTTGGGACCCTCATGGGTACTCACGTGGCAGCTCATCCCTTGACAGGAATGAGTCAACCCAGGAGCATGTGCCAGCAGCTCCTGTTAAACACAGATGGGTCATCACATTCTCAGATCTGGTTGGGTTGGTTTTTGTTTTTGTGCTTTGGTTTTTGTTTGTTTGTTTTTGAGGTTGTTTTGTTTTATTTGGTTGGTTGGTTGGTTGGTTGGTTGGTTGGTTTGAGACAGGGTTTCTCTGTGTATCCCTGGCTGTCCTGGAACTCACTCTGTAGATAAGGCTAAACTTGAACTCACAGAGATCTACTTGCTTCTGTCTCCTGAGTGCTGGGATTAAAAGTACCCTGGCCCTTTAGATCTGTTTTTCAATGACAATTTTTATATTAGAAGATCAGTTCCTGCTTTTTCTATTGTATAAACCTAGAGATGGGTATGAAGGTTTCAAACCAGAAAAAAAGGCATTTGATAGTTTGGTGTCTGGGCTCATTTCAAAGCTGACCAGGCAAGTAGAAGCATTACCCTACAAATGGCAGTGGAGAAGACAGGATCCACACACTCTCATTCATCCCTCTGAGAGGCTCACTTGAGTTTTTAGATAAATCTTGCCCTTGCCACATACTTAGGGACATTTTTCTAAGTATATGAATAACTTTGGACTGTTCTGTCTCAGAATTTTATAGTAGAGAAAAACAACTACAGTGGAAACTGGCTTTATTATTAAATATGATCAACCTGCCTCAGGTAAACTGAGGCACATGTTGTCGGATAGTCAGATGGAACACCAACAATCAGTGAGGCTGTGCTTGTACCTCACAGTGCCACTCTTGTGCATGTGTGTTGACTTGGCCCCAGCAGGTCCTGCCAGCCACTGTGATCTCCCGTCTCCCATCCCCTGCCATAGACCCGAGTCCTGGTAGAAGCGCCCGAGTTCTCTTATTTCAGTTTCCATGCATGTCCTAGCTGGGTCATAGTCAATAGATTCCTGCCTTGGGTTTGAGTGAGATGGAGCTGGTGCTGGGAATCATGGGGAGTCTCTCAGTTGGCTGCGCACTCCAGAAGTTACCGTCCTTAAAAGGTCATAGTGGGATGTGCAGTGTTTCCCAGATTGATTAACACTTATGTTTCATGTTAATGATTTTGATTTGTAAAAGTGCCTAAGGCAGTATTTTTTGTTTCAGATCACCCTGAGACAATACAAGAAGTGAAAATAAAGCAACCCAAACAGCAACAGGCAACAGAAATCCACTCCGATAAATTATCTCGTGAGTGCTTGAAACACACATTGCTCTCTGATATACCTCTAAAAGAAAATCAGTCCTCAGGTGTGCAATATTACAAATGCATGGGGCATTGTCACCCAGGGAAGTTTCTTCTTGTTCTTTCCTTCTTTCTCTTAGAATGTTTTCCTGATTGTATATAACTTATTTTCCTTCAAAAGCATTATCCATTTTCTTTTCTTTCTTTCTTTCTCTCTCTCTCTCTTTTTTTTTTTTTTTTTTTTTTTTTTTGGTTTTTTCAAGACAGGGTTCCTCTGTATAGCCCTGGCTGTCCTGGAACTCACTCTGTAGACCAGGCTGGCCTTGAACTCAGAAATCCACCTGCCTCTGCCTCCCAAGTGCTGGGATTACAGGCGTGCGCCACCACCACCTGGCTTTCCATTTTCTTTAGAAATTTTGAGCACTTGCTTTTTTTCCCAAAGGGTGAGGAATTAGCTGCTCCTTGGAGAGAGGCTTTGTCCTGCTCTGTTTTCTGGGGAAGGCTCAACTCAAGCTTTTAGGAAGGGATAAAAATAAAGTAAAAATTTTGTTACCAGGCTGTCTCTGGTAAGCAAAATTTATTAAGTTCAAGATGAATACTCACTAAAGTCTACATGATTTCTGTCTCATGTTAACATTATTTTGATGTTCTAAAATGTTTATATGCCATAGAGATTGTATGTTTATTTTTCCCAAAAATGACCTGTTGTTTTGTTTTTTGTTTTGTTTTGTTTTGTTTTGTTTTGTTTTTGCTTTAATAGGATTTACCACTGCAGCAGGAAAAGAGGCTAAACTAGTGTATACCAACTGCTCCTCCTTCTCCGGCCCCGCCGCAGTTCTCCTGCAGAGGCTTCCCAGCACCCACCTGTCGTCCATCATCACCGCCTCTGCCCTTTCGCCAGGCCCCAGCCACCATAATTCTTTATCTCAGATTTCTCCAGCTATCCCCAGCATGCCTCACCAGCCAGCACTTTTACTGAACCCCGTCCCCGACAACGCCTCTCCTGCCATACACCCTGGGACCCAGAACGTAAGCCCTGCTGGGCTGCCACGCTGTCGATCAGGCAGCTACACCATTGGCCCCTTTTCTTCTTTCCAAAGTGCCGCACACATCTATAGCCAGAAACTGTCTCGTCCCTCTTCAGCAAAGGCAGGTGAGAAAATGAAGACTGACTGACTGACTGACTGACTGACTGACTGACTGACTGCCTGCCTGCCTGCCATGTCAGCTATGCCCATCCCCATGAAAACAAAGCGCCTCTTTTCCTTTGCCTTCCCTTTTGCTACCTTCTGCTGTGAGTAAAGAAGGGTCTTGCATTTTGTCCACTAGCTTTCCTTCACTGATGCAGAGTGAAACCAGGCTACTTTTAGGTTCTAAAAAAAAAAAAGAAAGAAAGATGAAAAGGGCAGGGCATATAGAGTCCTACCGCAGACCGCCATTGGCTGCTCTGCGTGTTTTCTGATTTAAGTAGTTATTCCTGACATCAGACAACTTAAAAATGACCTGACCAAAGAACGGGTCAGATGGGACATTTAATTATAAATGAAGTAGACCCATATTGTCAGTCAAGTTTTCTTCTTGTTTATTTTATACTGTTGAGAATTGAGCCCAGGACCTTACATGTGTTAAGCACCTGCCCTAGCAGTGAGCTGTGTCTCAGCCCGCTTTCTCACGACAGCTTTATTTAGATAATGACACCTACTTGAAAACTTGGTTATTTCATGTAAATCCAGTGGTTTGTAAGTTATATTTATAGATATGTATAATAAACACCAACTGCCTAGCTTCAGAACACTTTCTTTTCTCTTAAAGTCATCTGCGTCTCTTACTCCTAGCCTCTGGCAACCATTGGTAGCGTTCTTTTTCTGCAGATTTGATTATTCTGGAAATTTCACATAGCTAGAATTATTAAGAATTATATATAAGAATATATATTAAGCTAGAATTATATCACATAGCTAGAATTATTTTGTGATTGGCTTTCACACAGTGTCATGTTTTTCAGGTTGATGTGTGTTATAGCATGTGTCACGCTTAACACTTTCTAAATAGCTGGGTGGCGTTCTGTTGTATGGCTGTATAGCATTTGTTTGGTTTTTGTTTGTTTGTTTGTTTGTTTGTCAGATGGCGGACATTTGTTTCTTCCCCCACTTTGGCCCATTATGAATAGCGGTGATATAAGCAGTGCTGCAGCATTTACTTGTGAACATAAATTTTTGTTTTTTAGGGTATATAGATAGAGTAGAATTGCTAGGTAACATATTAAGTTTCATGAGTCCTCATTTTGATCAAGCATGTCCTTGCTAACATTTAATGTCTTTTTATTTTACCCATTATAAAAGGTTTGAGTTAGAATCTATCCATCTATCTACCTACCTACCTACCTATCTATCTATCTATCCATCCATCCACCTATCCATCTATCTATCTATCTATCTATCTATCCACCTACCCATCTATCTATCTATCTATCTATCTATCTATCTATCTATCTATCTATTTTATAGAAGGGTTATGATTGGCATTTCCTTAACAGCTAATGGTGTATTGATTTTTGCATGCCTTTCAAGTATTTGTATATTTTTATAGGGGAAATGTCCATTTGATTTCTTTGTTAGTTTTTAAGTTGAGGTATATTTTTATCATTGAGTTGTATTCTTTATGTATTCTCTATACAAGTCCTTCATCAGGTAACTGCCTTAGAGATAGTTTTTCTCTATCAGCTATTTTTATTTTCTTCAGGCACAGAAGTTTTAAATTTTGATGAAGTCCAATTTTTCTATTTTTTCTTTTGTTGCTTGTATTTTTTTTTTTTTTTTTTTTTTTTTTGCCATATCTGAAAACATATTATTTAACCAAAATCCATAACGGTTTCCTTATTTTTTTTTTCCTGAGAGTTTCACGTTAGGTCTCGCATTTAGGACTTTTGTCCATTTTGTCCATTACTTATTGTATGGGATAATGAATGTGTTTAACTTTGTTCTTCTGCAGATAGCTATTCAGTTTTTCCAGGACCAGTTATTTAAAAATGTTATTTTCCTACTGTATTACTTTGTATTATGCTTGCCATTGATCAGTTATCTGCAAATGTAAAAGATATATATCTGGAGTCTCAGTTCTATTCCTGTTGATTTTTCTTTTCTATCTTTCTTACACAAGTATCACATTGTCTTGCTGTAGCATTATATTAAGTCTTTAAATCACCAAAACTTTAAAAAAAAATTGTTTAGTTTTTTTCTTGGTTTCTTACATTTCCATGAGAACTGTGAGGTTCTGCATTTAAAAAACTAGGTCCACAGAACATTAATGGATATGATGAATCATTTTGGCTAGTATTTTAACATTGGTTAAGATTTTAAACAATTTAGTAATGCCCATGTCCAGAATGAGTTATAAGCCACATTTTATAAATAACTACTCTTGGTCATGCATGGTGGTGCATACCTTTAATCTCAGCACTCAAGAGGCAGTGGCATGTGAGTTTGAGTTCAAGGTCCACTTGGTCTACACAGTAAGTTCTAGGCCAGGCAGGCTTATTTATCTAGTATCCTTTTCTTTAAAAGGGCTTAGGGGTGGACAGCAAGATGACTCAGTGGGTAAAGGCACTTGCCCCCAATCTGGCAATCTGAGTTCTACCTCTGGGATACCTCTGATAGGGTAAAGAAGACTCAATTGCAAGCTGTCTTCTGACTTCCACACACTTACTGTGTTCCCTGTTTACTTATGCATAAATGTAATTTTTAAAAAGATGATTTGAACAGGATGCTAAATTTGTCTCTAGATCAGATTTAGGACCATGCACACAATAAATAGAGAAAATATCTACTCAGTAACACATATTTATAAAAATCAGTTATGTTCTATATCATAAGCAAGGAGAAAAAATTTAAGACTTAGATCATATAGTATCATTCTTTGCCCACATCACACAATTAAGCTAAAAGCCAATAACCAAGGGATCTATTTAAAAAAAATCTCCATATATTTTAAAATCAGAAGTGGGAAAAGAAATCTTATTGTAAAGAAAATTGCTATTCTAGATCTGAGTAGCAGGCTGCACATCTTGGTGTGTGGGGAAGAATGAAACCAACAGTGATTTCCATCTATGGAGAGAGAGACACAAACCCACCCAGGTCAGAAGGAGAGCAGGGTACAAAGCCACCGTGGGCTGTCTCTAATACAGTAGAGAAGCACTTATTAAGACTGAAGGAGAGAGAGATGACAGGAACATTATACAAATAGCGAGGAACACACAAAGATACATAGATGAGAAAAAAAATAGGGTTTGATCAACAACTTGATTTTTCCTAAATTGAGATGGACAAACTTCATTAAAAGTATAGCTTGTAAAATTGACTCAGAACCATGAGGAAAGCCGGAATAGTCCTATGAACTTAAATCATTGGTATAGTATTTAAAATTCTTCTCTGAAAGAAATCATCAGGCCCAGATAATTTGGTAGGTAATTTCTAGTGCTCTTTCTAGAGGTAGATAATTCTAAAATTAAAAATTACTAGAGAATGGAAAAATATTCTGACCAATTTTACATGACTAGATTTGTCTTGAAAACCAATTTAGTGATAAAAAGGAAAATTACCAGCTTCATTTATAAATGTAAGTGCAAAAATTCTAATCAAAATAAAAGCCTACCAAATCTAGCCGCACCTGAAAGGTGGTGTGTACTACAAGAAAAATCTATTCAAGGATTGTGAGCACGACCTGCCAGTGCCCCCTGCCAGTGACAGACTGAAGAAAAAAGGCCTTCGTGACGTCATTATAAATTCAGAAAAAGTAAACTCCAAACTCAATGGTAGTGATTCTGAATACTGGAAAGAGAAGATCCCTGTTAACCTGAAAAGAGCTTGTCAGCCCAGGAGCTATGGATGGGTCAGTCTAAATGAGGAGATGGGGACTGTGATCCTGATGTTTACTTCATGGGCAAGGCAAGGGTGCTCACTAATGTTGCTGCTGTTCAGCCTGTCACTGGAAATCAGAACCAGCATAAAGGATTAAAAACGTAAATAAAACTGAGGCAAGAAAATTTAATTGCAGGTAATATCCTGACCATGTAGGAAGCATATAATTATCTCTAGGTACATTTTGGAAAAAAAAAAAACTTTTGAGCTGTATAGTATCTAAAAACAGTTCTTTCAATTGAAAATATATGTAATAAAAAAAGAATACAAAGTTTGGTGAGTGATGAAAGGGTAGTGGGAGAGAATGGTTAATATAATCAGCATGAAAATGTATTGTATGAAAGTCTCAGAGAATAAATAAAAGTTTAATGGTAGGTTCTGTTATATATACTTTATCAGTTGAAACCCACTGAGTCCAGTTTGTGGTGCCTGTATACTCTTGGGAATGTGGGCATCCAGACAAAAATGGTCAGCCTACCAGAGGTCATTCATACTCCACAGTTTGAATTCCATGGTATTTGTTATACACAGCATTTTAATCCATTATCACCCATTCAACAGTTTTTTAAAAGCATGTTGGACAGTAGCATAAAACTATGAGCTACCCCGGGAAAAGTTTAGAAAAGACTTTTTATAAAATGTCAAAAGCCTTCCGAGAAAACCAAAGTCGGTGGACAAATATGATGTGTGTGGGCTTAGGAAGGAAGCTTCAGGTCTTAGTCGTCAAACTGGGTTCAAAAGTTCACTCAGAAAACCTCATTCCATAAGCCGGTTCTAAGTGGTAAGAGAAAGGAGGTCTGGGGACTTCTCAAACTCTTGTTAAGACTTAACTTTTGTAAAGGTAAAAAAGCATTCTTCCCAAAAGCACAGAATAGCCAAAGGAACATAGGAGAAAATTAAGAAGGCTAAGAAGGTCAACACAGTTGGTGGCATTGTTCATCAGAAGGAAAGGATCTTTCTCCATAAACGATGCCATGCAAGTGAGATCAGATCCCCGCCGCACCCGTATATAAAAATAAATTTCAGTTGTTAATGGTGACACCCACACTTGGTTGTGTAGGCAGGAGTATCATGAGTTCAGGAGGTCAACCTGAGCAATATAGTAAGATTCTGTTTCAAAAACAAAAACAGTTTTTCAGATATAGAACATAATACCTAAAATAAGTATCTGTAGGATTCTTATGTGGAGCAGAATTAAAAAACAGAAGCACAACTCTAATAATTCAGGAAAAAGACAATAGAAAAATGACGAGGTTTCTAAGGACAGCAGCAACATCCAGCATCGTTCTTAATTACACAGCTATTAACCTGTTAGAGAAAGGAGCGCTCAAATGCTTGACAGTCCCACACAGTAAAGGATGTGTGGGTCAGCAAGAATGCATGTGTGGGCATGGAGAGCGTACCGCTCTGATACCCTCACATCAGTTTGAAAATACATGTGCCCAGTGGCCCAGCGGTCCCACTCCTGGGCATAGGAACAAGCAAAGCGCTGCTGCTGGCTGTGCGTGAGTGTGCACTGCGCTGTTTATAACCGCACTTGTTCAGAGGAACTGCTGATGGAATGAAGGTAACAAGACAGCAAAAACAGAGATAAACGAGCTTATATACACTCACCCAGCGAGGATGCCTCTTGGGAATGTCATGCTAAATAATGAAAGCTAACAGTGGGGACCTACTGTTGTGTGATGCCATTTTAATGGAGCCTGAAAATAAGCAAATTATCTAGGATGTATCTATCTATCATCCATCTATGTATGTATCTATCATCTATCATCTGTCTATATACACACACATATCTATATAGATATATACCCACAGGAAAACTTATATGATAAAATGATGTTGTACAAAAGGAAAAAACTGAGTGAAAGGGAGATGACACGTGGGAGGAGCACGTTGGTTCACTATAGCATTGCTAATGTAGCTCCTGGGCTTTGTTGAAAGTTACAGGTGCTCATCATAATGCACTTGTAACCTATATGTACATTGTAAAAACATATGTATATTCCAGATAACACAGTAACATGAAAAGGCCTTTTAAAGGTATGCCACCACATTACACACACAAAATGAGCACGCTTTCATTAGCATTGTAAAAGGACAAGGGGGCTGGGACTTGAGAGGCCCCAGCACCACAAAGATATATAAGGAGATAGAGCCGAAATTCATTACGGCTTTTCTACTTTTGTGGTTTTTAAAAATAGCCTTTCAGTGAGATTTTATAATCAGAAGAAAACTTGGAACTTGATTTTATTGTGCTCAAAGAATTGAAAATTTTAAGTCAGAAAGGACAGTCACTTGTGAATTCAAAGTCATTGCTAGACTTTGTTTTTTGTTTGGTTTGTTTGTTTGTTTGTTTGTTTGTTTTTGGTTTTTTGAGACAGGGTTTCTCTGTATAGTTCTGGTGCCACCATGCCCAGCTCATTGCTAGTTTTTAAAGAATACTTGGTTTCTCTTTTATACCTGTTTTCTTTTGGAGCATTGCAAGTATTATGAGTGCTATTACCATTGATGCCACAGACAGACGATGTATTGATATAATAAGCCAAAAAATAATATTATTAATGTTTGGGTTGTCTTTTGTTCCCAGTGATACTGATCCTTGCTGCTCCCCAGGAAATCCTATCTTTGGCTCTTCCCAGATCCCTGCGATAGGAGTCCTCCTTAAGCCGTCACACATTGAGAAACACATGATCATTTGGCTATAGGAAGACTTAGGGTATGGCAAGGATTTATACAGAGTTGTATGACCATTGAAGGTCATCTTTGGCCTTTATGCTATTAGAGCTCCCTAGGATTTATCAATGTCTGTTGGCCTGCTATTTGTTTGCCATTGTTGTAATTTTATTCAAGACTTGATTCTTCAATGGGTGAGAACTCTTTTCCCTTTTTTAGCAGGGTCATGCCACCCACATAAGCATCATTCAGGAATAGCCAAGACACAAAAAGAGGGGGAAGATGTTCCATTCAACAGAAGGTACAACCAAAGTCTGGTTACGGCTGAACTGCAGCGGCTCGCGGAGAAGCAGGCAGCCAGGCAGTATTCTCCAGCCAGTCACATCAGTCTCCTCACCCAGCAGGTAGGGGCAGACCAGGCTGCCACTGAGCTCTGGCTCTGGGAGTTGGGGTGCAGGGGTAGGGGGGCATGCTGGTCCTTCTATCACTTGGCTCTTCCTGTGTGCTCAGGGTCTCCAGTGAGTCTCTGTTCTGTCTATTTATATTTATAAAACTGGATTGTTTTTCCCTGACTGTTGAGAAAATAACTCTTACAGGCATTGCAAAGTTCAATCTGTTGCTGGCTCTTAATGGTATATAGTATTGCATAGGTAACATCTGAATTTCAACTGTAAATATAATTTAAAGGAATTCAAACACACACACACACACACACACACACACACCTGTGCATTTGCATGCATCACTTAGTGTTTGTGGACGTGACAGGGCAATTGCAATAGCCCGTTCTTTCAGCCCATGTGCGTCCTGGGGACTCAACTCAAGTCACTAAGCTTGGCAAAGTTTTGCCTTTACTCACTGAGCCATCTTGCCAGCTCCGGATCTTTTAAATTAACTTCTTTCATTCTTAAAATTGACCAGTGAGTCCTGGATTTATAGATCTTTTTATCAGAGTTGTAAATTTGTTGTCAACCCCACTCCATTTTTCCATTTAGTTGATGATCTGAGAATGTTTCATATCTAATTATTATTGATGCAGATACAGCACAGACACAAGGGCACTGACTCTAGGGTGCAGCCTTGCACTGTCATGATCCCTGGGTTCTCTTTGTTTTCTTCCGGTAGTCTACATGGTATTAATTAGTAGAAACCTTCTTCCTTAATGCTAAATGGAATCAGAACTCTCTAAATGAGGTATTGATAATAGCTCCATGATACTCACTATGTGGTTATGTCTTTCTGTTTCTGTTGTGCTAATTTTTAAAATTGGTTGGAACTCCATAATGATAATTAAATCTAGGGAGGAAATAGAGGTACGGAGGTGAAATTGCTTCAAATATGTATGAAAGTAGACAACCAACCAATTCTCTGGTGGTACCCTAGTTCTCTGTTCAAAATTTTTTTATTTATTTATTTTGAGCACAGAGAGAATCCTGACACGGTGGCGCTCTGCTAGTAATCAGACTTGAAGGGCACTGGGTAGTTCAGTGCTGGCCACAGCCTGATGGGACTGGGCCTGACACAGTAAATGGAGAAGAGATTTGAAAGTGTCAGCTGTCCATGAGGAAAGTAAAGCTGCTGTCTTGGCTTCCAGGAAACTAAACACGTAGAAGCATCAGGACATTAAGTTATTTTCTTTGTGATTACTATAAAAAGCAGTTAATATTAGTGTTCACATATCCCAGTTCCTATTATTTGCTTTGTCGCAGAGCCCAGGAAGCTGTAAGGTCTGGATCCTGTAATGTCCAGGCTCCATAGCCTTCATGGGAAGTATGCTTCCTTTCAGTCTTTCTCACACAACCTGGGACCTGTGCTCCCAAGTCCATCAGCTCTGCTTTGTAAGCCTCAGAATCTGCCATTAGATGTCAGTCTTAACTTTCAGAGTCTCCGCAGCAGGGTGCTGTGTGAAGTACTCTTAGAGAGGTGCCGTGCTACGCAAAAAACCAGGGTGGAGCACCTAGGAAGGGTTGGATTAGCCAGCCCAAGACTCCTGTCCTTCTCCTGGTCTGTATGACCTAGAACACTTCATTTCTCAGCCTCTGAATGTGTTCACTGCTGGGGGAAACACAACTGGGTCTAAATGCTGTGTACTTGGGAAATACTGTTATTTCATCCCTTAAGTCTTTAGGAATACATTGTTTCTTATGTGATGAAGCCAGTTGTTAGGTAAGTGCATTTTATTATAGAAAAGCTCCATTGCATGTTTTGCAGCCATTTCCTCTCAAAGGACAAAGGCATTTAATGTGTAATTAGAAAACTTATGTAGTATTGCTTGAGGTCCGGGATACTGATTCCCCCAGAAGCTCTTTTACTGTTGATGATAGTTTTAGCTATCCTGGGTTTTTTGTTATTCCAGATGAATTTGAGAATTGCTCTTTCTAACTCTATGAAGAACTGAGTTGGGATTTTGATGGGGATTGCATTGAATCTGTATATTGCTTTTGGCAAGATTGCCATTTTAACTATATTAATCCTGCCAACCCACGAGCATGGAAGATTTTTCCATTTTCTGAGGTCTTCTTCCATTTCCTTCTTCAGAGACCTGAAGTTTTTGTCATATAAATCTTTCACTTGTTTGGTTAGAGTCACACCAAGATACTTTATATTGTTTGTGGCTATTGTGAAGGGTGTCATTTCCCTAATTTCTTTCTCAGCCTGCTTATCCTTTAAGTATAGGAAGGCTATTGATTTGCGTGAGTTGATTTTATAACCAGCCACTTTGCTGAAGGTGTTTATGAGTTGTAGGAGTTCTCTGGTGGAGTTTTTTGGGTCACCTAAGTATACTATCATATCACCTGCAAATAGTGATAGTTTGACTTCTTCCTTTCCAATTTGTATCCCTTTGACTTCCTTATGTTGTCGAATTGCTCTAGCTAGTACCTTAAGTACTATATTGAAGAGATTTGGTGAGAGGGGGCAGCCTAAAATAGTCCCTGATTTTAGTGGGATTGCTTCAAGTTTCTCTCTGTTTACTTTGCTGTTGGCTACTGGTCTGCTGTAGATTGCTTTTACTATGTTTAGGTAAGGGCCTTGAATTCCTGTTCTTTCCAAGACTTTTAACATGAAAGGATGCAGTAGTGGTAAAAACTGCATGGTATTGGTACAGTGACAGGGAGGTGGATCAATGGAATAGAATTGAAGACCCAGAAGTGAGCCCACACATCTATGGCCAATTGATCTTCGACAAAGAAGCTGAAAACATCCAGTGGAAAAAAGATAGCCTTTTCAACAAATGATGCTGGCTCAACATGCAGAAGAATGAGAATTGATCCACTGTTTCTTATCTCCTTATACTAAGCTCAACTCCAAGTGGATCAAGGACCTCCACATAAAACCAAACACACTAAAATTAATAGAAAAGAAACTGGGGAAGACCCTTGAGGACATTGGCTCAGGGGGAAAGTTCCTGAACAGAACACCAATTGCTTATGCTCTAAGATCAAGAATAGACAAATGGGACCTCATAAAATTACAAAGCTTCTGTAAGGCAAAAGACACTGTCAAAAGGACAAATCGGCAACCAACAAATCGGGAAAAGATCTTCACCAACCTTACATCTGACAGAGGACTAATATCCAATGTATACAAAGAACTCAAGAAGTTAGACACCAAAAAACCAAATAACCCCATCCAGAAATGGGGTACAGAGCTAAACAAACACTTTTCATCTGAAGAAATTTGGATGGCTGAGAAACACCTTAAAAAATGTTCAACATCATTAGTCATTAGAGAAATGCAAATCAAAACAACCCTGAGATTTCTCCTCACACCAGTCAGAATGGCTAAGATTAAAAACTCAGGAGACATCAGGTGTTGGCGAAGATATGGAGAAAGAGGAACACTCCTCCACTGCTGGTGGGACTGCAAGCTGGTACAACCACTCTGAAAATCAGTCTGGCAGATCCTCAGAAAACTGGACATGATACTTCCAGAGGACCCAGCCATACCACTTCTGGGCATATACCCAGAAAATTCCCCAGCATGCAATAAGGATACATGCTCCACTATGTTCATAGCAGCCTTATTTATAATAGCCAGAAGCTGGAAAGAACCCAGGTGTCCCTCAACGGATGAATGGATACAAAAAATGTGGTATATATACACAATGGAGTACTATTCAGCCATTAGAAACAATGAATTCATGAAATTCTTAGAGAAATGGATGGAGCTGGAGAACATCATACTAAGTGAGGTAACCCAGTCTCAAAAGAATACCCATGGTATGCACTCACTGATAAGTGGATATTAGCCTAGAATCTTGGGACGCCAAAGACACAATCCACATACCAAATGATGTCCGATAAGAAGAAAGGAGTGGACACTGGTGCTGGAAAGGATCAAAGCATCAGTGTAGGGGAATACCAGAACAGGGAAGTAGGAAGGGGTGGATGGGGGAGCAGGGAGAGGGAAAAGGGCATGTGGTACCTTTGGAGGGCGGGGAACCAGAAAAAGGGAAATGAAAAAAAAATGCAAAAAAAAAAAAAAAAAAAAAAAGAAAAAAGAAAAAGAAAACATGTTATTTTTTTCTTTTGCTTAATAAGTAATGCTGCATTCTAGTGGCTGTTGATATAACTCTGACACATTTGTTCTCTGCCTGCCTTTTCTTTTCTGTTGTGTTTAAAAAGAAAGCTGTTTCCATGTGTTAGCTGAGCTGAGTGATAAGTGCCTGTGGCTTCCTGCAGAGAAGTGGGCAGGGGCTCCAGGAACATCTCTGAACAGCACCTGAGTGTGTCCAGACAGAAGCCTCCTCAGGAGCCAGGGTTTCCCTGACTGAATACAGCCTTCATCTTCAGTTCCTGTTGAGATTTCTGCTTTCTTTTCTTTTTCTGTTTGTTTGTTTGTTTGTTTGTTTGTTTGTTTTTTGGTTTGGTTGTCCAGTGGATTACTCCCCTTCATTTGATTAATTCTCAGTTGGGTGGTCATGGTGCAGGACTTTAATCCCAGCACTCAGGAGCCAGAGGCAGGTAGATTTATGAGTTTGAGGACAGCCAGGGCTACACAGAGAAAGCCTGTCTGGAATTGCACTCCCCCCCCCAAAGATTAATTCTCTATTTATATTATTGCTTTTTTATTATTCTAGGATTATTTTATAGCATTATCTTTCTTAGTTCCTTCTTTGTGCTTTTCTTATCTTTAGTTCTCTGTTTTTAGAGTTAAATTTCTATAATTTCTTTTTAACCATTCTATATTAAAGGCTATGAATTTTCCTCTGAGCATTGCTTTAGTTATATCCCATAAACTATTGTTTTATAGCCAAGGAGTTAATAGACTTTCATTTAACAAGGAAAGCAGATTTTAAATTATTTATTTAATTAAATTAATAAAATTAAATTGTAGAGATTTTTGAAAAAACATTTTATCTTTATTTGTACTTTCAGCTAGTTAGCCTGTTAGTCAGTGGCATTTTCTAGAAAACTTTGTAGTTTATTGTGATTATTTATTTAAAAAACACAACAAAACACTTTATCCAAGCTCTTATAAGAGCATTCCTGGCTTTGGGGTAACCATTGATATGACATCATGCTGACTGACTGAGAAATTATTCATGGACTTATGACAGGGACAGCTATTCACACATGATTCTGATAGCCAGGAGTACCCCCAAGCTGTCTTTCTGGAGAATAGCATAACTGCCAGAGGGTAAGTCGGCTGTCATTGGGAACAGAAGTGGCCAAAGCAGTCTCGTGAGAGTCTCATTCAACTGTATCACAGGGTCTTGGGGCAGCAGATTGGGTGATGAGTGGGACCTGGGGAGCCCGCATTGGGTACTTGGACTGATGCTAGAGGGAAAACTCAACCCTTAGGAGGCCTGCAGGCTCACTGGGCGCGCATGCAGGTGACTCCACACTGCTCACACACGTGTTTGATCTGGACTGCTCAGGTCGCTGAGGAGAGGGGGACTGGAGGGCGAGACAGTGCCAAGCTAAGGAAATGTGATTGGACAGAGAAGGGTCTTAAGTCTACAACTGGTCAGAAGGCTTTGGGGAACTTAGAATTTATATTAGGGCCTGCATTTTAAAGGAATTTATATTGTTAAAAGCAGAAGCTGATTCTTGAATTCCCTTTTACCATTTTTGCTATGAGTCAGCTTTATTTATTTCCTAGAACCCATAAGAATAGCAGACATTCTCCACATATAAGCAGTGGCCCCTTTAACAAGGTTCATACAGTATATGTGCCTTCTCAGTAAAAGAGGTATATATAATACATTCTCGGCACATGGTGATTCAGTGTATACCTTAGAACACAAGCAGGTTCAGTAAAAGAGGTATATAATACATTCTCGGCACATGGTGATTCAGTGTATACCTTAGAACACAAGCAGGGTGGATTAGACCTTTCCCTTGGTGTGTGAGAGGCTGGCCCTCTTCTGGTGTGGGATCTTTAGTGATTGCTGTGTGTGCTCCTGAACGAAGTGTTAAGAAGCATCTGTACCTGTAGGGGAGGGATTCTGGGGTGTCATTATGGGAGGGGTTCTAGGGTGCTGGCACAGGGCTTCAGCCTGGGTGTGAGATCTCACTACCTCTGCCTCAGTCAGGGCTCAAGGGAGGGCAGATAAGTGTAGCTGGTGCTCTTTGTGGTCATTGCTGCTAGTGTGCAGAAGAATGTGGCTAAGGAGCCCAGCCAGTGGTGAGGAGCAGGAGGGAGACAGGCCGTTAGAGCAGCCCTGGCCCTCTCTGGCCGGCAAGTCTGAGATTTCAGGACCCAGCTATCATTAGGAGCAGCTCCAGCTCTCCCAGCCTGGGAATTTAATCAAAGGGATACCAGCAGACCACCCAGGCAGGGCCCGACCACGAACCTGTGTGCTGTGTTAGTCTGCACCACAGCCAGCCATGCAGCACCGTGGCCAGGCCTCCTGAAATGTGCTGACAGACACAGAAGAGGGGGAGCCCTTGAGATTTCTCATTTTGATGGGGAGCGGAACAGAATGCCGTTCGGTTCCTTTCAGTTCATTGCTCTTTACTCTGAGGCTGAGGCTAACACTGTAGACAAATGTGTCCGATATAAAGAAAGCATTCGCTTCACAGGACATCAGTCCTCTACTCCTCCTCCCCAGACAGGAAGTCTTTATCACTCCATCTCATTCAGTAGCTACCAAAAGGTCCCCAGTGACCCCGACTCGGTTTCAGGGCTTCCACTTGGAGAGTGACCTTGAGTCAGTTCTGGCTCCTTGCACTGGGTGTCAGGGTCCTCCCTGGACATTACAGGCAATAAGACTGGGTTTTAGAAATTCCTGTTTCAATTCTGAGCTTATCTGAACATACAAACTGCTATGCTGGTCTCATGACTGTTTACTGTTTCTTTTGACTCTGTAGTCTATGTTGGTAGAAAATAGACTTTTTGATACCATATATGTTACCTGTTCCTGTTTCTAGAAAGACAGAAAGACAGCAAGGTACATTGGGAAAACATTAGTTCTGGAATCTGCGAACTGGGAAATTACTGTCTGGCCTTGATTGCCTCATCTTTAAAAAAAAAATCCAAAGGAAGGAGCAGCCAACAGTCCTGCCCAGTTCTGATTCCTGTAAGCCAAAACAACCAGCATGGCACAGTAAGTCTAAGGGTTTGGTAGTGCCATGCATACCGTGGCAGTAACCAGCAGCTCTCTAAGTGGGCTTAAGACCTGCTTTAACAAGAGGGAAGTCATGCTTGGAACTGGAAACCTAGCCAACTATAGAGCTAGGGAGGCATGGGTCACAGAGGAGAGCCTATAACCACCACTTTACTAAACAGCACAGTCCCTAACTGCACTCTAAACATCTGTCCTTAGACCACAGATAAGTGTAGCTTTTATCCCTCATCAATAGGCAGAGACCATTACAGAAAACCACAACCTGTCCTAATACAGAGTTGTGGAGCCTAGTCTCAACTGATAGACCTATGACTCAACTCCTGCAGCTGAAGCTTAGCTATCATTGCTCAGAGTGTAAGCCAGAGGGACAAGAAGTGGTTTTCTATGATTGTATTGCATGGAAATGTCGTAAGATACACCTATGAAGTCTTAAACATATCTCAGAAGCACACCATCCTCTGTGCAGTGTATCTCAAAACGGTTACTTCTCCTTCCTGTCATTTCTGCTGTCAGTGGCATTGACACCCCAGAAACCTGAGGGGGAAATTTGGCTTATCAGCATCTATGTCTCCATTTTCTCTGCACCAAGCTGCTGCCAAGTCTTGTTCATTCTAACTTCAGTGTTTCTGCTCCGGATCTTGTCTATTTAACTAACATTAACTGTTCTGCTAAAGGCCTTCATTATCTTCCAGGTGGACAGCTACAAGTACCTCTTAAATGATCTGGCAGTGTCCTCCTGCTTTTCCTCATCCTTAAAGACCTCTTGTTATGTTAAACCACACGTTTGATCCTAGTATTTGCTCAGAGAGAATCTCTATATGAAACCCAAACTAGTGATGCTATCAATGATCTGACTGAAAGTCTGGCTACAGTGTACTGGTTCCTGTCTGTTCCAGCACACGGGATCTTGCATAGCTCAGCTAAGATTTCTGCTAGTCTGTATGCCTCAGTTTATACCATCTTTTCAGGAGAAATGATTCCCAGTCACCATGTCTGAGCTGTCCATCTGTCTAGTTGCTGCATGAATGTGACCTCACTCGTTCACTGTTATTCCAATTCCCTCTTCATCTTGTGTGTCGACACAACTCTCTTTTTAACAGACAGTAAGCACCTTAAGTTTTGGTGTCCTGTGATGCTGGAGACCTGACTCCAGGATTGTATAATTGGCTGTATGCATCTTTATTAATAAATTCTAAAAAGGCCTGCATCTATTCTGAATTTGTACAGACCTTTTCCCCTGGTCATTCTTCCTTAAACAACTAAGTATCACAAAGTTATAGCCTTTAAATCATTATAAGTAATCTATCGATAGGTGTTTTTGTGAGAGGATATACAGAGGCTGTATTCAAATGAAATTATATTTGGCATAAGAAACGTGATCATTTGTACATTTTTGTATCTTCAAGAGACTCTATAATACTTTAAGGATACTGAGGGACAACTTTATTTAATAAATGTGCTTACTCTTTATTATCGTCGTCGTCATCATCGTCGTCGTCGTTGTCATTGTCATCGCCATAGTGTTGGAGATTGAATACAGGGTCATGTGATGCTATTCAACAACACAACTGCTGATCCACATTCCTGGTCCTTCAGTGTGTTCCTTCCCTGTACTGTCAGATCCTTGAAGATTAAAGTATGCACAGTTTTTAAACCTGCCCCCTCTCCCATCCCAGTGTTCTCTAACATGTGCATCTGGGACAGAGTGGTTAATAACTAGATGGGGAGCACCTGCCACCACAGCCAGACATCTTCCTGTTGTGCTCTGCCTTCAGCCCTTGACTCGCCACTCTTTAAAGCAGGTGGATGATAGTCATTTCCTCTCCTGCCTGTTTGACTGTAACCACATGCTGGCAGTTCTTTCTAACCCACCACTTACTGCGGGACCTTGTACTTTCTAGACCATGTGCTTGCTAAAGGGAAAAGACTTTCTCTATGTTGTTGGACTTTGTGTTCTCTTTAACACTAACACCGTTGCTCTTCCATTCTTGTCAGATTATAGCACCCCCGCCCTGCATACCGTGGCAGCTGACATGCGTCACATTCCTGCTTTGTCTTAGGTAGTGTGTTAGCAACACTTTGTGCATTATCTCTTCCATTTGAAGACAGACGAAAGTGCTTTTTCCTGTTTTCTTTTTTGTTTTTGTTTTTTTAAGCTCATGATGATGAAGAAATAGAAGCCAGTAGGACAAGTGGCTCTGTTTGGGTCACACCCTGGGAAGTTGCACCAGAATAAACATCTCTGCTTTCATGGTTACAAGCGCTCTCCCTTCCCACATGCAGGTTTGCATATATGTCCTTTGAAGGTGATTGACTACTTATTGAATTAGGCCCTTATCAGACCATTTTGTGGGATGCTCTGTGCTTTATTTTTGGTAGGGGAGGAGAGAGAATCCATCCTTGGTAATCCCTTGCCAATATGTGTAAGTCTACCTATGGGCTATCAGTGGTGCACACCAGCTTGCAAAAACAGAATATAGAAATTGGAAACACTACAAAGAGACTTGGCCATTTTTTACAGACTGGCTTCACTAGAATCTTGACCTGGAACTCTTACTATTGTCTGGCACTCTGGGTGTGTAAGGGTGTTATGGAGCCGGTGAAGTTCAAGAGAGAGAGAGACGCAGTTGCCAGGAACCGTCAGCACCAACACGGGAGTGCTTAACAATTCCTTGCACTTCTCCGCTTCCTTTAGAATATGATTAACATTATAGCTCTTATCTCCTAGTGATTGGAATATAAACTTGTTCATTTTATCAGCATCCAAGAATTTAAAAAGGAATTTAAACTGCCTTACAACATGTGTTTATTGCTTATTGTAGCTAGCAGCTTAGTGAAACCTCATGGAGGGCCTTTGGAGGAGTCTTCAGTGTATAACTGCTTAAGGGGGACTCGTGCTATGGTGACCACCCTTTTCCAGTGTAAGCAGCTTGTAAGAAGTGCACGCGCCTCTGTGTTCTCCCTGAACTAGTCTGGAGCAGACAAGATATGGCGTGTTGAAGGATTACCGCTTGTTCTGTGAATACACATGAAGCAAGTTAGGGGGCACAAGCCACACTGCCCTGCTCTAGAGCGCTCAGGTCTCCACAGCTGAGACAGGGCCATCTCCACAGCACTAAGCAGATCCACCCGTGTTCTGATAGGTCTGTCTGTATGAACACACAGAGAGAGCTGTTCTCCAGTGGCACTGGGGAGCTTCTGGGGCAGTGGGAGTACAGCTCTGTAAGAGCATGCTCCTTTCCGTCCTCATGATCCCTTTGAGGATCAAATGAAAGGTATATCCTTCTGGAAAAAAGTGTGCAATAGAAACGCTTGTGTTCAGTTCCAGAGTGTTCATAGACATTCCACACAGGCTCCCTGTCCGTGTCCATGTTGGCCTCCAGGTTTAGAGCCCTTGAAAGCTTTGAGGTAGTATGTGTTGATCATTAGTGGTAACTTGATCCAAATTCAAATCTCTTACTATCATTGATGCATTCGTTCGTGAATATTAAAGTAGGACTGCGTTAGGCTGTCATCTCCATAGAGGCATGGGTTACTTTCATTCACCTTCCTCCATGTTCGAAAGAGTGGCAAACCCAAAGTAGGTGCCTGGTAAATATTTGTGTGCTTTGATGAGAAATCATTTTCTAAATCTTCCTAGACAAGAAATGTAAGATTTTGAGGGGCATGCCATGGTACAATTGACTGGTGTTACGAATGCCACTCTTACATGCTGTACCACCATTACTCAGGGGGTCAAACCTTTGCTAACGAAATGGTCGATGTGAATTTCCATCTGTCTTGATAAAGCATAAGGTACATGAAGTGTGCAAACAGCCTGATAAGCCTGAGCTTAGTCACCAAGAACCACAAATGCTTCTCTAGTCCTCTGAGTCTCGGTGCAGGAGAAATCATGCAGTATAGTCATCATGCAGAGAGGGAACAAAGCTGTGTCAAAGCTATTATTTCGAGCATTTGAGAGCTTTGCCTGAGCTTTGAGACCAGGATTCATCGTCTGTAAAATGATGTGAGGCTGCAGCCAGAGCGGGACCCAGCTTTTCCTTCAGTCCCTTCTTGCTTTCCTCTAATTCCAAAGCTACCTTTCCCTTGTGGCCTGTGCAGAAAGGTGATATGGAACCTCATGTGTTCCATAGTGCCTTCTAGTTCCATATGCCTTCTAGTGGCATCTGCCACTCCACACCTCACTACTTTGGGGGGGGGGGATTAGGTGGAAGTGAGACATCTCTCTTTTGGAGTCCTGTCTGTCCTAGAACTTGATATGTTGATATGGCTGGTGGCTGGCCTCAACTTCACAGAGAACTGCCTGCCTCTGCCTCCTGAGTACTGGAATTAAAGCTATGTGCCACCCTTTCTCTTTCCCTTTTAAATGGTAGGAAACTCCATCTTGCCTCACCATCACTTTGGGAAACATGAAAGGCGGATAGATGGACTTTTGAAAGCTTTCTTTGTCAGATTGCAAACCCAGTTCCAAGCCCTGCCTAGGTGCAAGGTACTCAACTACTGTAACTCTCTGTAACCATTATTCTTTTCAACTCATCACAGAAACCAGCTCGCTGTTTGCTTGCCCTCACCACAATCCTCATACAGTGTGGCTTGGGAAGGGCTCCCAGAAGGTTCCTTTAGTCCCTAGAGCCAGGGTGGATTCTTTCCAAGCTGTTATCTGTCTCTGGCTGTCTTCCATCACCCTGCCCTTCACCAAATCAGACATCAGTGTCACAGACATTTCTTCCTGCTTCCCTGCTGTTCTCCATGTTTTGTCCTCTTCTTAGGTAGCCCATATGCCTTATTTGAATTGTCTTAGTATTGGCATGTTTTGGAGATCTCAAATACTATTTTATCTTGAGTTTTAGATGGTCAAATCCTATGTGGCTTGAGGGTGGGCAAAAGCCATGTCTCTCTTTGTGCCTTCCCATTCGCCCCATGGCCTTGCTTCTCTCAGATAAGATAGTGATTCTTTGTTGGATTATATTTGAGGTATAAAGTTCTTCTGAGCATGCAGGACTGAGTGCAACTTCAGCCAGGGAGATCTAGTTGGTCTGTCCCCAGGCAGCCCTTTTGCATGTTGGAAGAGTATGTATCTGAGTGGCTGGGGTTGTTTTCTGGGGACCCATCAGGGAAGTTCCATGGTACTTTTTATAGTACTGGCATCTGCACTCCCTTTAGCAAACAGCAGTAACAAGCAGTAACACTTGGGTAGGCCAGGCACCGGAAATTGGCTGCCTCCTCTGTTTCTCCAACCCCCTTTCCAATCCATCACCTGTATTTATTCCTGCTGTAATTTAAACACCTGTCTAGCTGGAATGCATGCGATGTGTCCTTACCCACACATTCAGATATTTGCTCACCTGCTTTATTCGGAAGGCTGACTCTAAAATAAATAGTGTTGGGTACTAAGAGGAGAAATTCACTGAGGTCACTGTGGCAGTGGGTGTGAAACAGGGAATGGTATAGAACATCTGGATTAGCTGTTGCAAGAGTGGGAGCTGAGGAGGAGGAGGGAAGGAGCAAGGAAGAAACATCTGCCAAGCAGGCCCCAAGGCTCAGATGGAGGTAGGATTTGGTGGCCGGATTTCCCACAGGCAGTTGCTCACTGAACTAACCAGCCGGAAGAAGGCAGAGATGGAGGCATAGGTAAGGAACGGCCTGATGGGTTTAGGTTTAAATACTGCTTCTTTGTTTGTTTGTTTGTTTTTTGTTTTATTTTTTCGAGACAGGGTTTCTCTGTATAGCCCTGGCTGTCCTGGAACTCACTCTGTAGACCAGGCTGGCCTCAAACTCAGAAATCCGCCTGCCTCTGCCTCCCAAGAGCTGGGAGTACAGGTGTGCGCCACCGCCCGGCTTAAATACTGCTTCTTAATAGCAGAAGTACAGCAAGTGGTCTTGGACTTCCTGAAGTTTGTTCTGAAATGTCTTGTAAGCATTTGGATCCTCAGCATATTTTCAAGTTTGAGATCTAAACACCAAGCAACAGTGAGTCCCGAATGTCCCTCCTGGGACACTCTTCTTGTTCCCTTCTTCTTTGTCTCACTTCCTCCAAGGCATGTCTGCTGTCTGTGCAAGGTCCTGGCTTGGAGGAGAGGAAGCAGTGTGCATTCCCTCTCCTGTTCTTGCCTTTTGCTCTCTACCATCTCTGAAAAGTGATTTTCAAACTTACAAGGCAAGTTGACTCTCTGTGGATTCTGCTAAATGCAGGCTTCAGTTTGCCGGGGCTGGACTGTGTTCTCCTTTGCATCTGGCCTCCAGGAGTTCAGGTGCTGCTGCTCCACACACCAAAGCTGTACAAGGTGAGGCTCAGAGGTGCGGATGCTAACACTTGGTTAAAGTCACGAGATTGGAAAGTTTTGCCTTAGGAAGTCTAGGAATTGAATTGAAGGACTGTGCCGAGTGATTATTTTACTTCTCAACCTCACTCTTAGTTTCTCTATCTGTTTTTAAGAATGAATCAGTTCACACATAGAGTGCTGAGCACAGTGCCTAAAAGGAGCTGAATACATTCAGTGATTGTTAGGATCCTACCATCGTGGCTGATAGTTGTGGGAACTGAAAAGTGATGACGTTGTACCCGTGGCAGCAGTCCAAGGCTCCTCTCGGACTGCTGTGCTAACTTTGTATGTAAAGATGCACAAAGATGAAGGTACTGGAGAGATGGCTCTGGTTAGAAGCACTGATGACTGTTGGCAGAAGGCCTGAGTTCAGTCCCCAGCATCTACATTGTAGCTTATAACCATTTGTAACTTTAGTTCCAGGCATCCCAACACCTTCTTCTGACTTCCATGGCCACATGATACACATACATATATGCATGCAAAACATTCAAACATATAAAATAAAATAGATCTTTAAAAACATGTGAGTGTTCATCATGAATTAAGCACATTCTCTTTTTATAATTTATTTTTAATTTTTTTTAAATGGGTATGGGTGTTTTGCCTTCCTGTATGTCTGTGGACCATGTGTGTATAGTGCCCAGAGAGACCAGAAGAGGGCTTTAGATTCTCCTGGGACTGGATTTAACAGAAGGTTGGGAGACACTATGTAGATGCTAGAAATCCAGCCCCAGTTGTCTGGAAGAGCAGCCAGTGCTCTTAATTGCTGGGCCATCTCTCTAACATGGGTATGTTCTTTGAATCACAGTTTCTTTTCATTAAAATTTGTTTTCAAATTACCATGTCTGTCTTCTAGACCCATTTGTGGCCAATGTCATGATTCTAAGCTAACAGGTTTAGTAGCATGTATTCTAGTAGCATTTAGTAGCATGCATTAGCCCAGGGAAGCCAGCTAGCCCAACGACTGTGACCTCTCCTTTAACAAAAAAAAGACGTGTTGCTTCATTTTTGTATACCATAAGCTAAGGCTGTCCTTTGAAAAAATTCTTTAGCAATAAAATGTTTATTATGGCTACATATGTCATATAGTACATATGTACTACATATGTCATACAGTGCTGTCTCTCACTTCTCATCTGGTCAGAGCTAGGGAAGGGAGGGTGGGTGGGTGGAGAAGCAGATACAGCGTGCTGACACCCAGAGTTATCCTCTCAACAACTCAGACCTCATCAGCCTGTGGGCTTACCCAGTGCCCAATTTGCCTTTCCTAACAAAAGTAAGATAGTGCTGGCGCTGGGGCTAGAGAGATGGCTCAGCAGTTAAGAGCACTGATGGATCTTCCAAGGTCCTGAGTTCGAATCCCAGCAACCACATGGTGGCTCACAACCATCCATAGCAAGATCTGATGCCCTAGCCGGGTGGTGGTGGCGCACACCTTTAATCCTAGCACTTGGGAGGCAGAGGCAGGCGGATTTCTGAGTTCAAGGGCAGCCTGGTCTACAGAGTGAGTTCCAGGACAGTCAGGGCTATACAGAGAAACCCTGTCTCGAAAAAACAAAAACAAACAAACAAAAACAAACAAACAAAAAAAAGATCTGATGCCCTCTTCTGGAGTATCCGAAGACAGCTACAGTGTACTTACATATAATAAATAAATAAATCTTTAAAAAATTTTTAAAAAAGGATAGTACTGGGGCCAAAAACGGGTGCTTGGGTCCATAGTGGTTGAGAGCAGTAATTCTTCTGCCCATTGTAGAAAAGAACCAAGAGGCTGGAAGAATACCAGGATAGTGTGTGTGTCATAATTTATCCATCATACATATTTATCTATAGAGATAGTCGAGACTGAAGGGAAGTAAGTGCTGGCCAGGATATTAGCCACAAGCTAGATGCATTTTACAATTAAAAGTTTAAAATCTAGTTTTTCAGCCACGTTTCAGATATATAATAGTTATGTGTGCCTAGTGGTTGCTCCAGTGGACCGTGCTCATCAGGTCATCAGTGTTCTGATATTATCGGAAGGTGTTCTGTAGAACAAAGCTAGAAAACAAGAATGACCTTAAAATTTCCCCCTTTTTCTTGTTAATAACTGTATTACATCATTCCATTACAGTGTGACTAAGATGCAAATTATATGGGTATACCTAAAGAATGGTTTAAAAAAAAAGAAAGAACAGTTCATTGACTGGCAATGTAAGTCAATGAAAGACAGATCTCAGAGGCAAGGGGAGAGATCAGGGGCTGTAGTGCACATGTGAAGTGACTTCTAGACAAGACAAGGCTGAGCATATATTGAAAATAAGGACTGGGTTGTTACCATTTGGTGAAGATGGGGTTTGTCTGGGGAGAAGGTAAGGAGCAGTCCTGAGACTATTGAGTACTCTCATCTCTGCTCTGACCACTGCTGACTCTAAATAAGTCAACAGTGTTCCACTTTTGGGTATAAAAAAGCAACAGTGGCTGCCACTTCCTGGTTCGTCCAGGAAATAAGGAATGGCTGCCGACGGAATCAAGAGCCTTGGCCTCTCATTGCTTGCTTGTTCCTGCCACCTTTTACTCTACTTGGGACAAAATAAACCTGACCGAGCTCGGCTCTTTTCTTCCTTCTTTAATGTCCTCAGAGGAAGAGTAATCATGGGAAATAAAGTTTAAAAGCAAGATGGAAGAGCTGTTGTAGCTTTCTGAATGATAATGTTTTAAAGTGTTTTCTAATAGTTAAGAGTAAACGGGATTGTTTTCCTACATCCAGGTTAGAAAATAGGTTTTGAAACTACAGCCCAAGTTGTACAACTGCTGCCTGGCTTTGGGTAAAGCATCATAGTAAACTCTCTGAACCTGAGTTTTCTTCATTGTGAAATAGTGACTTCCTCTATGAGTCATGGGTAAGAGTGAGTGCATTGTCCCATCCTAAGTGCCAGTGCCCCTCGGATGGTGAGCAGCGCTGTATGGGAAGAGCATGCCGCGTGCACTTGGGGCCCACCACGGCCCATTTGGCCTTGCCCCCACTTAGATTTATGGTGCTTGTGTACCCGTTAGTAGGATAGGCATAAGAGCATTACCCAGGCTTGGATGAGGTGATGAAAGGGTGGCAGTGCAGGGCACACAGAGAGCACTCAGTAGGGTGTTTGCTGTGAGGGCAGAAACACCAGAGTTTGAATCAGGGACTGCCAAGCCAACAAATCGATTATCAAACCTGTCAAATCCAGCCTTTCCTCTCCTTTGCACACTCCATTCTCCAGATTCTGCCCTTTGTGCTAAACATGGCAAACTGTGCACTTTTTAATCTATTGTTTAGCTATTATAAACTATTAAGCCCCCTTTATTATGATTTGGTACAACTCCCCCCCCCTTTTTTTTAAATGTGTGTCTGTGACTATGTAGCTGCAGAGACCAGCAGAGGGCATTGGAGTTCCTGGAACTGGAGTTACAGCTATTTTTGCCATCAGACCATGGGTGTTAAGCACTGAGCCCTGGTCCTCTAGAGGAACAGCAAGCACTTTTAACCACTGAATCAGTTTTTCCTTACAACTCTTACTTAGCACAATGACCTTTCTCACATTGTGGTATTTCTACAGCCTACTAGATCATGTTAAAATAATTTTAAGTGCCTGGTGTTGAACAGAGCAGACAGGAGTGGTCTGTGTGGGTTGGGAATATATCCTCCTCCCTGCTGGAGCCAGTATCACTGTCTCAGAATCTGGCCTTTGCTCCTTGGAGGCAATAGGAAGTAGGAAGGAGTACTTCAAGGAGACTGGCGTCCAGAGAAGAGGTGCACCCCTCATTTCAGCCTTCTCTTCTGGGTGCATTAGTCCACACTTCTCTCCACTTTTCTCCCAGTGCCTGTGCACGCAGAGAAAGAGTAAAGTGTCATAGTTGGGGGCTCCCGAGGCCTCTTCTAAAGCCTGGCCCACCCTGGAGAACAGACCCACAGTGCCCCACACACCAGCCTCACGGTCATCAGAGACTGCTCCCAGCCTATGGAAAACAGCTTTCTGGCCAAGAAAAGTAATTTGAGTCATTGGTGAGAAGATACTGACTTGGGCTGTTTTCACTTACAAACTCTATAACTGGGGAGGAAACACTATACTGTTGCTAGAAAGGACTTTTTTTTCCCTGATTTCAGATCATTTTAAGATTTAGAATTCTTTCCTATGTAAATATTAAGGTTATTTAGGTGCCTTTGTGTGTTTTGTGGGAGAGTTTCCCTTCAGTTTGCTTCCTGGCCTGATGATCTGAGACACTGCTCTGGCAGTCTGTACACAGAAGCCCTGCACACAGCACTGGCTCCTGCGCCCCTTGCTGTGCCCTGCTCTGAAGGGCTTCCCCACGTCCCGTCCTTTCCTCTCATCTGATGTCACTGCTGGGCCTTCCACTGCCCCTTCCCACCGCAGTGATCCTGACACCTTTGACAAAATGTCTGGCTCCTTAAGTAATAGAGAAATATGGAGAATACTCAGAAGCACAAGAAAAAACATCACAATGCTGAAGTAGATGCTGCGTAGTCTGGATTTTTCTTTCCAGATTTTGAGAAGTTTATCCACAAGTCTATTTTATGTTTAAGACTTACATTGTGATTTTTATTAGAGTTTTTTCCCCCTTGTGTTATCATTATGTTCCTAGTTCAAATGTTTCTAGGGAAAAAAAGTTAATGAATAAACAGTATTCTCTTATGTGGATAGTGGAAAATGTAACCATCTTGTTAGCCATTTATACCTTCTCCTATTTCACTGTTGAAAACAATGCTTGCTTTTAAGTACATGTTTTCTAGAGCTTGTGGCATGAGCAGGACCTTAGTGTTCCAGTCGCTTGAGCCCTAGCTCTGCTTCCATGCTCATCCCGAGGCCTCAACACAGTCCTCCTGCTTTCCTGCTCTGCAAACTGACGAGTAGGGTCATCGCTGTACTGATTACTGGACTCTGAATTTGCATGAGATGTGTGGAATGGACGAATTTGTACAAAGCATGGTTCTTCCTTGATTCTAACAAATATTAGCTGCTCTTGTAATGGTCCTTGTCCCCTGCTGCATTCTTTGAATTGGTCTAGAAGTATACCTCAGACTGAGTGCACGGTGTTCTAGGTAGTGTGCCTGAGTGACTTGGCTAAATTGATTTCAGGAAATAGTCTCTCACCCCACAGTCACAGCCGTAGTCTGAGCACCGTAATCTACCCTTCACCACTATTGGACATTTTACTATATAGCAGTGTAATGGGTTTGTCTCATAATCCCTTTGTAATTTACATTTTTAAAGAAATAATTCTCATTTACAGATGGAAGCAACTAGTTTTAAATGTTCAATTGGCTGCTCGTATTCCATCCTTGTGTGAATGTTGATACCGTGTCAAGGATTTTCTTTCTCAGTGATTGAGTTCTTTGTATCATTTTATTGCTATTATTAGCTACAACTAAAGCTTGTTGAGCTCCAGATGAGAAAGGAAGGCTGCCTGGTCTGACCAGAAAGGAAGGCTGTCTGGTCTGACCACGGCCTGGCTCACCTGGCTCACCCAGTGCCATCCCAGGGGGGAGGGGGGTGAGTGCTGCCCTCAGACGCTGCCCTTCCCCACCTCCGCTCTCAGCACACAGAAGCCAGGCTGTGCTCTGTGCCTTTGTCACCACACTGCTTCAGCCCAGATGAGCCAGCCTCTGAGACTGTGACTGCTCCCGTATGTTTCTCATGGCACTTTGCTAAAACTCTGTGAAATCAAGTTCTTTCCGTCCCCTCATTTCTAGGTGACAAACCTGAACTTGGCCAGCAGTGTCATAAACAGAAGCAGTGCGTCAACTCCCCCTACCCTTCGGCCTGTCATCAGTCCTAGTGGCCCGACGTGGTCTATACAGTCAGACCTCCATGCTCCTGAGAACCACTCCAGCCCCCCTGGAAGCAGGTGAGTGATTGACGGGCTAGGGCTAGCATTTGGGGTCCACGGGACTGACGTGCCTGAGTGTGGTGGTGCCACAGAGAGCTCTGAGTGCAGTCTCGCAAGCAGTTGCCGTCTCTGCCTGTCCACAGTCTCTAGCACTGAACCACAGGCCTAGTTTACTTTGTGAGGTTGTTTTCATGTCTCTCTCACTTGTGGGCCACGTCTTGAGTCTCACTTGCATGTCTGCCTCCAGTCCTTTTGCGCCACACTGCACTGTGCTTTGGGTGCTCTGCTCTCGCTGTGGAGGGTATCTGTTCCTTATGTTTTCCAAAGCCAGTTTACATAATTGCCCATGGCTTCCTCTAATACATTGATTTGAGGAGTGGGAAGGTATTTATTTCCTTTAAGTACTTGAAAAAAGTGGTAGGGGCATAAAATCCAAATGATTCTGGACATAAAGCAAGTTCTGAATTGAGAAAGAAAGCACTATGTTGGATAATGGTCTCTTTCTATATTTTAACAATCCCTGTAAGGGGGAAAATTTAAAAAAAAAAAAAAAAAAAAAAGGAGGAGGAGGAGGGTTGTTTTTTTTTTTCCTCTTCAGAGGCTGTGCTCGGAGAGGTGCTCAGAGTGGTCCAGCGTTTGACATAGGCTTTCCCACAGTACAGCCTCTACCAAAACTAGGCTGTCTCGAACCCCTGGCAACAGCCAAGAAGACTGGGAAAGCACCTAAATCCGAGTGGGGTGTGTATCCAGGCAGATGTGTCGGGTTCGAGCTGTGAGACCCAAAGTCCTTATGACATTGTCTAAGACAAAGAAGCCCATCAGCAGGGCCTGTGGTGGCTCCATGGGTGACAAGTGTGTCTGTGACAGGATCAAGCAGGCTTCCTTAGAGAGAAGCAGAAAATGGCTGTGAAAGTGTCGAAGGCACAAGCTCAGAGTCGGAAAGCGAAAGAAATACACAGCTTTTTTTAAGAAATAAAAATCAAGGCTTGGTCTATCATAGACAGAAACAGAGAGACAGAGACAGACAGACAGAGAATACAAAATAGGTTCCCAAATATGAAATACCTGGTTCTCAGTTCTCAAGTATGGCACTATCCTAAAAGGCCATGTAGTGGTCTTGGTTCTGAAGCCTCAGCCTGACACAAAACGCTTGGGGGCTGTGGTAACAAGTGGTTACCTGGTGTCGGCCCACAGGCCCACTGTGGGAGGGAAGCCATTTCTGATGCTGTCCCCTAAGCTCAGCATGGGTGCCGGGATGTGTGCACTCGAACACACAGACACAGAATAACGATTGAAAGGGCTGTTACTTTGTTCTGTGCTTCCTCCCATTTTATTGGCTTTTTTTTTCATATTCATCCCCAGCCCCACCCCCAGTTCCTCCCCACCTCCCTACTTATCCAACTTCAAGTTGTCTTGAATTTGACTGGCCTGGAACTCAGAGAGATTCACCTGCCTCTGCCTCCTGGGTGGTAGGATTAAAGGCATGTGCACCACACCTATCTTAAAAATGTTAAAAGAACAATACTGGGACAATGACAAATAGTTGTCTAGATGATTCATTTCTTAGCACCGTTTGAAGGGCTGTTGTCTGTATTAGTATAGAGTCGGCAGTGGCAGTCCCTCAGGCAGAGGAGCAGTATGCTCCTGATTATCAGAGTGAGGGAAGCCTTCTGACCACAGGGATCCTCGCCTCTTGAAATGAAGCTGTCAGGTATCCCCGGGTGTGAGCCCGCTCCCCGCTTCCCCGTGCCCGTGGTCCCAGCTGCTGGCTCTTCTGTGCTACTTGCTGGGAGCTTGAGGAGGAAGGCGAAAGATGTGGGCAGGGAGAACTGCCTCACTGTTGAAAAGATGTGGGCAGGGGAAACTGCCTCACTGTTGAATTGCTGTTGGTGTCAGAATTAGTGTTTAAGGAGCTAATTTTGGAACCAGAAACCATGCTCCGGAAGTGACATAAACCTAAGCACATTATTATGTCATGCCCTGGAGTGCTGTCTCTTATTCCCATAGTCATTGTAGTTGGGGTTAGAAGAGCCCACTCAGAAGAGTTGGAGACAAGCAAGGCTGCAGCACTTTAAGACTGGGCGCTCTCCACAGAGTCCTCCCCACAGGACAAGTCTGTTGTCTGATGTGCAATCTACAGAGTAACCACATTCCTGAAACAGAAGTCACGAAACGGAAGCTGGTTATACTTAACAGCTTTATTCACCTTGCAAAGGTTTACAAGTATTCTATTTTCACACCATGGCAGAGCCAGCAGTCCTGTGGAACACATTTGTGCCACAGTCTCTGCTAGTCTTTGTGGGTGACAGCAACAGGCACTTTCTTACTATAAATAAGATGTCAGAGTACACATTTGAGGCAGAGTTTGTAGCACTTTGCATATTTGGTAGGGGTGGCTTTAATAGAAGTTCTGGATGGCTAAAGACGTTTCTCTTGGTAGCATTGTAAGATCCGAAAGAAAAAACAGGGGTACTCCAGCACCCCATGCCTCGGAAACCGGCACCCCGAAACACTCACGAGAGACAGACCTGATGCAATTTGCAAGAGGATTTTAATTTCCAGAGCTCTGAGGGGTTACAGTCTCCCCACGCAGGGTAAAAGAAGTAAACCCGCTTGAGCTGGCTTGTATAGGCTTTTTATAGGCTTATAACAGAACCCCTACCACAAGCTTCTAAGCCAATCAGTTCAAACCATCCGAACCCGCGCTCTCAGAACCTATCAGCCTCTCACAGAGGCCGGAAGAACTAGTTAAGTCATTTCCGCTTACGTGGCCACCGCGCACAGGGTCGCGCCCACCCTCCCCCACTGGCGTTGGGGACCCAAGTGCCCCCCAGGCAGGAGCCCTGCAGCTCCCCGCGGTGACTCCGCCAGACCCCAGCCGTGCGCGTCCCTGCCACAGCCACTCCGCGGAGGGAGACGGGAAAAGATGCCAGGGACACTCCCAGAGGTTCATGGTCAGACCCTGGAGGCGGGTCGGATATGTGCACACTTCCAGGCCAACAAGGTGTGGACTAAACCTCTGCTCCTTTGGGGTCACCCTAGACTCAGGCACGGGGGATTCCTAGCTTACAACCTTATCCTTTCAGCACCTGTTAGAAATAAGAGGAAAGATAATAGGATATGTCAAAGTCAGAGCCAAGACCTAATTTCCTTTGACCTTCTCCCAGCCAGACCCTGAGGCCAGCAGTGACCTGGTATAATTTATGCCTCAGTGCCTCTGCAGCCAGAGTGCAGCCCCCATGTAGTTCCCTGAGCTTCCCATCTTGACTTACTTGTCTCCAACAGCTCTCTGTGCTTCTAGTTAAACATAAAGCCGGTTGCCAGGCTCCAGTGCAGTCCAAGGAGCCTTGGGAAGTCTTGCGTGCCTCCCAGGTAACCTCTGGTTGCTGGGACAGCTAGGGACTCAACTTGAGTACTCCAGTTCCTTGTAGAGCGCTGGGAGCAGCCGCCCAAGAGCAGTGCTAAGTGAGTTCCGAGGTCCCAGTTTGGGCTGTGCTGGGGTCGCGCCAGAGGCATTCTGCTCAGTCCTGAGTCCTGATTGCCATTTTCACATGCTAAGTCCCTGTGAGGAAGGTGTTTTTGGCTATTGGCTTAGTCTTTTGTTCCTCCTTTGTAGTAAGAAGTGACGAAGCTTAATGAAGATGGGAGTTGTAGCTTAAAGATGGGAGTTTTATTACTGCTTTTGACACTAAGAGACCCTAAACTATTTAATCTTTTTATAGGGTAAGCATACTTACATATGAACTGGTCTGTTTTGAGAGCTTTTGGATTGCTTGTGATCTTGAAGTGGAGGCTAAGTAAATAAAAGGTACTCTCACTAGTTTCTGTGAGGGCAGCAGTGGGTTCCAGGCTGATGGTCTGCTAGTTCAGTAAAGGAGGCTACCCAGCCAAGCTGAGATGTCAAGAGACGCCCAGTGCTGGCTGTACTTTGGTCAGCATGTCGGAGAGCTCAGAGACTTGGTAGCCACAGGAATGAATAACCAGTGACTCACAAGGCCTCGCAGATGGTGTTCCTCCTCATTCCCCTGTCGCTATTGTTCTCAGTTCCATGGCTCGCACAAGTTTTCACCAGACAACCTTATTCTTCCCTTGCTGTTGGAAACTGCTCCAAATGGAGCCTCAGGGCTGTCGTCCCCCATTGGGTCAGTGAGAGCTCAGCCCAGCGCCTCAAATCCCCTGGTTCCTTTGCTCTGTCTGGAGTCCCTGCTCAGGCTTTGTTGTGGGAGAGTAAGGCAGAGAGCCACGGCTTGCCCAGACAGTCTGAGACCTGGCCATGCAGCTCGCAGTTCCCTAGACACTCTGGAGTTGGGCTTGGCCCGCCGTTCCTCTGTTGTTACTTTTCAGAGGTAATAAGTGAGATTAATTGCAGGCCATTCTCCAGAAGAGAGACTTGTTAGGGCCAAATGCAGTCACATGTGTATAAGCCTGAGGCATGCCTTAAGCAAGGCCAGTGTGGAATTACCCAGCAGGACTCCAGGACGCAGGTACCACGTTTAGGACCCTTTCCTCAAGCCTTGTCTCTGGTCTCTAGATGTTAGTACCTGGCTGTTTTGGATTTTCCCCAGCTAGTGAGGAAGGTTGGGTTTTCCATTATCTGTTTTCTGGGCACAGAGGGAACCAGTTGAGAGTGAGAGCAGGTGTGCAGCCCTCTCCTCTCCTGCCAGCCTTCCATGGAGCCTGACCGCATCACCATGGAGCACCTGGTGGACTCAGAGTGTTTTTCTCTTCCTGAGTCCTTCTGTGAAACGTGGAAGGGTTACTATAAAGTCTGGGCTGGGGCTTGGAGTGATTTGGGAAGGACAGGGCCTCAGACAGCTTGGCAGGAACCTGAAGCCATGTTTTTTCCAGACCAGCCCTTCCTTGTGGGTCGAGCTGTCAGGGAATCCCACGGATGTCTGGCTTCTGCCCCTCTGTGTGCTTTTCCAGCATTTGTCACTGAATTATTTTTATCCATCTCTGGCTTTCTCTCTCTCTCTCTCTCTCTCTCTCTCTCTCTCTCTCTCTCTCTCTCTCTCTCACGCGCGCGCGCACACACACACACACACACACGCAGACATCCTGGGGATTTGCCTGTTCCTCGGTGTTAAGGTGAGGAGAGTGGACGGAATACAAGCAGAGTTCATTCCTACTTGTGATAGGACAAGATTGTGTGCATGGGAGGCTCAGCTCAGTCGGCCCTAACTCCCAAATAAACGCTTCCCTCTCCAAACTTGGCATTCTACCAGAGAATGGGAATCCTGGCAGTTCAAGACAGTCTTGTTACTCCTCCCCTCTGTCCTCTTCTTCAGTAACCAATCACAAAAAGCCTGGTATCCTGCTGTGTGTAACATTTAGAATACTTTTTTTTTTCAAAGATTCTGATTCCAGTTTAGCTAATATTTCTCTCCATTTGTTTTAATTACTTCTTCCAGAAAGTGCTGGAGAGTCAGGTCTCTGACTGACATCTTCATGCTCAGTCCTTGGTCGGCAGCATTTGGTGTGTTCATGTCCTTTCATGGTGCTTTCTGCACATTTCCTATGTCAGGCACTGTGCTACATGCTAGGTAGAGCATCAAGTAACACACAGTAGCCACTGATCTCCAGGCTGTGTGGTCCATGTACTCAGTAGAGGGTTTTTGGGTAGGTAGGGATTAAAAGATATGTAATCCATGGTGTTTGATCACCAAGAAGTTAACATCTGATCTGAGAAGAGGCTGTATACACGACACAGCACATAGCAGGGAACTGCATTTTATGGCTCAGGCAACTGGAAAGAGAATGAAGAATGGGTCAGACTGCAGTCTTCTCAGACAGCATTGCTACAAAATGACAGAACCTTTAGCTAGTGCACTGAGAAGAGCCCATCACAAAGGGACAGACAAGTGCACTCCCTAAAGCACCAGGGACATAGAGATAGAATGTACAGGTTACCAAGGGCTGAGCAAGAGGAGAGAAAGCGTCAGTTAGTGTTTAGTAGATACAGATTTCAGCCTTGCAAAATGAGAAGATTTTAGGATCTAATGTAGACTAATGTGAATGTGCTTAACATACTTGACGGTACATGGAAAATGGGAAATACAAAATTGTGTGCTTTTTAGAACACTTTATAAAACAACAATGTGAGAAATCTGTGCAAAGTTGTTCCACAGAAGCTGTTCAGAAACCAAAACTGCCAACTTAATAGGAAATGGACCTGAAATCCCTGCAGGGAAGGTGTATGACAGCAGAAAGGGAGAGAACCTAAGGGTATGACAGACGTTGATTTTCTCAAGTGAGTCTATAGCCTTGGACAAGTTACAGTTAGCTATACCTTCAACTACCCCCAACCTGTGTGTGTGTGTGTGTGTGTGTGTGTGTGTGTGTGTGAATAGAGATTAAGCCTACAGCCTTATGCATTGCTAGACAAGCACTCCCCCACTGAGCTATATCCCCAGCCCTACCTATCTTTTTAAAATGTTCTTAATAATACCTACTTCATTAGTTGTTAAATGGAATTGTGTGTGAAAGTAGCCAGCATAGTAGAATGCCTGGTTTAGTTATAGGTTCTTGATAGCACTGAGTTGGGGGGTCCAGGTGGGAGACGATTTGAGCAGACTGACTCCGAGAGACTAACTTCAAATCGGATTGCCCAAGTTAAGATGCTGCTGCAGCACTCGCCCTGTGCTGGTCTAGATGGCACAGCCACTGCCCCGCGGAGCACCTGAGCTACATTACCCAGAGGCAGTCTTCAGAGGATGGGCGGTCTCGGGGTAGGCCTAGAAGGAGCCGCCCTTGCTGAAGTCTGTCGAAGGGCAGAGACTGTACAGCGCCTTCCTCTCTGCTGTCCTGTGAATGCTGCCATTTGCACCGTAGCTCAGTGTTCCCTCCCGCCAGTACACACTCCTATTTTCCATCTACCCTGGGGGTCGAGCTTTGGGACAGCCTTTCTCTGGAGGAGTTTGGAGCTTATAATTTTGTACTTCATCCTGTTATATAAACAACAATCTTCAGCCAAAGAGCACAATCACAGAAAGAAACCACTTTGGGGGTGGGGCGGGTGCAGGCTAACAAAACAGCTTTTTGAAGTTGGAGCTCTACAGAAGTGATTTTTCACTGCTTATTTCTCTTTTCTTCTTTTTTTGTAAAACAAACTTTACCTGACCTTCATCCCCTGATAATTCCACACCGACATCCCCTGAGCCCGAGGCTTCCCCAGCATAGGACTAGCCAAGTTCTGCATATTTCCCTGAAGCTCCCCTCTGTGCCCACTCAGCCACGGCAGTATAACCTCCTCGGGGATAGGTGTATGCCCAGGCAGCTTCCCATGTCACTGGGTCAGCTCCTTACCATGAGAGCAGCAGTTGGTAAACCCAAGAAATGGGGACCTTACAACTGCCTGGGCATCATGCCAGAGCAGAGGATGCTTGGGAACTTGGGGCCTAGTCTCTGAAGAAAAAGAAGTAGCTCCTTCGCATCCACAAGTCAGAAATAAAATACACACTGCTGTGTGTTGCTGCTGTGAGCTTTCCCAGTTTGCACCCAGAGTGGGGAGGTAAAATGTTCTCCAGTCTCACAGGGTAAGCACACACAGACAGGTACTCCCAGCTCATGAGCTTCACTTTGTAAGAGTTTAGCTATCTGCGTGAAATTGATGCTTATTTTAATTTTTAGAGTCATAAATAGCAGATTTCTGTGCTGGAGTAGAACGGAGAAATTCTAGTCATCCCTCAGTATCACTGAAAGAGAAGTTATAGGACCCTGCAGATAGATACCCAAGCCTCGGGTGCTATAGTCCCTCATACGACATGATGTAGTGTCTGAATAAAACTCACACGTACCTGCCCACATGCTTTGTCTCCAGATTACTTGTAATACCAGATACTATATATGCAGATAGTCATTATAACATTTAGAGAATTATCTGTCACTATGGAAAAATCTGTGTTCAGTACAGACTCATTGAAAATCATTTTGATCCGAAGTTGGCTAAACCTTCTAAGTAGAAAAGGCTGAAGCAGCCCTAAGTGAGAGAGTATAAGGAGAGCTCCAGCTCAGAGGGACACAGCGACCCATCTGGAGCGCCCCTTGGCACCCCTGTGAGCCGTCAGACAGAGAAGATTCATACTTCTGTTCTTTCAGCTAGTGTTGACAGATTGGTCAGGTGGCCTAGGGAACACTAGTCTATTTGTCTTTTTGGCTTTTGGGGTGGTGGTGGTGGTGGTGGTGGTAGTGGTGATGGTGATGATGGTGGTGATGGTGGTGATGGTGATGATGGTGGTGGTGGTGGTGGTGGTGGTGGTGGTGGTGGTGGTGGTGGTGGTGGTAGAGAAAGCCGACTGATGAAGTGCACGCTGGTCTTGCAGAGAGCCTGCTCCTATACCAGGCAGCTCACAACTATCTAGGAATGAGCTGCCTCTGCTTCCGGCCTCTTCAGTCACCTAAAGTCACCTGCATACTCCAGCACTCAGATGCACACAGTTACCTAATTAGGAATAAAATAGTTGGGGTTTGTTTAGGTCTTTTGACAGGGTTTCATTGTGTAAATCAGGTTGGCCTGGAACGCACAGAAATCCACTCTTTGGCACCCAAGTGCTAGGGTCAGAAGTGCACACTACCATGCCTGGTGACAATCATTGTGTTCTTTTTATTTAAAACAAGATCCCATATGAAATCTTCTAAATGTATTTGAAAGTATTGATGAAAAAGAGTTACTGTAGTTAATTTTTAAGTGCATTTTATTTATTGTGTATGTGCATACATGTGCTGGCATGCAGGTTAGAGCTGTAAGCGTTAGTTCTTACCTTCCACCATCTGTTCCAGGGATCGAACTCATAGCCACAGGCTAGGCAGGGAGTGCCTTATAAGGTGAGCCATCTCATCTGCCCTCTTACTGTAGTTAATAACATCAGTAGGGCCGGGCGGTGGTGGCGCACGCCTTTAATCCCAGCACTTGGGAGGCAGAGGCAGGCGGATTTCTGAGTTCCAGGACAGCCTGGTCTACAGAGTGAGTTCCAGGACAGCCAGAGCTACACAGAGAAACCCTGTCTCGGAAAAAAAAAAAAAAAAAAAAAAATCAGTAGGAGGAGATTTAAATTATTCTTACTAAAGTCTACAGAGTAAGGCATATCTGTTAAGTGATCCCACTCAGCCATTTCACAATGCAAATTTATTCTATACTTTCAGGTGAAAAATTATTAAATGGCTATTTCAAAGTAAAAATTAAGGCTATGGCATGTTTTATGTCTTCATGTTGTCACCTGGGTCACTAGTTTCTCTTTTGGTCACCATTTCCCTGAAGAGCAAGTCACCTTTCCATCACAGCCCAGTGGCTCTGAGAGCAGACCCACGCTCTCTCCTCTCCTTGTCCTCTGGTCTCCTCTAAGACAGATGGTTGGAAGGAAGTTGTGCTTTCCTCCACACTGAAGGAGACGACTTGCAAATGTGTGGTTCCTGCAGGGTGGCCCTTCAGTGAATTGAACACTGGAAGATAAAAATTTCTGGTTGGTTCCCTAAGCTTAGGAAACTCTCTCCCAGGCCTCATGTCTCAACTCACTGAATCTGGTCTCCTTTTTATTTTATGTTGTTTGAGATGAGACTGACCTAACACTCCCAATAATCCTCCTGCCTCAGACTCCCTACCACACCAGGCCCTTTTCTTTGGTCCTTATTTGATTCCTTCTAGTTATCCAAAATCAGAAGTACCCTGTAAGCAAGATGCCTTGTGCAGTCAGAGGATGGATACTGAGTGTGGAGATGGGATGGGCAGGCTCCTTACTCCTTAACCTTCTCCCATTCTGTACAACCTGCAGGACTCTTAGAAGCCCTTTCTAGCAGATACGTGAGCGGCCTGCCGTCTGCGTGCACCCTTCCTTCCCAGCCGCTTTCATGCCTCTTGGCATCTGCTGATGTGCGCCTCTGATGAGAGGCGCTCCTCCTTCCTTGGTCCTTTGCTGCAGATGCTTTCTGGCCTCCCCTCTGTAAGTGACTGACATGGAGGGAGTGCATACTGTCAGGTCGTCACACCTCTGCCCTTTTCTTAAAAAGACTATTTTTATTTGTGTATATGGTACATACATTCCAATGACTACATGCATTCATATGATTATCAGCTGAGGGACTTGGACCTTTTAGAACTCCTGTTACAGGCTCTTACAAGCTGCCTGATATAGATGCTGAGATCTAAACGTGGGTCTTCTGAAAGAGCCACATGTGTCCTTGACCACTGAGCCATCTCTCCAGCCACCAGCTATGCTCTGACCACAGCATTGTCCTCTCTCTTGTGTAGTGGTGGTCTCTGCACTCACCCACATTCTGATGAAAGATTTGGAAGGATGGAGCCAACCAATGCTTTGTATCTTTGACTCTGAATAGAGCCCCTTGCACCCCCTAAGTGTTCAGTGAAGCCCAGAGGGTACCTAAGGAAGGCCAGCATTGCCCAACATGGCAATCTCAAGCTATACACTGGTACTTTAATCTTAAGCTCAAGGTCTCCCTCCACTAAATGGAAAGGTCAGGGCTCACCTGGGCTATATACTTCAAAAAATAATTAGTAAGTTTTATTTCTTAGTCTCATTAGCCTTAAGTCAAAGCTCAAAAGACACACGTAGCTTGTGGTTTCCATTTTGAGCAGCACAGACCTAGAGACTAATGAAAGCCCCAAACTAGTCAGAAAACTAAAAGGAAATGAAATTCTAAGAAAGGCTTATTCTTGATTATCCTCTCAGGAGCTGCTGTAGCCTCTCTCGTGTAGATCTAGCCATGTACTGCAGATTCTGCTCTTGAACTAATTTGTGGTCTTGGGAGGGGCGAATTCTAAAGCCGTGGAAATCTCAAAAGGAAGAGTTTCTGTGCTACTAGTGCCTACCCAGTCTGGAGCCGGACCACCTGACAGGAAGAGCTTTCAGAGTGTTAGCACTTTGTTTTCTGAGCCGTCCACGCTCGATGCTGGGGCAGGTCTTGCTTCCTGTCCACTCCTCCGCCTCACCCATTCCCCACCTGCCCGCCTGGCAGCCCTGACGGGGCTTCTAAAGCTCCAGCCCTGGGGAACGAAGCCAAACCTACGGAAGTGGTTCCCTGCACTGGCTCCCAGGGAAGCTGTGGCTAGCAGGGGAATGGGTGGGGTCCTGCCTGATGGCTTTCCAAAGAAGCCAAAGCTTTGAAGTTTTGTCTTAGCAGCTGCCAGGCATGCTGTCTCAGCACGTTGCCGTCTCTATATGGTCCCCTGGAGTATCTTTAGGATATGTGCATAGTACATACAAAAGGGCTTAGACATATTTGGGGAGGGTTAAGTGTGAAACTGAAGCTTAGGGCTAAACACACTCACTTGGCTTTACCAGTCACCCAGTCCTCTGCAGAGAAGTAGCCCCCTGAGTGCTCCACCCTCCCTTCTGGCTGTCCGGGTCTCACCACCTGCTACAGGAAACACGGAGCCTTTTCTTTTAGAATGGAACAGGTCAGGTCCAGAGACCTGGAGGTCCTGCATCTCTTGGGCAGACTGGGCTCTCGCACTTGGGACAGTGATATCACTTGGGACAGTGATAGATATCACTGAGCTCTATCTATCACTCCACTCCATGTCTCCCAGCAAGGAGCCCTAACTGTGCTGGCCCTGGAGAAATGTCTTGTTCACTCCTGGCTCCTCCTCATCTAGCATGATGCCAGCAGTAGATGTGTGTTGACTGGTAGCCGCAGCTGTGCTGGGGACAGGGATGGAGTAGGTCCAGAGGCCAGGTGCAGTCTGCACTGTTCTCTCCCGTGCTCTCCTGCTGAGCTAGTTCTTTCTCAGCCGAGGCTTCTGTGAGACCGTGAAAGGCAGCCTGTTTTCTGGTCGAGCTAGGTTTAAACCCCAGTAACCCAGCAGAGATCATTCTGTAATGTATGCAGGTGTTTGCCATGCTCCTAGACACCAGGCTCCTGACACTAGGCCTCAGCTCTCCATAATTCTGTGACCATCAGTCAAGTAGCCTCAAGACAGATCTCCATTGTAATGAGGTACCTAAAGCCCTGAAGGGCTTAGCCAATTAAGCTCTTCTTCCCAGACACTCCTCCCTGCAAAAGGTATTTAACCTCAGGCCTACCCTGAGAAAGTGGGGTACGGTTTCACACCTCACAACTCACCACCATGACAAGCAATGCTTTAAACTATGGACTGCCTCTTTTCATTGGTACTCTCCATGGGGAACAATGGAGCAGGTCTTCCTATAAAGGCCCCCCAGCGCTCTCAGACACTGGTTCACCAGGCCAAGCCACCCACCAAGTAAGCCAGAATTACTCTTCTCCCCACAGGAACCAGCCAGAGAGTTCCTCCTGCCCTTTTCCCTTAGAAACTGTAGTCCTTGGTCTCCATGCACCCGGGGACCCGTGAGCCCAATTCTGGCCAGTTCCCCAGGGACCTCACACTGCGCTTCACGCCAGAAGCAGGGTCCCGCAGCTTCTCACAGCCCAACACCCGCCCAGAGGCAGCGTGGGGTGCACACATGGGGCACCATTTTAACCCACAGGCTTCAGCCACTCCAAGCTGTGCTTTCCTGGATTCCACTTGTGTGTGGTTCTGCATCTGTTCCCTTGCAGAGTTCCCTTTGTTCTCCATGCCTGAGATAAAGCTTGTTGAAGGGAAGGGTTATATTTTATATCTGCCCAGAGAACCCTGCAGCCGGACTTGGGAAGACCTAGGCACCAGGCCCAGATCCGCCTGGGACTTCCTGACTTGGGGCAAATCACCAGACAAAATATAAGCTGAAATTTGCCAAGGAAAAGTGATGGAGATTCTAAAGGTTGTAAAGAGAGCCTGTCCATGAATATTCTTTTAGCTTTAAGCCCTGCCCACTCAGTGTCCTCAGTTCTAGCAAGTCTCATCGCTGTAAAGCGGCCCTGTTTGTTTCTGCTGCTGCTGTGCAGACTAATCTCCCTGCTGAGTCACTCTGCATTGTGGAGTTACTAGGTTCACTTGGCAAGTGTTTAAAGCCTGGAGTGCTCCATTCCAGGCACTTCCTATCCTCGCTCTCCAGGGGCCTGCCAGCTCCTCTTCTCAGACCTGGGAGGCCATTGTTTTCTATTGCCTCCCTTTCCTGCTGAGCCTGGCTGAGTTTTCTTAACCCTCAGGTCTTTTACCAGCGGAACTGCCTGCCAGGCTCTGAGCTGAGGGCTGCTGCAGTTGCCCTCTCTGCAGACTCCTCTGTGACTTCTGTCTCCCCTCGTACTCTCATAGGCACTGTGCCCCTCATTCTTCCTTCCTCGGCCAAGCCCACACCTTCATCCGTGTGCCTACTCCTGCCCTCTTTCTGCCCTGGCTTTTCTGTAAGATGCTCCCCAAATCCAGTGACCCACAGCCCATGGCTTGGGCTTGATATCTATCTTCCTTTCTCTAAATTCTGACCTTTCATCTGGAAAGGCTGCACCCTCTGTCAAGATTCTTCTGATGTTCAGTGCCTCTTAACAGCACACACAACACCGTGCACACACACACACACACACACACACACACACACACACACCCCAAGAGAGACAGAATATTACTTTGAAGCATTTCCTTAAGAAAAAATGGGATAAATAAGTATATCATTTTTAGCACCGTAGTCTGGTTGAGTAATTTCAGATTCTCTTATTTTGAAATCCTGAAGTCTCACATCAGAACATGGCTTGAGGCCATGTATTTTAGAGATAACCCCATTTGGATGCCTCCTTTTGAGCCACTATTTCACCAGGATAAGTTCTTTGAAGCTAATATCCTTATCTCTAAGATGAAGGTAAATGTCTCCTTGTTCTTAGGAGAAAATGAGAACACGGTGCGCAGCACCACTTCTGCATTGAGCACATGCTGAGCGAACAGGAGTAGCACCCCATGCCTTGTCTGCAGTTTTGTAGGTGTGACAGGGTGCAGCTCAGAAACCGAGGAGGTGATGCACCTTCTCACGCCTGCAGAGTGACAAGGCCGGAGCCAGTTTCCAGGTTTCCTTTCTTCAGATGCAGCAACCCAATTCTGATGCTTATTCTCTGTCATCTGTTATCCTCACAGGCAGAGGATATGCTGCAGCCATAGCATGTCTGCCATACTGCAGTTAGATTTGTGTGCTTTTCCTCTACTACCTCCTCTGAGATTATCACACACACACACACACACACACACACACACACACACTTCTACTCTTATCCCTAAATGAAGTGACTCACATGTAATCTTCATTAATTATATATGTTGAATGAGTTCAAACATTGCATTCACAGACATGACCCAGACTTACATCTAAACAGCTTCCTACCTAATGTTTCTCCTTCATACCCCAAGAAGCTGCAATCCCCCCCCCCTTACCTCCCCCTCATTCTCCTCCTCTCCAGATGTCCCTCTCCCCCAACCCCTCCCTTTTCTCATTCTTGCCTGAAACAGGGTCTCATAGCATAGTCTGGGCTTGCTTCCTATGTACTAGGGTTATGGGTGTGTCCTGGGGTTGGGGCAGATTGAACCAGGATCTGTGCATGCCAGGTGAACAATTTCTCTGCCACTAAGCTACATCCCTAACCTACCACCACTTATTTTTGTCTCATTAATATAGTCAACCATACAGATTTCATTATGACGTGCTCAAACATTTACATCAGGTGAATTAATTGTACTGATCTCTGTTACCCTTTCCTGTTCTATGATCCCTGGTTCCTTTCTCTTCCCAAGAGCTTCTCCCTTCTACTTCTTTTGAAAATCTGTTTTTACATATGAGAGAGGGGAAAAAAAACATTTATCTGAGCCTAGCTTATTTTACTATACACAGTGATCTATAGTTTTATCATTTTTTGCTGAAAATGACATAATTTTATTCTTTTTAAACTATTTTTAGTTAGCATACAAAATAATGGGGTTCATGATGACATTTTAATTTATATATATAATCTTTATTCATATGTATTGTTTGTTTTCCACGTGTTTATTCCCCCAACTGTCACACTACTCCCCCTTCATTCCCCTCATTTACCTTTTGTCCTATGTCATGTGAGTGTGTATCTGAGTATGTATCTGAGTGTGTGAGAGCACATGCAAGTGGGTGAGAATGTACTCACGTGTGTGTGTGTGTGTGTGTGTGTGTGTGTGTGTGTGTGTGTGGTTAAATTTAGACTTTCTGCTGTTCTTTATTGATAAAAGTGTTTATATCGCATTTCTTTATCCATTCATTTGTTGGCAAGCACCTAGCCTGACTTTAGAACTTCCACCATGACTTTTTAAAAATCCATTTTTTTCTTTATGAAGATCACATCAGATCCTTTAAGCAGAACCGCCAGGCAGCCCGCTGGCTTTGAGCAGGAGCCGGCTTTCTCTGGTAATGGGCTTTAAAGCGCAGTTGGCTCACTTGTGGCAACTGCTCCCCTGGGTTTCTGTGTGCCTCGCACATCCACATGACTAAACTCCAATCAACACAACCAAAGAGATTAAAAGACAATAAAAGTCTTAGCCTCGTGAGTTCCTGAATTAGACTCAGTGTGAAAGCAGAGCTTGGGCCACCGACATGTGGAAGAGCTGTGCTGTGCAACTCCCTGGCCCAGGCTCTGGCACCAGGTCTGTCCTGGTGTGACTCCACCGTGCTCACAGGCAAAGTTGTTTCAGTACCAAATAAATGTACATTCTATATTTGGCACTAGCTTGATGTCATACTTCCTTTCATAAATATTACAAACATGCCCAGCCCCACCCTGTACCACAAGAGCCAACCAGCTAGACATTTTGTGTGATACTCACGGCTGTAACACTGTACTGAAACTGAAACATGTAGTTAGGGGACTGCTGGGACCATGCTGAGTGGGAAAAGCACCAAAAGAAACAAAAATGCAGCTTAAATGTACGTTACAAGCTGAGCAAACATCACATACTCGTGAGGTTGCTAAGTTCAGAACCGCTGAGAGCGAGTCTCCTGCCTCCAGCTTCGGCCAGTGACATCACCATGCCCTAAACTGTACCCCAAAGGGTAGCAGGCTGCTGCAGTGACAGTGCTTTAAAGCTGCTTCCTTTCCTTTCCAAGTTACTCTATAACAATAAATACTTGTTGTCTTTATTCTGTGGGTGGGGAGTTGAACAGCTCGGCCACGGGCTTCTGGCGTGGCTTCTCCTGTGACCCAGTCAGGAACATGCAGCCAGAAGGCCCCGGCCAGCTGCTGCTGCTTCTCTGGGGCCGCGAGGTCTGGTTCTGTCTCTGTGTCCATTTCTGGATGGCTCACTCTTGTCGGGTGGAGTTTTTGCTTGCTCTTGCTGTGGGCAGGAGGCCCCGGCACCTCATCACCTGGCCTTTTCCACAGGGCTTTCTGTTCAGCTTACAACTAGTGCTGGCTTCCTCAGAAGATGATTCAACAAAGAGTAAGGTAGAGCCACAGGAGTTTCCGTGACCTAGCATGGCAATTACAAGTTCCCATTTGTATTTAATTCTCATTGTCATAAAATAGACATAACATGAAATTAATTTAATTTTTTGATGTCAAAACAACATAAAATTTGGTATTTTAACCATTCCTAAGTGTACAGTTAAGACATTCACTCTGCAATATCACATCATCTGTAGCCAGAGTTTTTTTCATTCCTTAAAACTGGAAGGTGTCTCTGAGTAGTTTCCCTCACGCTCCACCCCTCCCCTTTAGAACTCCTGTTCTGCTTTCTGTCTTGCTAGTTTGACTAGTCTCGATACTGGTGGAATTTCTAAAGTGTTGGGATGACCTGTTCATTCAGCATTATGCCTTCAAGGTTCATCCTTATAAATAACACGTGTCTACATGGCTGGTCTACATGCTGGTTTGCCTGCTGTGAATAGATGTGGAGGAACACAGGTCTCTTTTGGTGCCCTGCTTCTGATTATTTGGAGAGTATACCTGGAAATGCAATCACTGGATTATGTAACTATTGATATCAGAGATGGAATTGGAGGTGGTCTTGGTAATATTGGTACTAGGGACAGAACGACCACTGGCTGTGGTATAGTAGTCACTAGATGAGATCAGGTGTGTTCAGAGTGGTATATCTATAGGAGTATAGTACTGGCCATCACAGTAGCTAACAAGCACAGGGGCCAAGGTGTTGCCAGTACACTCAGGCTGCAGTCAAGAACACCTGTGTTGAACCACAAAGACTATGTACCCTTCCAGGGACACTGAATACTGGTGTTTCCAACATGGACCCTCATGTGGTAAAAGGAAGTCAAGACAATGGTCCTAAGAAGCTGGTTTCGCCTCCTTGACACAGTTAACATAATTGAAGTAGCCATTGGCTCCCCAGTGGTGACAGATGCCTTGAGCTGGTACTTTGGAGAGCACTGGTCTGTTTCTGTGCAGGAACAGGACAACCAGACCTCATCCTTGATGGGACACACAGGCAATGAGTGTGCTCAGGGAAAAGACAAGGTATCCCTGCTCAGCCTTGATGGCAGTGCCATACCCTTGTAGAAGCACTCTGGGCTCTCCTCAGCCTCGGGGAAACCTGCCACTTGGCAGTGTCATTTTGAGGCCCTACTATCCTGTTTCCATAGCTACTATGCTGGTTCTTAGTCCCCCTGTGGGGCCATGGTTCCACAGGAGTGCACTCCTTATCCTCAGCACCTTGTGACTTTGTCCTGTGATTATAACCATCCTAGTGCATATGAGCAGGTGTCATTTGGCGGGGGGGGGGGGGGGGGGGGGGGGGGTGGATTTGATTTTTTTCGAGACAGGGTTTCTCTGTATAGCCCTGGCTGTCCTGGAACTCACTCTGTAGACCAGGCTGGCCTCAAACTCAGAAATCCGCCTGCCTCTGCCTCCCAGAATGCTGGGATTACAGGAGTGCGCCACCACCGCCCGGCTGAGCAGGTATCTTGTACTTTTGGTTTTTGTTTCCTTGATAACTAGGATGTTGAGCATCTTCTCATGAGTGTGCCAACTGTCATGTGTCTCGTCACCTCTTTTGCCCACTTTAAAATCAGCTTTGCTTTATCCTTACATTTTCTTATTAATTCCTTACTAAAATTTTTATAAATAAACATCTGTCCATTCTATGGATCACATTCTTCCCTTTTGAACAGTGAAACTTTTTAAAGATTTGTTTCTTGAGGGGTGGTAGTGCATGCCTTTAATCCCTGTACTGAGGAGGCAGAGGCAGAGATCTCTGAATTAGCCAGCCTCATCTGCATAGAGAGTTGCAGGAAAGACGGGCTCCAACAAAGGGTTTTCTTGGGTTTAGCTTTTGTTTTGCTTTTGTTTGTCATGTGTATGGATATTTTGTCTGCACGTATGCCTATGTATACATGTGCCCGTCAGACCCGCTGGAGCCCAAGTGGCAGTGTTGGCTGCCTTGCGGGTGCTGGGAAGCAAACTCAGGTCATGTGCAGGAGCAGCAGGTGCTCCTAACACTGCAACAGTGTAATTGTGCATTATATACAAACAGTGTTAATTCAAATGGGATACAGCTTGTCTGCTTTTGTTCTTTTTTAGAGTCAGCTCTGAGGCATGGTTGCCAACTCCCCAAGGTCAGGAAGCTTTTGTCTGTGCACATGTGTTAAGTCTCTAGCATCAAGTCTAAGCGGTGGGATTGTTACATCCAGTGATATATTCACTTGAACATTCAGTAGCTACTGTGAAACTGACCTCCAGAGGGATTCCCAGCCAACAGACCCAAAGCCCGCCCTGCTTCCTGTACCCCCACCTGTGTCTCCTGCCAGTGAGCTTTCCAGCAGTTCTGCTGGGCCATGCTTATACCCCTCATTTTTAGTGATGGCAGACTTAGGAAAAAAGACCATATCTTCAGAGATAGCAGTGGTAAGGGTGCGTGCTAGGGGCATGAAGCCAGAAGGGTACAGGGTCTGGCAGGCCCTTGTCTGAATCTATTGAGACTGTAGAGCTTCACTGGTTCAGTCCTGGCTCTGAGTGCTTTCTCTTCTGGTTCTGCTCTGATTTTGTCCAAGGAACCTAATCATCTCTGATTCCTCATTAACCAGGAAGGTCAGTGAGCCCAGGCAGCTGAGTGAACAAACCTTAAGGAGAATATTAAAGATGAAGAACTGGTTGGCTATATTTTTAATATAGAACATGGAAAAGGTAGAAAGGGTGGGGGCTGGGGAAAGGGAGGAAGGAGATTACTCCCAGTAATTGGAAGCAAATGTTGGCTAAGAAGTAACCTCGCTCTTCCTATAAACTCAACTGAGCCATGGCTAGGACATGCTTTAACCCTTCCCTGCCTGAGCAGCTCCAGGGGCTGCAGAGGTGGTGTTCTCCAGGGAGGAGTCGTGCACATGAGCAGTTTCTGTAAACCCTGGCCATCAAGGCTTCAGAAGGCAGCTGGGGCAGATACTGAAGAGTGAGACACACATTCTGAAACTCCTTAGGCTGCCCTCCCCTCCCCTGTGGGCCTCTGGTAGGCTGTTGACCAATGGTATACCAGCTTTACATGATGATGCTTTCTTGAGGGGACAGTAAGATTGCTTGTGGGACACTTTGGATTAGCTATAACCCATCTCTTGAACACCCTCAAATCCAAAATTGTTGTGCCAGTGGACAGGAGGGTTGTGTTTGGAGTTTTGGGCCTTCATGGATCACAGCCCAGGCTGGCCACCGTGAAACTGAGGCATGCAGGAGGGCTCGCCTCGCACTTTTGACTTCCAGGTAAAGAATGGGAATCTGGCTTTTGCCCAGCCATTCATCCAAGGAGGAGAAATAAACCCAAGTTACTAATGTGGCTCCTGGTTCTACTGACTCCTGTCTAGAGTTTCTCTGCCCATACACCCTCAGATGCCTATCTTGTGGCCAGGGATGATGGTGTATGCCTGTTATCACAACACTAGGAAAGCAGACATAGGAGGCCAGCCTGGGCTACATAGCAGGTTAGAAACTAGTCAACATAGGGAGACACTGCCTCAAAAACAGACAGGGTCCATTTTTCACAAGAAAGAGGAAAAAAGAAACCTTGGGTTGTATGCCAAATAGTACCCCCCCCCCGCCCCTTTTTTTCTTTTTTGGTTTTCTGAGACAAGGTTTTTCTGTGTAGCCCTGGCTGTCCCTACAACTAGTTCAATAGACCAGGTTGGCCTAGAACTCACTGAAATCTGTGTGCCTCTGCCTCCTGAGGGCTGGGATTAAAGTCCTGTGTCTCCACTGCCCAGCCAATAATTCCCTTTTCAGTGGAAGCACACAAGGCAATGCTGGGGCCAAGCAGCTGCCCAAGCCCTCAGGCCCACTAGTTCCCACATCCAGGAGTCCTAGGGTTTAAGTGAGATGACACTCAACGTGGTGCCCGCTGTCCACCCTTCGTCCTCACATCACTACACTGTATTGTTCCTAGCCCAGATGCAGTCCTCTGTTTAAACTTGCTCTTGTTGTTTAGTTCTTTGAGACAGGTTGACTAGAGCTTGCCCTCCTCCAGGCATTGTTTCTCGAGTACTGGGACCACAGGCTGTAAGCCACGCCTAACGGAAATGATTTTTTTTTTTTTTTTTTTTTTTTTTTTTTTTTTTGGTTTTTCGAGACAGGGTTTCTCTGTGTAGCTCCGGCTGTCCTGGAACTCACTCGGTAGACCAGGCTGGCCTCGAACTCAGAAATCCGCCTGCCTCTGCCTCCCAAGTGCTGGGATTAAAGGCGTGCGCCACCACGCCCGGCTAACTGAAATGATTTTTAAAAAAGCATCTTTGGGATGGTTGCAGATTTTGTGTTGAGTCTATGTTCCCTCCTGAATTAATTTTTTTAATGAACTGTAAGGTGTAGCCTAGAGTTTATTTTTGTCTATGTATGTACAGTTATTCTATCTGTAATCCAATGACTCTTAAAAGATCACTTTTGTTGGATTTGGATCTTTGCCAGAAGTCATTTGAGTATGTCAGTGTAGGTAGGTCTTTGAATGATTTTAGTATTCCTCCTATGGCAATGATGGCTAGAAACCCCACGGCAGTGTCTGTTTTATATGCTAATTTTTGGTGACTTATTGTAAAAGTGATGTCATATGGATTTAGGCTCGCAAAGAATCACTCTCACTTCCTCTATGCAGTTCAGACATGGCTGAAGCCTTCATTTTCTCAACTATAACTGGAACGATGCCACCTCTGCCCACAGCTTGCTATGGAACACACGAGGAGGAGCGGATGGAGGCAGAACGGTCACACACTTAGAGTGTTTTCGTGATGGTGGTGGGGGGCGGTGCTGGGGGCCGTAAGTTCCCAGGCTGCAGCTTTCCCGTCCTTTTCAGGCATTCTCGTGCTAGAGTGTGAGTGCTGTGTTCAGGCTTCCCTTCTGTATGTTACTTGCACGGTGATGTCAACCGGGGACATTTGCGGTTCTGACATGTGGGAGAGCTGCATCCTACGAGCTTGACTGATGGAGTCTGCCCTCCTGCCACACTGTCTGTGTGGCCAGCTGGCTTTCCTCTTGTTCTGAGCTCTGCTGGATGCTAGTCCCACTGCCTGGAATTTCTTTTCCAGCTGACAAATTTCTGTTCATCTTTTGAGACCAAGATCACACCGTGTCTATCTGAAAGCCTTCCTTGATTTCCATTCATAGAAAGTTGTCCCCTTTCTCCTGCTTTCTGAAGCTAAAGCTAGTAGTGTCTTGTTTCGAGCATAGAGGCCAGCAGGAGTTTTTTTCTTAACTGAAAAGTAAATGTTTCATACTTACCTAAATGTGTCCATTATGTGTTGGCATTGGCATTAACATGATAAAAGCAGAATAATTTAACCACCATGTTCTGAGACAAGACCAAAGCAAACACCAACACGCTTGCTCTGCTTGCAGGTGACTGTGGGCACACTTTCCTTTCTTTACACTTTTTAGTACTTAAATATTTCATGATGTGTTTTAAACATTAAAGCCATGTTGATTAATCTTATATTATTTGATGTATCCTACAAGTTGATATTCATTGGAATTTTTGGAGGCAATTTTGATAAGATTGTATTTTGTCATTTTCAAAAGAGGAACAAAAAGGCAGGAGAGAAAAGGGAGATTAATATTGACTGACAGAAATTATTAATATTAAGGCCAACTTTATGCCACGTCTGTGCTTTATTCCCTTTATCATATTTATTACTGAAAATGACTGTAATGTAAGCACTGTATTCTTCCTGTGTGACTGTTTAGAGAGCCTTACAGATGGTAGGATTTGTCAATGGTCACATACCATGAAGGGACAGGCGCCTGAGCCCCACCCTTTTTGGTGTGAAAGCTCTCACTCTTTCCACTACTGTAACTCCCCTCCCTTTAGAAGCAAGGAGGGAAGTATTAGTCTTTACCTGATGGCATCTCAGACCATTTCGACCTCTTCGTTGATGATGCTGTGCAAAGGAGAGGTGGGGATATTTGTCAGCAATGCAAAGGAGAGTGGATACTTCTAAAAATAAATAAAGTGTCGCTGGTGGCCTCTGGGAAACAACTGTATATGAGCAAGTGATTTCAGATTTAGTAGAGCACATAGTCTAGCAGCATCCGTGCCTTATTATTGCCAATGGAGTTGCACAGTTGCTCACCTAATTCCACATACCAGTTCATTTTGTTCATTTAGAAGAGGCTATCGGTAGCCTAAACATGCTGTGAACATGTAACACATATTTACCACATGGGTTAAATGTCTACTTGCTTTGCATGCTCGGTCCCCTCAATGTAACTCACTGGCACAAATTTGAACCACTAGGTAGGGCAAATTAGGGCATTTCTGTGTTATAAGGGGACCCTTCTGACTCTGGGGGATGGAAACTGTGTGGCATCTGGTCATTCTAGAGAGAAACCATTATCAGGAAAAACGTGTCATAAAGAGAGGTGATGAAAGACGCCCCTGCTGGGCTCTGTATCATTTCTGGTCTCCAAGCATGGGAATCAGGCCTCAAGTCAAAGAGACGAGCCCTCGGCAGGTGCACCGTCTGAACTTGGAGCTTTGGCTTCAGTCCGTGAGTGCATGCTGTGTCCTCATTCACTGCTTCCAAACCAAGCTCATGTGCTTCTCTATGGTGGGTGTGGGAAAGCTCAGCTTACCAAACAGCATAATGCCACTTCCTATTGTTCTGAGGAATGCAAGTAAGAATAATAGGTAAGAGGTTGTTTTCACTTTGTCCCAGCAATGTTCTGAACACTTCAAGAGTTCATTGACTTCTAAATTGACTTTCCAGAAAGGATCTGTGAACAGCTGTCAGAATGCAAACTCATCAATGGCAGAATCCATGTTCTTAACTAATTTGTCAGTGATTCAACTTATGAGAATCACCCAGTAAGCTTGTGTTACTGGGTGGAAGTAACTAGGTAGACAGTGGAAGCAGCAAGAAGTGAGACCATATGTTTTCAAGGTTTCAGTGGGGGCAGGTTGCCCCCATTTCATGTCAGCTTTGGCCTTGATCTAGCCTTTCTAGAAAATATCCATCACATTTTAGTAAGCATGCCTTGACACAGCAGACTGTCTGCAGTCGGAGCTGTGCCGCATGCTGTTGGTGCAGGGCTGCTTCGACTGTTTGTGTGCTGGGGGGCCTAGGCTCAAGCTCCCGGAGTGCCTCACTCTCAACCTCAGTAGAAAACAAGCTTGATCAGAAGTGACATTTGAGCACCCGTTGGCCAGTCTACTTCCTTAGGACGTTTCCTGTTTTATTATTTCCCTAGTGCTTTAATGTTTGTGTTTATGAATATATCATGAGTAATAAACAAAGAAAAAGGACAGATAGAGAAGATGAAGACAATAGGCAAAGTCTTTAGGGTTGTGTTTTATTTCCCTTGGCTGATTGAAAGAAAAGGACAGAGAGGCAGGTCAGTGGGGCCAGAAAAGCTGTGAACTTGACAGTGCCAAGTTGCCTGCTGTTGTGTTTCTTGGGGGGAAGAAGAGACATGAACCAGGCTGAGGCCATGGGGCTAGAATTCCCCACTTTGACATCTTCTGCAAGATGTTTGTGTATACTGGGTTTGAACCTAACTACAACAAGTCAGTGTGGAAGTTCTTAGAAACGAGGGTGCCAGTTGCCCTAGACCGTCTGCACATTCACGTTCACTCTGAAAGCTTTTCCTGGCTTGTCTCTGCAGGGCGTGGAAGGTAGGAGAAGGCGGTCCAGCTTTATGAGGGCCAGCTGTGCTTGTGTGTGTCACAGTTACTGCCCTAAGACATCAGTCCTTTCTTTCCCTCTAGTTGACAGAAGTCCTGCTGAGCTGGGCTCAGTCTTGTTGAAGGCATCGGTGTCGGGAGTTCTCCTGTGGCCATCTGAAAGGTCACTCCTTGCTCACTTCTTTTTTAGTTCACGGCTACATTTTTTAGGCTTCATGTGGTATTCATGTGGTGTACTGGAGATGCCAAAATAAAGAGCTGGATCAAAGACAAGACATTTCTTGATCATAAGGCAAAGGATCAGTCTGTCTTTTCAGATACAGAAAGCTAATAGATAAAGGTTCCAGGAGTCACTATCTACATAACTGGCTGGCTCCCAGAATCCTGCACAAGTCTTCTAGAGGAGGGCTGTGAACTTAACCTTTGAAAGGCTTGGTCTCATGTCTAGCTTTGCGTTCCATGTAACTCGCTCCCAGAGTCTGTGCCAGACTCACGAAGTCCAGCTCTGCCCCATTTCCTCCTCCTGAGTTCCATCAATCATGGGGTGGAAGGGGTGGGGTGTGGAGGCAGCAGAGGTCTGGTTCACATTCCGTATTCATCGTCAGGTCCAGCTGGCTGTGATCTGCTGTACTTTAAAAGGACAGACTTATCAACTCCCAGCATTTTGACATGATGCCTCATTGTATTCTTCCCAAAGTCATGTCATTGTCGCACAGTTATTTAATAAAATCAAAGCGGTTAGCCAAAACAGACCCCAGATAGCTTCCCAACTCCACTCATGCCTCTCCCCCTGAGGAGGGGTCTGAAGCCCTCCCCTCCACTGGGTGTCATTCTGCTATACATTAGGGTCTCATTTGAATTCTGCTCACAGTCTTAATTCTCTTAATTTTTTTTTTCTGGCTCCTGGGGTGGGATGGGCGAGGGCTTAGTTGATTTTGAACCACCTTGTTTCAATGTTTCCCTGCCTTGCTTCTAGCTTTCTGCTAAGATGTGCCTGCAGGAAGCAGTAGGAGCCACATTTATTTTCCAAGTGCTAATTGACATACAATCATCTTTCATTTTTGGGGCACATCTTGGTCTGATTCCAAATATTAATTCAGGGCCAATGAAACTCACCAGGAGGCAGGCTGTTCAGGCCATCTTTCTCTGTTGAAATACTATGTGGAAAGAAGCAGTTCTTATGACTACTGATACCTGATTTATGTCTCAGAGCTTGAGATAGTGACTCAGTGTGATTAATGTGAAGGGAAGGAGCTCAGACACTGGGAAAGGAAGAGAAGAGATAGAGATAAATTAGATGCTGAATATATAAACTAGTAATTGAGATGTCAGCTGCAGGTCAGAATATAACAGATTAGCGCCCCCATGATTTGGCAGCTCTTAGAGAAGAGAAAGGGAATCATGTCGGCCCAGCCCTGATTCATGAGGAAACTAAGTCATGTTAGACTAACCTCATTCCCTTCACTGTTAGAATCACTCTAGTGAGAGAAGACTGGGACAGAAAGGATGGCTGGGAGTCGTTTTAGGGTAAGCATATTGAAATCTCATGCGCACCGAAGAGAAATGTGAATGAGAAAATGTCACCATTAATATTTATAACTAAATGGGTAACTATCCAACAGCCAGCCAGTCTGCAGCTGGTAATTAAGACCTGAGACTGTGCTGTTGGCTAACTGATGTCCCATTTTTATCAATGATCTGTCTTGGGTGGCAGTCAGGATTTAGAATGATTTAAAGACCAGAATTACTATTCTCTGTGAATTTCATGAAGGAAAATTATTAATTCAAACATTCAATTATGAAGAAGGCTTACAGATACAGATAGGCTGAGTATAACAGACTACTTATGAAATGGAAGAACTGGCAAAACATTGGTAAGCCCAACATAGTGGCTCAGGCCTGGAGGCTAAGGCAGGAAGAATGCAAGTTCCAGGCCACCCTAGGCTACTTAATTAAAATTGTATTTAAAATTTGTATTTAAAAAACAAAAATTATTGACAAAATTTCCAATTGGCATTTTTGGGGGGTGGGGTTGGTCAAGTTGAGTTTCTTGTGTTTCTGCAGTTTAAGACATTGAGAACATACCACTTTTATTCTTAAAAAACAAAACAAAGCCCGGTGGTGGTGGTAGTGGCGCAAGCCTTTAATCCCAGCACTTGGGAGGCAGAGGCAGGCGGATTTCTGAGTTCGAGGCCAGCCTGGTCTACAGAGTGAGTTCCTGGACAGCCAGGGCTATACAGAGAAACCCTGTCTCAGGGGGAAAATAGAAGAGAAGAGAAGAGGAGAGGAGAGGAGAGGGGAGGGGAGGGGAGGGGAGGGGAGGGGAGGGGAGGGGAGAGGAGAGGAGAGGAGAGGAGAGGAGAGGAGAGGAGAGGAGAGGAGAGGAGAGGAGAGGAGAAGAGAGAGAGAAGAGAGAGAGAAGAGAAGAGAAGAAAAATGAGAGCATTCCTTTTGCAAAGGTGTAAGGGGTATGTATGGCCACTGCTCCTAATTCTGGTTTGGGTGGAGAAGAGCTGAGAAGACTGATAACCTCCATTTCTGAAGAAATCAAGGTACAAAGAGGTTAAAGGTACTGCTTACAATAGCAAAGCCAGGAGTTAACTTAGCAGTCTTGTTCTAGGTCCCTGGGTCTCTTAAGTGGCTGCTTTCCATTGTGCATATGCAGTGGTACATATGCAGGGCCTCAGCTACTCCAGAACGCTCTCATCTACCCAACTTATCCTTTGGTTTTGACCCACACACTTCTTTTTTCCTTGTTTCCTAATTTCCTTGAATTACTTGCTTAATCCTTTCCCAAGAGCCTTTTATCATATAAAATAAACAAAATATTTTAATGTTTTCTCCCTGTTCTTGAGCAGGAAGCTTGGCCTGCACTTAGGAATTTATGTAGCACATCCTTTCAACCCAACGTGTAGGTCATCAGATAGCCACATGACTTCCAGAAGCCCTGTGTGCTCTTGGTATTTCTGATACTGCCTCTGCTGTGTCCTAACACTCCTGTGGGTATAATGTGAGAGTGTGTCTTGGTGTAACTCCACAGTGTAGAGCAGGAGGGAAAGAAAAGAAGAGTGGTCCCTCACCCAGTGAACGTACTCAAAGGCTAAGTGCAGCATGTTCCTGAACTGGTCCTGAATCATTCTCCCAAACTGTTTTACAATTATAGTCCAGCACATAAGGTCAGAATCAGAGCTCTGACATCAAGAGCATGGGCTGCCTTGGCTGAACCATCTGACTTAATACTCCATGGAAGTGATGTTAGGCAAAGTCTGCCCTGTGAGCGCTGTGTGTCCATTCCACAGTTACCAAGTCGCATCTAGGCTGTCATTGAAGAAGACTAACACTTGTTACCGGATGGTCTGTTTACCTGTTGCTGGATTTGTCTCTAAATGCACTTTAGCTTTGTTTTCATTGGTGGAAGTAGTTCTGAGTCCCTCGTAAGTTATATTTTATAAACAAATGCTTTTTTTTTCCACAGAGCCTCCCTCAGTGCTGTGTTACTGTGAAACCATCACTACCTGTTGACTTTCTTCTTGCTTCTAGTTGCATGTGATGCTTTCTCTTCTCCCCTCCCCTCCCCTCCCCTCCCCTACCCTCCCCTACCCTCCCCTACCCTCCCCTACCCTACCCTCTCCTCCCCTCCCCTCCCCTCCCCTACCCTACCCTACCCTACCCTACCCTCTCCTCCCCTACCCTACCCTACCCTACCCTACCCTACCCTACCCTACCCTACCCTCCTCTCCTCTCCTCTCCTCAACACACACACACACTCTCACATTATACCCCAGGCTAGTCTCACCCTGAGCAATCCTCATACGTTTGCCTCAGCTCTTGAGTACCAGGATTACAAGGACGAGCCTTGATGCCCAACTCCACCTTTGTCCTTTAATGTCACTGTGTGTCCTCAGGATGCTTTTCAGGACTGACTTTTCTCCCTGCCTTTCCTCCCCAGTTCACCACAGTGCAGCTTCTCCCTAGTGTTTGCTTTGTATTCCTCTCCTTCCTCCTGAAGACCTTCGTGATCAAGCTAATAGAATGACATTGCTGTCGTCATAAAGGCTGAGTCAGCCACTGCTGTCCTCCTGGGCTCCTTTGTACCAGTGTGCTGTCTTCTCAACCCCTGCCATGCCTGACTTCATTCGCCCAGACCGTGCTGTATTTAATAGGTGTAGGTTAAATTGCCCTGAAGTAAAACAACTCTAAGTGCTAAATGGATCTTACCATGTGGTCCCACTATTACAAAATGCATGGTTTCATAATCAGAATTGGGAAACTGCTATACTGTATACACAGAACAGAAATAATAGTAACTAGTATTTTAATTTCAAGTGAAAGTGGTATGATTTTTTTTGAGTTTTTTTTACTTGTATCATTTACATGAATATTTTTACATGCTCACTCTGATGAGTTTCAGTGTTTTTGTATATCTGTTCACAACATAATTGGGATATTTCCATTACTCTTGAGAGTTCCCTGGTCTCTGCTCCCCGTGAGGATGTTCCTCTCTGTGCCACGCCTTTGTGCCTCTTGCCACATGTTAGTAGCGTATTTTCTCTCCTGGATCTGCCTTTCATTCGACCCAGTGTTTCTGACACTCATCTATCTGTTGATTGTTTTAGTAATTCAGCCATTTAATCAAGTAGTATTAAAGTATATGGATATATATTTTATTATTAATCTAATTTCCTAATGATGGTTCCAAATCTTTATAGTTATAAATATTTCAATGAAATTTTTCTACAATGTTATTGGTAGACATGTGCTTTTATTTAAGCAGTTTAACTCATTTTTCGTAAACATGTTTACTTTTTTTTTTTTTTTTTTTTTTTTTTTGGTTTTTCGAGACAGGGTTTCTCTGTGTAGACCTGGCTGTCCTGTAACTCACTCTGTAGACCAGGCTGTCCTGGAACTCAGAAATCCGCCTGCCTCTGCCTCCCAAATGCTGGGATTAAGGGCGTGTGCCACCACCGCCCGGCGCATGTTTACTTTCATATATACCCAACAGTATCCTGTTGCATTGTTTTATCCCCTGTACCAGTGTACAAGAGTCCCCTTCAATCTATACCATCACCTACTGTGCTTGACCAAACAAGCCCCGCCCCTGGTTTGTTTTGATCTGTTTTGTTTATTGGTTTATTGAGAAAGTGTTTCTTGTAACCTAGGCTGGCTTTGTATTCCTGACCCCCCTACTTCTGCTTCTCAAGTGCTGGGATTGCAGACATCTGGCACTATACCCAGCTGTAATTGTAATCATTATAATAATATAAAATGCCATTTGAATTTCTCTGATAACCACTGATACTGAGAACTTATATGCTTATTGGACATTCATATTTTTTTCCTCATGTGTTTTCAAATCACATTTTTAGTTTTCATTCTGTTGTTAGTGTCAGTTAACAATGCAGACGTTGTATATTAACAGTAGAAATTCTTTGTCATGGACTGGAGAGATGGCTCAGCAGTCGAGATCACTGGCAGCTCACAACTGTCTGGAAGCTTCAAGGCTTCCAAGGTCAGAGGGCACCTGGCACATATGGTAGACAGACATACGTGCAGAAAAACCACCTATACATGTAAAAAAAATTAAAAAAATAAATATTATAAAAATGTAAGTTAAAAAAATCCCTTTGTCACATTGTATGAACTGCAAATACTCATCCCCAGAGTATGGCTTACTCAGTGATGTCCTTTGCTTGCTTTTATTGGTTAAGACAGGTTAAGCCTCTTGTGAGGCTAGATTCAAGCTTAACTATGTAACTAAGCCTATTTCTGGACTCTTCCCAAGTGTCAGGATTACAGGTGCACCCCACCATGCCAAGAACATTAATGATGTCTTGTTTGATTTTATTAAAGTTCAGATTTTCAACTTTTCATATATTAATTAGAACATTAGAATTCTAAGAAGTCTTTGCTGACCACATGATTTCAAAGACATTTGATGTATTTTCTTCGAGAGGCATTATGACATTAGCGTTTAGGTTTAAGGGACTTGATGGACTTGCTTATGTAGTGAGTGCAGCAGGGGTCCAGGTGGCTGTTTGTTTTAGCACACGTAGCCCTGGACATCAAGTCTGATGCTGTCACAGTGGACTGCACCATGCTCACTGCAGCAGCGGGTCTTCTGCCTGCAGAATGACTCACTTTCTGTTTCTATCTGGTAACAGTAAAAGGCGATCGCAGGTTGGAGAAAGAATAGAAGGATAGTAATGTTGACGTGGGACTGTTTCCTTTTAGTTGTCAGACTTGCACTTGAATTCCCTCTTGAATTCCTACCACAACTCTATGGGACAGACTGTTGACTCTGTCTTGCTGATGAGGAAACTTAAGGAGCAGTTAAAGGTACTAAGGGCCTCGGGCGGAGGTCTGTCCCTGCTCACCCTCCTTTAACCTTCCATATGGTTGCTTATTTGTAACTTAAAAACAGTCTTGCCATAGTAGAGTCCTGCAGTGTGGCCCCGACTGTTGCCAGGCGACTGGCTTCAGCTCTTCCCCTCCGGCTCCTCAGTAGCTGGGACTACAATCTTGGAGTGTAAGGTATATATGAAGCATAAATGAGTTCACTGTTGCCAGGTATCTCGTATGTGTGTGTGTGTGTGTGTGTGTGTGTGTGTGTGTGTACAACTATTTGAAAATATGCAACCAATACCAGGGGGGAAAAAAAGAAAACCCAAATTCAGTACATGCCCCAAGCTTTTTGGATCAGAGAATCTCACAAAATTTTAATGAGAACAACCAATCTCAAAATTTGGTTGGGTTAGAAAACTGGTGAAGCAGAATGGTTATGAAAATGGAGTAGACTTTCAGATGAATGTTGGAGCCATTATGTGCTGTAGGAAGAAGAGACATATTAAACTTATGAGCCAGAAGTCAGGGGAAGCCTGCTGCAGTGCACATGGCCCCCTGTCAGTCATCAGAGCATGTGCATCTAGAAACCCCAAAGACTTGTGCTTTGAATATGAGATAATGTTGTCCAACTAACCCCATGAAACTCAAACAAGGAAGTTCTCGTGGCACTCATTACATTACACAGCTGAGCACCCCCACCCCCACCCAGAGCTGGGCTATAAAAATTCCTACCTCTTTGCTAAAAGCCTCCATTGGCTTGAGAAACTTCCTTTTGTGATTTGCAGCCTGAGCTTATGTTACTGATGAGATTAAAAACATATTTTACTATAAAAGTTTATGGTGTTCCATCCTCTTCAGTGTATGTAGAGTTGGGAAAACACTCCTCGTCTTGATTTCTTGCCTACTGCCCTGCCCTGTGCATCCAAGCGCCCTTGTTCACGTACCTGAGACCGTGGGAGAATCTCCCCCGTCAAGGACTGCTTCCTGACTTCCAGGCACAGCAAGAAGAGGTTGGAACGAATGCCTCGTGGAAATGTTTGGTTAAAACAGTTATTAGCAAATAAAATCACTCAAGCCACCCAGCGGGGTTAATTATGGCATGAAGTCCATGTTACTTTCCTAATACCTACTTACGGCACCTAGACTGTTCCCTGCACCTAGAAACTTCTATAACCGTCAAGCCCAAAATGGAAGCAGAATTTCTGTGGGTGTTTCTCTAGCCTTTTGTTCAGTGACTAGTAATAGTTCCCCTTGGAGAGTTTTTAAATAATATTTTCATTAATTCTTACACTATATTTTCATCATATTCCTCCCCCTTGGCCCTATTTCTCTCAGTTCTGTACCCACCAAACTTGGTGTTCTGTTTGAAAAGCAGGATCTAGCTTAGTTGACACAAAAATGTCGAGATAATTCAACCCAGCGGCCTGTCTCCTCCCTTTGTCCTCATTTGAAGGAAAGGCCTCCCTGCCTTGACCTTCCCCAACCGTAAACCCCAGTACCTGTCTGGCATGGTATTACATACTTGTATTCCCAGCACTTAGAGGTTGAAGGCAGGAAGTTTGCAAATTTAAAGCCAGCCTGGAAGAGCTCATGCAAAATAAAATAAACCTGAATGTCTTTCTCCATTACACCTTCCACTCACAGCCCTCAATCTGACTGATAACACAGGAGCTAAAAGGCTCCTGTGTTATCAGTCAGATTGTCTTCCCTCACTAAGGAGACAAAAGGTAAGAGTCTCCAGGAACTAGGGAAATGGCTCCTCCTGCCATTCAGAAGATCTGCATTCAGACCCTCAGGCCCCACACAAGAAGGCAAGTGCAATCAATACTGTGCTTGTCCTCAACATAAGGGAGATAGAGACAGGAGGAGCCCTGGGGCTTACTGGGCTTCCATTCTAACAGAATTGACATCAGGGAAAGAGTCTGTCTTGAAAGAAGCTGGAAAAGTAATTGAGAACACTCAATATTGACTTCTGATACCTACATTACATGTAAACATATGTACACATACATCTGCACACAGACACACAGGTGCATACACACACGCACACGCACACGCCTCTGTTTCTTTTCCAAAACCATGTAATCCCATCTTCCTCTCCCTCAGTCCTCTGCCTAACATTCGCTAACACTTCATTCATTCATTTAGGTACTTCTCCACAGTGCTCGTCATAGTCCTCCATATGTTCAAAGTCCTGTGGTAAATATTATTTATGTGTACATACTATTGTGTTTATGACAGCACCAGTGATAGCTGTATTTAATACATATAGACACACATTGAGGTATTTTCACAGAAACTGCTAAAAATCAGATCTTCTCAAAAACCAAATAAGGCTAAGCTCTGGGGCTTGTGATCCTGTTGGCCAAGATTAGCTGGTAGCACGGAGTTGAGCAGTTTCCATGGAAGCCAAGCTGAGCACCCTGACCCTGAGCAAGAGCTGTAGCTTATCGGAAGTTGAGACCATAGGGATGTAAAATCTTTCACACATGAACACATTTCAGAGACATACTTTTAGCTAAATATTTGGATATCTCTTAATTTGAGAAAAGTTGGGAAATAAAGTGGAGAATATATACCAGGAAATATACCAGGATGTGACTTGGTAGAGAGGTCAGGTAATTTATGATCAGGGAGCTTTATAAATCTGACTGGTATCTGGTTCTGTAAAGGAAAATAGCAGGCGTGTCTCTTTCCTTTGCATCGTTCACATCCCCATGTGGAAACATGTATTCATTTTCTCTTCAGGAGCCTCCAGACAGGCAGCTTTGCCTGGGAGGGCGAGGTAGAGAACAACGCGTACAGCAAGGCTACAGGGGTGGTCCCCCAGCACAAGTACCACCCCACCGCAGGCAGCTACCAGCTCCACTTCGCTCTCCAGCAACTCGAGCAGCAAAAACTCCAGTCCCGGCAACTTCTGGACCAGAGTCGAGCCCGGCACCAGGTAACTGAAAGCCATGGCTTAGTGTCTTCCTTCTGTTGGGGAGACAAGTTGAGGACAATGAAAGGCTTGTTCCCTAAGCAGTCACCACACCTGCCCAGGGTTGTCTCAGTACCACATTCAAGCCGTAGTGTTAGCATCTTTGGAAGATGGTGCTGAACTGGTGTTGGGCGTGGTTGCTGTGCCTTGAATTTGTAAGACCTTTATTACCACATTTACTTTTTCCACTGAATGATCTTACTAGCCTCCCAATCTAATTCCTGAATTTCAAGCATCTTTATTTATAAACATACCAAATTTTGGCCTCCTTAGACGAGGTTCAGATAAGTACATAAGAGGCCTTCATGATCTTTCATAACTTACAATTTCTGAAAAATCTTTGTAAGGTAGATTGTTTGATTTCTGTTCATTCAACAACTATTTGTTTAGTGTCTGCCATGTGCCAGGCACTGTTTTTGACATACCAGCCCCTGGGTGAGTGTGTGAACAGCTATAGTCCCAGCTGCAGAGCAGAGATGGCCCCAGAAGAATGTTGGGAGAGTTGGCTCTGCATATCGGTTGGAACCAGTTACCATGTCCTGTGTGAGGGTTGTTTGGTTGAATTAAAACTATTTCTGTGAACTTCTTTGGTATTTTGCTATGAAGGGAAGAAACCTTTTCTCGCTTCCCCTGCCCTTGGCTTCCTTTTCATAAATGTGTAATATATACTGTGCATCGGTTCATGCATGAAGATGAAAACAGTGTTTCAGCCATTGCTTTCTTCTGTGTGGAAAGCCCTCATTATGCCCAGTCTCTTTACATATCAAATACTAAAGTACCTGAGAAAGTCAACCTCGGGGAAGAAAGATTGATCCACAGCTCTGAGGTTTTAGTCTACGGCTGTCTGACTCTCTTGTTCTTAGGCGCATTGCAAGGCAGAGGCAGCATGCAGGAAGAGCTTGGCAGAGGAAGCTGTTCACCTCATGACACCTAGGAAGCAGGGGTGACAGTAAGGAGCCAGACCCAGACATATGCATGCCTGGTAACCCACTGCCTCCATCTTGATTATTATATCATAAGGGCTCTAGCTTCATGATCTAATGTTTTTCTAGAAACATCTTCTCAGCCAGAGGCAAAAGTGTACTATGCTAATCATTAACATGTTAACTCTAATTAAGTTGACAATCCAGGTTAGCCATCAGGATGTTACCCAGGATGAAATATTCCCACTGTGTTTTGCCTGCACAGGTCACCTGATTGGATATAGCTACAGTAGTGTGGCTAATCAATTAAAACATCATAATTGGGAAGATACAAATGTAGGCAATTATGAATAGCTCTTTGTATTATTTTTACTGGAGAAAACTTAAGGCCTTTTAACTAGGAAAGCATAGAACGTTGTCTGGTGCTACATAGAAATGCCCTTACTTAGAGAATCTTTGAGGCAGGAGAATCAAGGAGGCCAGTTTGCATTTTTGCAGCCACAGATGTTAATATGTGTTTGACACTTTCTTTTATCTGTGTAATTTTCTTAAGGCTATTTATAGTTCTAAACTTTCATCACGTTAATTACCCAGCACTGCCAACTTTATCCAGATGCTAACCTGTACAGACATGTATGAATATGGTCAACGAATTTATACCATTGGTTCCCCCCCCCCATGAATTTGTGTTTGTGTGCATGCCCATGCATGTGGTACATTGTGCATTTGGAGGTCAGCTTGTAGAACTCCATTCTGCCATACAGGCTCTGGGCTCCTACTCAGGCTTAGTGTGGAAGCAGCACCTTTACTCACCGAGCAGTCTTTTGGCCCCATTGCAATTTGTTGTTTTTTGTTTGTTTTTTGTTTGGTTGGTTGGTTTTTAGTTACAGACTGTGTGGGTATGTCTGTGCCCAGTGCTCCTGTACAGGTCAGAGGACATTGTTTGGGAATCAGTGTTTTCCGTCCACCTTGTTGGTTCCAGGGTGGAACTCTAGTAACCGGATTTGGCACCAGTGGCTTTTACCAACTGAACCTCCTCCTAGGCCGCCCGCATGGGTTCCATTTAAACTACATTTTAACACACTGCAATGGTAAGCAGCATCTTCAACATAAACGTAGCTGTTTATAGAGCACTCACATTTGGGGGAAGGAAAGGCCAGTTTGGCTAAGTTCTCACTTTTAGAAACTGCTGCATTCTTGAGTACTTCTCGTGCTTTTGATTGCCTTCCAGCCACTCACATTCCTTTGAAAACTCCGGGTACCACTATTCTCGTGTGGATTTTTTTTTTCAGTGAGGATTATCCTAGTTTAGTTTCACTGAATTATGAAGTATATGGAAAATATGTTTTTTCAGATCTATCAGAGTATCTGTCTTAGGAGGAGGCAGAACTCCCAAGAAGGGAGTTATCCTGTGTCTCCTGGAGAAGGAACAGAAAATCATTCATCACAGTGTATATGGGGGGGGGCGCACATGCACGTGTAAAAGTAATTTTATCTCTACCCTTGTTCTTCTAAGCCCTAACTGATTTAGGTAAAGGTGAGTAAGGGTCAAGGGCCAGGATTGTGGGCAGCAAGAGAGACCAACTCCTTCCCTCTTAGATTTACAGCAAGGCAGCAACTGCGGTGGTAGGTGCTCTGCAGACAGTTTAGGGATTTGGAGCACTTTATTCAGAGGACATTGAGGTAGTCACACTCTACAGCAGAAGCAAAGTCCTGCTAGAGTCAAGCCTTTGGTTTTTAGCTTAGCTGTGCTAGACCTGACCATCTTAAATACCACCAAACTGTTGACTGAAACAGGAATTTCATCTCAGTGTGGCCTTTATCTCTTCCCTTGTGTTATTTTGCTTGGGGTGAAGATGGTATTTACCTAATGAACTCACTGTGCTTTTAAGCCATTTTTCTAAAGTATAGGTAACAATTTGGCTAATTGCCTCTTTATGATTTAAAGTTAGGTTTACCAAGCATGTATTCACAGGCGAAATGTTTGGAGACTAGTATGTTAAGGTGTCTTTATATTTACTGTTATGCTCGGGTACGTAATCATACAGTATAGATAGTGAAGTCATTCCCCTATAAGGCGCACCTTTCACATAGTGATCTCCTAATAAATGTTTGGGTAGACTGTATGGCTTTTCTTCCATTATGTGCATCCTTTTCTGCCTTCAGTCAGAGCACTTAGATATTCAGACTGTAAGATGTTCATTTGGGGAGACAAGTTCTGACTTGGGGTATGAGCTTGAACACAGCATATCCAACCATCTAGATGGAGTCAGGTTTGCTCTTTGTTGCTGCCTAGCGTTGTACTCACAAATCTAGAAACCGCCATGCACTGAGTTCATTGAGAAAAATGGATCCTGATACCTGGGAATAAAAGAAGAAAGTTACTTAGAGCCATTGGCAAAGTTTAGGGACAGAAATAAGAGAAAATATTATCCATGATAAACAAAATGAATGAATACTAGAACTATGAGCTTTTACATGCTAGGGACTGAACCCAGTAGCTTGCAAAACTTTGACCAAGGTTGATAGACATTTTCTATAAATAACCTTCACTGGCCGTAGTATCTGTTGTGGCTCCTCAGCTCAGCCATGGTAAAATGAAAACAGCCATATATGATGTGTGACAAACTGCAGCTGTATTTCAATAAAACTTAATTTACAAAAACTAGCAGCAAGCTGGCTTTGGTCTGCAGGCCCTAGTCTGTATATCCCTAATCCAGGTGAGCAGAAGAGCCGGTTAAGACACTGCCCGTTCATCCCGTTGCTCATGCAAGTAGGTTGGGGAGAAGCTTCAGTTGTTTTCATTTCTCACAAGCTCCCAAGGGATGCTAATGCCATTCTCTCAGGGACCCATCCAGAAGGAAGATATGCATTCATTCATATTCGTCGCCCCCTACACACTCTCTTCCGTGTGTGTGTGTGTGTGTGTGTGTGTGTGTGTGTGTGTGTGTGTCTGCCTGCCTGTTTGTCTGTCTGTCTTTATATCTTTATGTGTGTTTCTCTGGTAGGTTGTTTTTCTCTCTTTTAGAAAAACTGTGTATTTAATTTAGTATCACTCATAAAATTTCATGCAATCACTTTTGTGGGAACTTTGTTGCTATCTTCCCCTATCTTCCCACTACCACAGCCTTCTCATGAGTAAGTTATCAGAACACCTCTTTGCTCATCCTTCTTATCAGGGTACATTCTGCTCAGTGATCACTGCTCCTGGATTCACGTCTTAGAATACACAAGAGATAAGAAACAGGACAAAATCCTCCCTTCATACGCTCTGGCGTGTTCAAGCACTCTTCCAGGCGCTGCTGTGTCTTAACTCATGTAAAATGTGCGTCGGGGTGCTTAGCAGCCTTAGCCGAGTTGGGGTGGGAGGTGTTCTTACAGACTGATGGTCGCTAGCCTCCCTGACTGCACTTCCTTCTACTGCCTTCCTGCCTCTGTAAGAGAAAAGTGCAAAAGTGCTTGTCTTTGAACTGAGTGGGGGACTTGCTGGGTCCACAGTGACTACTGGTGACATCAGCATGAGTAGCACCTCATGCTGGGGTCCGTGTGGGGGGCTGGAGCAGCCATGAGGCACAACTGACCTGATTCTAATTGGCGACATTGAGCTGATGTTATTTTTGGCTTGGGCAAAGCCATTACTCAGTAGTCTCTGTTAAAGTGATCCTTTGTTAAACTTCTGCTCCCAGCCCCAGCCCCCTGCCTTCCCTCCCACTCTCCTCTCTGCCTCTTCCAGACTGAAAAGGAGCCCAAAAGACAGAAAAAAAGTTAAGGACATTCTGGTGGCCAAGGCAGAATCACTGAAGTCTCTTTTTTGCAACAGTGGGGGCGAGGAGAAATTTTAAACACATCTGACTTTGTCACGGGTTCTGTTTTCTTTCCAAAGGCCTTCCAGTTTTCAGAACTCCAGTTTGCCACGAGTAGCATATCCCAGGGGAGAAAGGCCATTATATCTGCGCCTCCTCGTCCTCTCATGCATCTGCTCTTCACCTCCTCTTCCCACGGCGGTGGGGGTTGGGGGTTGGGGGCAAGTCTAACTTAAATCGTGTGAAGCAGCCAGCCAGTAATGCTCCTCCAGTTAGTAGGACCAGGACCTTAGCATTCGCTGGGGGTCTTGTCTGTGTGTAGGAATATCTGGGAGGCCCTAGGAGGCAACTTATTGCTAACAATGTGTATGTATTCAATACTCTACAGGTATGGTAGGGATTCCAATATAAACATCCAAGTCTTGTTATTTTGCTCCTAAAGTCTATTGCATGTGTCCAGAAAACCTCAGCCTCCTGTGAGGACGAACCTTGTTTCCCTCAAGCTTCAGCCGCCCTGTGTTTGAGAGTTGGGGGCGGGGCTGAGCAGAAATCCTTCTCTTTTTCATGCAGTAAACTAAGCAGGGAGCTGCTAGCAGGCTGGTCCTGCAGGAGGGGTCCTTAAAGCCTTGCGTGTGGCAGGGAGGAGGCCAGATACAGGTACTGCTTGGAGTGTGGACTCAAATGTCATGACAGGTTGCATCTTTTTGGTTCTTTTTCTATGCGCGCGCACATACACACACATTCCTCTTGACCTTTATTGGGAACTCATCTAACACTTGTGCTTCTAGCTTTTCATTATTTATTTTTTCTAGGACACTCTAATGTAGTAGATTTTGCCAAGCTAAACTCTCTTCTTTCCTATTGAAAATACATGAAGAATGTGTGTGAAAACTGCCCTCGCTGGCTTTGAAAATGGTCACTCGAGACAAGCTTTGGAGTTCACAGTGCTTGACTTAAGTCTTCCCTGTCCAGGGCCTGACCTAGAACAAGTTATTGGAAAGTCTTTGAATGTCATTTTTTTCTCTTTAATTGGGAAGTGATGGGAGACACTTTTGAGGGACCCACTAGGATTCTAATTCTCAAATGAAACATTCCCAAATGTGACCAAACCAAGCATTATATTTGTATTGATTAACTGAGTCACCATAACTGCCTCGGATTAGCCCCATTTTTTTAAATGGGAGAAAAAAATCATTCATATAACTTCTCCAGAGTCATATAAGTAAAAACTGGGGAAACTGGCATTGGAGCCCAGGGCTGGCAACATCTGATGTCAGAACTCCACGCTGGGTGCTGCTTCTACGGGGCAGATAGGAGGGATGCACAAACTATACTGCAAAGTGCTAAGTCAGCTCTCCTAACCTCTGGCTGTTCGTATGCATGGCCTCAAGAGGAAACGTTTGTTAACCTATTGAAGGCGTGGACACCATCCCAGGCGCCTGCCTCACAAGCTTAGTTCAGTAAGCCATGATGCTCCTGAAAGGTTCCAGAGGCTTCCTGATGCCTTTGTACACCACTGTCCCTTCAGCCTTGGCTCGTTATTTTTCTTTTAACTCTGTTACTAGTGATGCTGTTTTATTTTTATTTCTGTTGGGTGTTACAAGAAAACGGCCAGGGAACATTGCAGGCATCTACTAATGTGAATGTCACCGACATTTTTGCATAATTAATATTAGATTTGCATTTTTAATGCCTAGTGACTCTGATTCTTAATGTTGTACTAAAAGACCATAGTTTGCTGTGTTGATTTGTTGCTGATAGTAAAAGAAGTCTCCTGATTACCATCAGGCTGCTCTGTGAAGCTGCCGCTGTGATAATTTCTCTCTGTGTCAGGTGTATGTTGTCTCTAGTTCACTAATGAAGACCCCACCCCACCCCCATCAAAGCACCCGCTAATCTCAGCTGTGCAGGCCGAAGGACTTTGGAGCATTTTTTCCCTCTGTTCCTCCTCAGAAGTACTTCATCTTCTCCTTTACAATTGTGTCAGTAATAAGACGAGGTATCTCCTTTCCTGCTGCTGCACTACTGTATACAATCCCCCAGAGACAGAAGAGAAAAAGGTCAGTGCCATCCCTTTGCCAGACCTCAGCTTGGTTGTAGGTGTTCATACACCAGTGACTAAGGAGTGGGCTTGCTCAACTAGTGCACTGGTTCTCACCCTGCAGGTCCCATCCCCTCGAAGGACACATAGCAGATATCCTGTGTGTCTCATATTTATGATTCTTAGCAGTAGCAAAATTACAGTTGTGAAGTAGCAGTGAAAATTACTTTATGGTGGGGGTTCACCACAACATGTATTAAGGAAGGTTGAGAAGCACTGCTCTAGATGGTTATGGTAGGGTTTACTATAGAACCTGTCCTTCTGCACCCTGCCTTGTAGTTTCTGTCTCGGCACACAAAGGGAAAACTCAAGGCAGTAGCTTTCTGTAAAATGATGAAAGACATCTTTAACAGGAAGAACTCCATCTATCTGAGATGGATGCAGGCACAGGAAAATCGCTTGATGAATACATGACAGCAAGGTCTGTGTAAGATATGCACAGTAAGCCAGCTGCGTATGATTCTGGGCCAAATAAAACAAACCATTCATTTCAGGATAGAGACAAGTCAGAGATCTATAAATAGAGAATTTAAAGCTGTGAAGGAATTTAGTAATTTTTACTATTTCATTTCACTAATCAGACAGACGGTATAAGATTCCGACATGTTATTAAGAAATCAGGGACCCTAATAATACAATTAATTCTCTGCAGCTACTAGCTACTAGTGGAATACATCACTGAAAATAGAACTGTTTTCTTTTGTTAACTAGTTGAATTGAGCTCATTGCTTTGTTTTTAACTGACTTTCTACAGATTGCACATCAGTAACTTGAAAATCCGAGTTTTGTGATCCAAAACTTTTTGAGACCTGACGTGCTACCTACCACAAGTGGAAATTTCATGCCATGAAACTGTTTCATGTACAGAATTACTAAAAGTTTTGTATAAAATGACCTTAAGGCTCCATGTAGAAGGTGAATTGCATGTGTGGACTTGGGTCCCTTTCTTAAGATGACTCATTATATAAATGGACGTAGTCTATAATCTAAAATATTACCCAAGCACTTGGAGTAAGAGGTACTCAGAGTGAGAGTTTGTGTGTGTATGTGTACATGTGTATACATGTGTACACATGCTCACTGGTAAATTATGCATATGTGCATATTTGTGTATATACAAGTGTATATATATACATATATACACGCATATATACATATATACTCATGAATGCTAACTTTTATAATAATTAACAAGGATTTGCTTATAGGTGATTTTATAAAAAGCAGATTTAGGTCTGGGAAGATGGCTTAGTTGGTAACAAACTACTTGCTGAGCAGGTATGAGGGTCTGAGTTCAGATCCCCAAACCCCATATACAAACTGGGTGTGGTGATGCATGCCTGTAATCCCAGCTCTAAGAGACTGAAATGGGAATATCTGGAGCTTCCTGGCTAGGCAGTCCATTCAAGTGGTCAGGTCCAGGTTCAGTGAGAGATCTGTTGTTGTTGCTGCTGCTGCTGCTGCTGCTTTTCAAGACAGGGTTTTTCTGTTTAACAGCCCTGGCTGTCCTGGAACTTGTTCTGTAGACCAGCCTCTGCCTCCAGAGTACTGGAATAAAGAAAATGCATGCCATGCCTGGTTAGAGATCTTATCTTAACAAATAAAGGCAGAGGCCAGGAGTACAGCAACAGCTTTCATCTTAGTACTTTAGTCACATAAGCAGAGGCAGGAGCATCTCAGTGGATTCTAGACCAGAGAAGCATAGACTCAGGTAATACAGTAAAGGCAGTGAGTAATAGAGGAAGATCTCAGTGTCATCCTGGACACGGACACACACACACACACACACACACACACACAGACACTTTTCCTCTTCAGCTGGTGACAGTGTTAGGTTTAGAAAGAGATCTGACTTCCGAAGATTTACTTTAGATGCATGTTCTCTAAAAGGAAATCAGCATAACACAGCAAAAGAAGGTAGCTGAGTAAGGTGGCAACTTGGTACCTGTGGGCTATGAATCCTGGCTTACTACACAGTAGCTACATAGTTGGGGATACTTTGACATTTGTGCGCCTTGACCTTCTGTAGTCAGAGGTGATGGTGCAGAGTTAGCCAAGTGTAACACACAGAGCATTTAGAGCAGTGAGTTCACTAAAAATTAAATGCTCTTAAGCTGGTTATCGCAGCCCGTGGGAGCCGGAGACAGGAGGATGCCCAAGTTTGAAGGCAGCCTAGCCTCAGATTGAGATCTTCTCTCAAAAAAAAAAGGGGGGGGCAAAAATTCAGCTGCTCTTAATGTAACTTTTCTTTGTGGTAAAAATGCATATAAAATAAATATGTCCTCTTAGCAATTCTGACAGTCCAGTACAGCCAGGCTAACTACTGTGCATGTTTGCTGAACCTCAGATCTCCAGAGCATCCTTGGTGCAGGATGGAACCTCTCGGTGAACCTCCTCTTCCTCTCAGCTCCTGGCTGTTTACTCTCTGTCTAGGATCTGGTTGCTTAAGGGTTTTCATAGACATAGACTGTTGTGGGGTTTGCCTTTCTGTGACTGGCTTATTTTGCTTAGCATCACATTCTGATGGTTTTGTGTTTTGTTTTTTTGTTATTATTGTTTTTTGGTTTTTTTGGTTTTTCGAGACAGGATTTCTCTGTGTAGTCCTGGCTGTCCTGGAACTCACTCTGTAGACCAGGCTGGCCTCGAACTCAGAAATCCGCCTGCCTCTGCCTCCCAAGTGCTGGGATTAAAGGCGTGCACCACCACCGCCCGGCTACATTCTGAAGTTTTATGCATGCTATAGCATGTGGAAAAAATGTCTCCAACACATATGAAGTGTGCACGTCCAATGTCCTAACTATAGGGACATGCTGTTGTTCTGTGCATATCACATTTCCGTTTCCATTCATTCTTCACTTAATACTTAAGTTGCTTTCTTATCTTGGCTTTCTCAATATGCTTCACCAGACCTTAAATGCACATAGCATTGTAATTTCAACTTGGAGGTTTTACTTAAATTTCTATGCTTCTCCCAGAAGTAGAAGTTGGTTAAGACAATATTAAATGTATCTTGAGAAAAGGTTCAGGCTCATAAAATGTTAATTAGCTATTTATTTGGACAACTAAAAAGGGGTATGTAATTAATTTATTCACAGCTGCTAGAGAGAGAGGTATAAGAATTAGCTAAAAATGGATCAATACCAGGATAAATGATATTATTTAAGAGTATCTGTGGATTGTTAACACATTTGTCCAAAGACAGAAATGTCTTATAAATTAAAGGAGAAAAACAGCATCAGCATCAAATTATGGTGGAGCTCTTGTGGAGTGCGGGCCATTCTGCACCGTGGCCAAAGGAGAGTCAAGGGGCTAACCCTCAGAAGCTCCAGAACAGAAGAATATGAAGGACAGTGGGTCAGGTGCTTGTCACGCAAATCTTTCTCTCTCTCTCTCTCTCTCTCTCTCTCTCTCTCTCTCACACACACACACACACACACACACACACCATAATCTCAGTCAGTGTGGGGTGTGTGTGTGTGTGTGTGTGTGTGTTCAAAATTGATACTGACATTGTACTCAAACGTATGATACAATTTTACTTATTTGACTAACAATTATAAATCCATCCCATGTCACTTTGTTACATTTTAGTATTGGTGTTAAGTCAGGTTTAATAACCATATAGAAAATATACAATCATAAAAAGCAATAATAGGTCTGCCTTTACAGATATGACAAAATATTTGAGTGAAAAAGCAGGCCTCAGAACATCAGTTGTCATGCGATCCCATTTTTGTAAGCACATAGAAATGTGTGTGTACACACAGAGAATGTCTTCATATGTTGAGATGATAGCAGGCATATCCCTGAGTAGAACTGGAGGTGACTTTTCATCCTATTTTCCCTTTTCTAATGAAAATGTGTTAAGGAAACTCAAGTGTTTGGAGAAAGATGAGCCTTCTGCCTGCTAAGCTTTTGTGTACATATGACATTGTGTTTATACCATCCTAGGCAGGGAGCAAATCAGAGCACCCAGTCATCTGAGTCTAGAGTGACCACCGCGTACCGCCCTCCACCTGTTTCTGAGTGACTGGCTCTCTGTTAGGTGGGGAGCAGGGCTGCTGATGGAGCAAGGCAGGCCAGGAGGTGTTTTAGGCAAGCTCGCTTCCGTGTAGTCATGCACAGTGGCCCTGGCTCAAGCTGCCAGCTTCTAACTCCAAGACTGTTAGTGTCTCCAGTTTGGTAAGCAATGAGGGTTCTGGGACTTACAAGTACATTCAGTTATCTGGTTTTAATCATCTTCATTGCACCTCAGATGTTAGCAAATGCAGTTATAGGAACTGTCTATTGAAGCACACTTGTTTTAGCTGGTTGATAATATGAATTTCAAAGTTGTTCTATCCTGGTAAGCACCTGTATTTGCTGCTTACACAGTACATCATCAGAAGCAGTAAGTCCTCCTTCCTTGTTTGGTGGTGTTAGAAATGGGAGGGTTTGCTAGAGCACATTGGGTAGGTAACTCCAAGGAATGTCTCTGGCTTTTGTGTGGCTGGGGTCTCTCCATATCCGAACAGTACCACTTCTGGGTTTCTGCTCCGTCCCTGCCCAAGCCTTGGCCCTGCTCAGAGCACAGCAGCACCAAGAGCTGTATACTTCCTCCTTAGCCTGAGTCTTGTCCCAGCTGACAAACATTGTGAGTGGGAGACAGCCAAGAACTGCATACGGTGAGAAACAAAGGCCTCTTAGAAGCTTGCTTTTGCCAAAATATAAACAGCTTCCTCACCCTCCCTTTGGCTCTCTCAAAAGTTGTGGTGTGCTGAAAAGATCTCGGCCTGTTGGTAGACAAGTGTGTCAGTAGCAGTTTGCGTGTGCTAGAAAGTGTGCCATCCTTGTCAATGAGCTGCCGGAGAGGAGACCTCTGGAAGTAGCTTTGTGTGCTTATCAGTGGGCCAACAATGACAGGGTTAAAGCAATCATATCTGCCAGGAAACACTCGGGCTCGGTAAAGGCAGACCTGTGATGGGTGCGTTTAGACCGCTGGCAGAAATCCTCTTCCCGATAGTTATCCTAGTTAGGTCAAAATCTGATGGAGAGAGAATGCTTCCTTCAAGTGTTGGTTCCTCTGGAGTCAGAGGGCCCCGCAGAGCTGCAGCCCTGCTCAAACAGAGGCCCTGCTGCTTGCCCTGCCATGGTGCTCCAAGAGTAAACTGAGTCTCTAAGGAAGAGAGCTCTGCTCTATCCCAAGCCAGGCTAAGTGTAGGCCAAAAGAAGTGTTTTTCCTCAAGAAAAAAAAAAAATTAAAGCCTCCTAGAGTTTAATCTCTGGACAGCATTATCTCTCTAGTAAGAGGCCAGATCTTGATTCCCCCATGACCTTCTGTGACATTCCCAGTGGCAGCCTGTGTGCTTGTATCAGAAATCCCTCCTTCCTGCCCAGGAGCACCCTGTGTTGTGGGAGAAGGCGGGCCTTTCCAGTCTTGCCTGGGGCCATGCCAGCCCTCAAACTGTGGTTTTCTGAGTCTCCTTGCTGAAGTGTGGCAGTTTCCCACACCCAACAAAGCAGTAGGAGACGTGGATCTGTTGAGCAGGCCAATAAATTCACTTCTTCCCTGACTCTCCTCACTTCCTGCTCAGCCGGACAGCCACTGTCATCCTGTGCTGATGACGGCTGTGCCTTAGGAAGGACTTCATCTTCTGTCCTCTTAGGCACAGTTATCAGGACAGAGCATCCCAACAGTCTGTGACTGGTGAAACTGGAGGATTAAATTGCAAGATACAAAGCAGGGAAGGGAACCTGGGGAAGAGGATTGTGCCAGCGGCCTAAACACACTCGTTCACAGGTCTGCTTTTATGGAGCCCTAGTGTTTCCTGGCAGATATGATTGCTTTAACCCTGTCATAGTTGGCCTCAGCTTTGGGGTGGTGCCTAGGGACTTGTCTCCATTATTGAGCCTTTAAAATTTTTGGTGATGTCCAGCTGGTATATCACCATAAGCAATGGTTATCACTTCATTGTCCATTGAGTATATAAGAGTGTGGTCACCAAACCACAAGCCACAGACAGCTTTTTACTGTCCTTGGAAAGAGAAACTGCAGTCTATGTCTGTTGTATTGAGGCTTAAGGAAGCTTGAATCTGTGTTGACTGAGAATCAGTTTAATTGTGATTACAATTAACTGCATGTAACAGCTAACCTCTCTATAACCAATAGCGGAGTTGTGTACATTAGAGGGTTTTCCCCATATAATTAGAAATCTGTGGAAGTAGGCTCTTGCAGACACTGTGGTGCCATCAGAAACCCATGCTCCTCCTGCTTGTCTTCAGCAAACTTGACTGTGTTCATCCTTCCCTGTCCTCGCCTGGCAGGTTATCCATGTAGCAGGAAGCAGAATAGTCTTACTAGGAAGAGAGGAAGATGTGGTCATGTCCAGGCCAGCTGAACCTCCCAAGGAGGAGTCTCTTGACATTTGCTTTGCTTTGCCCTTTAAGGACCTCAGTATCACAGAACCTTGTACAAATTTTGCATTTAGGAAAGCGAACTTCCTTTCATTTGGGATTTGTAGAGGATTTGTTTATACTTTTGACTGTGAGTTAGATAAATCCCAGATACTCTAAGTTCTAAAATCTGGGAAAAGACCCTACCCCAACATTAAATCTTTATGTAAATACACATCTTCTGTGTTCCTACTGTTGTTACTAAAAAACCCAGTTGTTACTTTTAAATTATGTATTTATTATTTATTTTTATTGTCTGTGTATTGGTATTTTGCCTATATGTATGTCTGAGGGTGCCCAGTCCCCTAGAACTTGAATTACAGATAGGTGTGAGCTGCCATGTGGGTGCGGAGAAGTGAAGCCATGCCTCTAGGAGAGCAGTCAGAGCTCTTAACTGCTGAGCCATCTCTCCAGCCCCAAGTTATTACTTTAAAAAGAAAATGAATAACTGATATATCACTGTGTGTGTGTGTGTGTGTGTGTGTGTTTTCAGTCTCTGTCCTATAAGGCACTGTAAGTACAACAGATGGCTCTGTTAGTAAAGGATTCACTGCACAAACACAAACACAGGACCTGCGCTCCCATTCTCCAGCACTAAAGGCCAGCCTGCACCCACAGCTGACCTCCGGCCTCCACATATGCATTTGTATGAGCAAGCACACCCTCCCTCTGAAAAACATTTAAACACAAACAGTAAGAAAATGGTGATCAAACAAACCCAGCCATTTTCATCATATACTGTCCAGAAAAGAAGAAAATTATATTTGCAAATGGCTGCTCTACATGATGGAATGGCCACTCTGCTAAGAACCACACAAATACATGTTTATAATTGTTCAGAAGACGAAAGGATTACTTCTGCCAGAAAGAATTGAGTAAATATGATCTGAGAACCTAAACATATGTTTTCATTTTAAGAGTTTGCGTTCCCAGCTAGTGAGCATCATCATAAGACCAAAAAAAGACGTTGGAAAAATGCATAGCCAGCTGCCATGGCAGAGGAGACAGATAGGTGAGCCCGTCTGTTCTTCAGTCCCCCCAAACCGAGGATGAGGTTTGGGAAGGACTGAGTGTGCGTGCATGTGCGTGCGAGAGAGAGAGAGAGAGAGAGAGAGAGAGAGAGAGAGAGAGAGAGAGAGAGAGAGAGAGAGAGAGAGAATGCGTGCACATACGCAGTTAATGTTCAGACACCTTTGTTGAATGCCTGGGCTAGAATGATCTGTGTGATCTTCATTTACCCTCCACCAGCGATGTGGCTATAACTGCCTATAAGGAATTTGAAGCTCAGAGAAGTTAACTACCTAGTTAGTGAGCATCAGACCTATATTTGAGACCAACCACACACAAATGAAGAAAAGACGACCTCTTTCCTACAGTCCCTGGGTCTCTCTGTCTTTCACTGTGGCCCAATCTGAGTCGACAGCAAATAGATTAGCTTGAACCACGCAGGTCCTCTCCTCTGCCTTAGAGACCTCTGTTCCTAGTCAGGTCTCTCAGTCAGCAGAGGTACTCCATAGAAGACCTCTCAACTCAGTCCGTCTCACATCTCCCTAGCCAGAGTTGGGACTTAGTTCCTAAAAATGGGATGCCCAACATCATAGAGAAGTTGCTGGACACTTCCCCACATCCTCCCAAGCCCTGTTTGAAATCTAAAAAAGACAAAGTGATTCCACCAGTCCATGTATGTGCAGATGACATTACCCACTGTATATGTTGTTTCTATGGGCAAGGTATACTTTTATTTAAAAAGCACTCTATATTTTGTCAGTCATTTTCACTTAATAGGATTTTGCAAAGTTCTTTTTATAGTGCATGCTAGTTGGAAGCAGTGTTTATACTATTGAAGACCAGTAACAAAAAAAAAACAAAACAAAACAAAAAAAAAACCGCTTTCTGCTAATGTAAATAAGACTCCACCTCAATGAATAAGATAGAAGAACCATCAAGGATGATTTCAACATCAACCACAGGTCTCCTCACATGTGCACACATGCATGCATGTGTACACACACACACACACACACACACACACACACACAAGTGGAAAAAAAGAAAATACTAGCTAATCATCCATTTGGAAGAACTGTACCTTGACTTGTAGCATGTACGATGCTTAGGTGTACTGTGGGTCTTCATAGGCCCACTTCGAGCAGAAGGCACCCCATGTCGGTCCTGCAGTTATCAGGTAATGTATTCCTATAGTAAGCTTATTTTAAGTGTTGTCTATGTCACATCTCATGTTAAAATTTTAGATCAGTAAAGTGGTTCTGTGCTGGGATTCTGAAACTAGCCCTCCGCATGGCTTGGTGGCTCCTAGTTTCTGTTTGTGCCTCATTTCCTAACTGCTTGCTCACGGTGCCCAGGTCACATGGGCTTCTTTTCTTTCCTCCAACCTGTAGACCTTCTAGAGAAGCTCAGAGTACTGAAGTGGTCTAGTATCCCAGCTATGTTTCCAGATTGTTTCCTCCGACCAGAGGACGTTGATTAAACACTCCCTGAATTGAACGTGAAGGGAACTAAGCAGGGGGAGTAACTGCTTTCTTCACTCATGGGCAGTGGCTAACGCACAGTTCCCAGTTTCTGAGCTGGGGTGCTCTCAAAAGAATCTGGCGGTTCTTGAGAGATCTCTCTGCTCTGAATCAAGATCTGTCCTGACAACCTTCAGGAACTTTCTCCTAACACTTACTGACAGTCTGCTTTTGCCTTTGCCCCTTTGATTACAGATCGGCTGCACATAGCCAGGAGTGAGGAACAAGCTCTCCATCCATCATTTTCTGTTTTTTCTTATAGGCAATCTTTGGCAGCCAGACACTACCTAACTCCAGTTTATGGACAATGAATAATGGTCCAGGCTGCAGAATTTCAAGTGCCACAACTGGTGGCCAGAAGCCAAACACCCTGCCACAAAAAGTGGTGGCACCTCCAAATTCGTCCACCTTGGTCTCCAAGCCCCCAACCAATCACAAGCAAGTGCTCAGAAAGCCGGCATCCCAGAGGGCCTCCAAGTAAGTCATCGGTAGTGCTGCATGCAGTTGCCAGGGTTACATCAATCTTAGGCTAACAGCACTCTTTAGAAAGCCTTCAAGACCATTTGAACTGAAATCCCAACACCTGATGAGGACCAGTGCCAAACCTGGGACTCAGCCATGGTTCCAAATTGAAATCACCTGGGGAGGAATTAAACTACAGTCTCTGGGCTTTGTCCTGTGGGAGGGGTAGCCACTGTGCTTCAAGGCTCCCAGTCATGAGGAGAGGCATCTCTAAGGTTCAAGGTTATTGCTGACCTACTCTGCTGGCCTCTGATAGGAAACACAGATACCAGGTAATGGCATTGAATTGTCAGCTTGGAGAAAGGAGGTAAAAAGGTCTCCCTCTGCGTATCCCCTCTTGCTCACTCCACAGATCAAATCTTTTCAGTGTTGTGTCAAACTCAGTCCCCTTTCCCTCGTTTGCGCATTGGTGTTTAACTAGGTGGTTAATTTGGCCAGCATTAATCAAGGGCCTGTGAAGCAATGGTGTTCTGATGCCCTTTGTAGGCCCCCTATTTTATACTAAAAGAAAGCCATGCCCATGCCTGAAACACACTGTCCTTCCCTTTAGTAACTAGAAATAGTTTGGTGAGGGTGTTGCCTCTAGCAGTTTGCTCCATTTAAAACAAGGGTACCCAAGAGAAGCCTGAGAGGTTCAGGCATTTCCTGCCGTGCGTGCGGGCACCTCAAGCTGCTCACGGGTTGCCCTAACTCCTTATCGCACCTCCTTTTTTGTCCTTCACAAGCTCAAGTTTAGTTGTCAGGAACTCAGAAAGCTTAGTTACTGCTTTTTCACTTTGGAGAGTGAATCAGACTGTGGATTTGAATGGAGACAATCCCCTGCTCTCTCTCAGTCACATCTCTGTCAGTCTTCATTTACCCAACACACTTTACTCAGTACCTGCTGCGTCTGCAGACTGAGTAAAGTGGTGGCCACTGTGCTCTCTGGAGCTGAGTGGAGGGCAGCCGGAAGGCTTGGGGGGCGGGGCAGACTCTGGTGGGAAGGCAGAGAACAAACTGGGCCTCTCCTGCCCTGCCCAGAAAAGAGTCAACCTCTACAGAGTACTGCCTGCATCCAGCCTACAGGACTCTCACCCTGGACCTCATTTTACTGATGGTGAACCCTTTCAGCAAGTTACTTAATCTCTTGGTCTTGGTTTCCTCCTTTGTAATAATGGAGAAGTAACCACTTACTTTCATGCATAAGTAGATAAACAGGATCTAAAGGACCTTAGTTATCCTTTGATGATTGTTTGAGACACTGTCTGCAGCTCTGAAGAGCTCACAGCTAACCATTTGAAAGCAAATGTTAAGTCTGACAATATGTTCCTTATGGACTCTCCAGCATGGGCCTGGGGGCTCTGGGTGGTGCTAAGAAAGAGCCAGACTTGGGTGACAGGGCTGGAATTTAGAAGGTACAGCTTACTGCCCTGAACTCACTGCTGGCAGGGAGACCCTGCAGACTTCCAAGATGGAATTGCAGCTCTTTGGGCAAATTCTGCTTTGCTGAATTTTTGTGGTTTCTTCTTTGTGACAGGCAGCAGTGTGGGAAAACCGGAAACAGCTCAGCATCAAAAATGCACAGAAGGGGGAAACCAAAGATTTCTTCAGAATTTAAGAAATATAATCCAAGTATCAGGAGGCATGCTGTGAGGCATTGTTCCAGCAAATAGCTTCCAATTTGCCTTTAAAACTGGATTAGTCTGTGGGGCTATGTTAGCACTAAGGAGACATAGCATCTCTCACTTGTAAAAGGTCCAGTGCTATGGAGGCCTCAGAGATTATCATTATCATTATTATTATTATTATTATTATTATTATTATTATTAAATTCTATGGTGTGAGAGAGAGGAAGAGGAGAGGGGAAATGTCCCACATACATACAGCATGTATATGCAGGTCAGAGAAGAACTTGAGGGAGCCAGTGCTCTCCTGCCGCCGTGGGGCCTGGAGCCCGACCCAGACCATCAGACTTGTACAGCAAGTATTTTTATGAGTTGAGCCTCTGCTGACATAAAAGGAAACAGTGTACCTTTTTTTATGTTTTTTTCTGAACTCAATGAATGACATTAAATTTTAGACTCACCCAGAAAGATTATAGGGAGAGCGCAGACAGTCTGGAGGTGCCCGCTGGCTTGCTTACTGCTGGCATGGTTCCTTTATGTAGGCTTATGTCATTCAGCATTTGAAGACTACAGCAGACTGTGAAACTGCGCCCGGTGCAGCCCTATGAGCTAAACTTTATATCCGATCTGGATCTGTGCAGTTATTTTCAATCCACAGAGTCTCTCGTGACTTCTAGAATCAAACTCTTGAGCATCGCTTGGTTGGTTCCTGCTCCTCTAGAGCAGTTCCAGCTCCTGATCAACCTAACAGCTTCCTCACATCTCTGTGATTCAGTTTCCTACTTTAAAACAGGAATAATGACAAGAGTACCTGGCTAAAGGGATCATTAGGAGAAGTGAATTCAGAAGTGTTGAACACAGAGCAGTGCGCACTACACAGTACATCACAGTACACGGTAATAAAGACTGCTGCTATGGCTGATGGTAAGAAGCCAGTCCAGAAGTTCTGTATACTTTTGTACTGGGCCCCTGCAAGCCGTGCTGCCTCCGCTGCTCCCGTCTTGGTCTAGCCTTCCTTCCTGCTCAGCTCAGGTCAACCGAGAGCCATCCGCTCAGAGTGCTGGGACTGAGTCACGCTCAAGAACGCCACTGCTGCCCCAAGAGACACAACTAATGAGAAGTTGTAATGAGCATTTCACATGCCAAGCCCTGTGCTTTTGGGTTGAACTTCAAGGTTCTCCTTGCACAGAGGCTGGCATGGGACAGAGAGAAGCACTTTCCAAGAGCATCATCAAAGTTTCCACATCCTAGAGATGGAGTCTAGAGAACAATAGAGCGTAAAAAGATGGAATGTCATTGGATTTGACATTGGGGCAAAGGGATTTGAAAATCAAAACTTTGGGGTCCTGTTTCATTATAATAATAATCAAGTCACCTTCCCATCTGTAAAACAAAAACCACTGTCCCTCCTGAATAATTAGCCAAAATAGCTTGTTTTCTTTGATACAGTTAAAAGCTCCTTTATGAGTGCATTTGTGTTCTAGTCTTGCTTCACATCTGTTTTTCTGTCCCTCCACCCGCCCACCCCCGTTCAACAGTTCTTGTTATCGTTCACAGATCCATAAGCCCCTACTCTACTCGGGTCTAACTCGTCAGCTCTGTGAAGAGAGTGGACATTTCTTCCTTCTCTCCCTTCCTGCTTGCTTGCTTTTAACTGTTTACATAGGGACAGTCACTTTCATAATTACCTCTGAAGCTTGAAACACTTTATAACTTAGTGTCCATCTCACCTCCCCTTTCAAAAGCACTTGTGGCATTTCTTTTAAGAAATAACTGAAGTAGCACAAAACTGGAATCAATCCAAATGCCTATTTACTATATAAAGCATAAATTGTGATTTTAATAGCTTTAGTAAAATGCAATTTGCATGCCATGACATCAAAAAAAAAAAATAACTGAAGTAAAAGGGTTGGGGGCTGCGAACAACCAAGTCTTCTGAAGTATTTCTTCCTTGTGACCCTTGTCAAAGCCAGAATCACACATATCCCCAGGAAATACAGAGGAAGAAAACCAAGATTAAAGCCAAACTGACAGATTCATGATGGGTGTAAATGAACCAGATCAAAGTGCTTGTACACTGGGAAACTTCTCCTAAGAAAGCAGGTGGCCCAAGGTGGCCATGTTGGCTCAGTGGTAGAATGTATGCTTAGCAGGGGTGTGGCCCGAGGGTCCTAGAGGAGAGAAAAGGAGGAGGGAAGGACAGGAAAAGAGCAGGGGTGGAGGAGAAGGACCAAGACAGCGTCTGAACACCAGTGTCCTTAGTGGGGACTTGACACTACTGTCTTGTGCCAGCGCCTAGAACAGTGGTGTTTGTTAAAGACTTGGGTTTAGGAACAGATGGCATCAAGAGCTAAGCAGCCTGGTCAAACCAGACGTTAACACGGTGACCTGAGCATTTGCTGAGGGTCGCAGTGTGGTGAAACATGCTCAGAGATAAAGTCAGAATAAATAAGGAAAACAAGTCTCCACTCAGACACATGGATGTGTGCTAATCACTTTTTCTTATGTGAGCCACTGCAGTGGGAAGATCTAGAAACCAGCACTCAAAGGTGAACTAGCCAGTGCTGTGTTGTAGGTAAACCATCGGCTGTTGATCTGTCCGTCTTTCATTATATGGCTTGAAGAACCATGCATCCTTTTGCAGGGAGTTCTCAGTGTACTTCTGAAAATATAAAATGTTGGTGCTAGAAGGTAAAGGAATGGGGGTGAGTGTGCGCTGCAAAGCCAGGCCGGGGCACAGGTGACCGAGCCACAGCTGGTGTTCCTAGCACCCACAGTCCTAACCACAGGCTTCCCAGCAGACCACTGACTTCAGACGCCCCTACGAGTCCTCTTAAATTGCATATATACAGCAAATACAGATTAATCATTCTAAAGTACCACTTTTGGAAAAATCAAAGTAAGCACCTATGCTTCAGCCCCCTCCTTTCCTTTCCGTGCCAGTTTTACCACTTGAGTGACTGTTAGAGCACTCGAAAGGGTGAAGGATTAATGCCACCCTGAAGCATTCTTGCTAGGTGCTGCCTAGGAAGGCTGGGCTGAAGAGCAGCATTGAAGGCTTCCTTCCACACGGCTTCCTGTGGGAAGCGGGTGGGAACTTGGGATGCCCCCAGATGGAGCCTGGACGTGGGCAGAAAACAGCAGTGTGGAGGATGGATTCTCTTCCCTTTGTGACCCTCACCCTTTGGGCCTGAATAGTGACTTCAGGTGGGCTCCAGAAGCCTGAAGCTTTGTTGTGTGCAGTGACAACAGAGACACAGGGCCCAGCGTCTTCCTCAGCAAAAGTCACACTAGTTGTGTGGGGATGAAAGTCACAGAATGGTGGATCTTCTTTCATGATTCCTGCAGGGGTCATTGGATTGAAAACCGTGCCTTTCCTCCTGGCCTGCTGTGAGTAAAATGGCTTTACATCTCTTAAGATGAGCAAATATTAAAAGCTCCCTGGGTCTGAGGATGGATTAAAAGGATTTATGGTGAAGGTCCAGAGGCTTTGCCAACCGCTAAAATAAGCTCAAGGGTGTGAAAGAACAGCATTTTAGAGAACACTTTAGTTGTATTCTTAACAGACTTCAGAAGTGGAGTTTGCCATGTGTTAAGTTAGCAGAGGTGTCAGAGGCGGTGGGAGCGGTAGGCAGAGCTGCCTGTGAAGACCTGGCAGACTCAGTGAGCTGAAGCGCAGACATGGAGAACAGGGAATTCTGAAAGTATTCTTATAAAGGTTTAAAAACAATTAGAAGAGAAATCCACCCTAACACAATGCCTCCAAAAAAAAAGAGTTGTCATTACTGTAGGTACATTGGATCTAAAACAAGAACACACGGGGCTTTAAACAATGGAATTAACAAATTAATAGAGAAATAGCTTTGTCCACAATGGAATAGTTTTTAAGGATGGGATATTTTAGTTATGAAAAAGAAAATTATCACCTGATGACTTTTATAGTGACACGACAAAATGCCCAAATAATTTGGGAAATTTTAAGCATTATTTTAAGTAACTTGTATCAAAGTCATATTGATGATTATACTGAAAATAAGAATTGTGCGTACCAAAAGTCATTATTTGAAATGTGGTCAGAGATGTACTTCAAGATAAACTTATAATCTACATCATTTTCTTTTTAAGGTACAGAATTTTTTTTTTTAATGGAACCAAAATGTAGGAGTCGTGGCTTATCCTAGACACATGCGCCAGCTCTGCTGTGTGCGCTGAGTCTCCTCGAGTCAGATCCAGCCCCTCCGATGTGGCTTCAGTCTCCCGTCTTTCTGCATGTCCTGTCCTCAGCTTCTCAGCTAAATCCACCTGCCACCCCCCCCCCGTTCATTTCTCTTCTTTAAACTACTGTATTTTATTTGTGTGTGTGTGTGTGTGTGTGTGTGTGTGTGTGTGTGTGTGTGTGACAGTGTGACAGAGAGAGTAAGAGTGAGAGAGAGAGAGAGAGAGAGAGAGAGAGAGAGAGAGAGAGAATGAGAATGAGAATGAGAATGAATATGCAGGAATGTCTGCTCACCCATTTGTGGAGGCCAAAGGACACATGGGAGTGACTTGTCCCTTGCACTTGCTGAGGCAACACCTGTCATATGTCTTTGTTTATGCTCATCAAAACCAAAAGACAGTGTTGGATCCCTGGAGCTGAAGTTGCAGATGGTTGTGAGACACCCGACATGGGTGCTGGGAACTAACGTCAAGTCCTCAATAAAAACAGTGCATATTCATAACGACTAGCCCATCTCTCCAGCTCCATCTTTTATTATTTTAATACTAATTGTGAGCCCCTAAATTGATTTTCCAAGTCACATGAGTCACAACTAAGCCTCTTTAAAAATAATTTTAATATTTATGCATAAATGACTGCTCCTAACAGAATATACAATTTTAAAAAAAGATTTATTATATTTTATGTATATGAGTGCACTGTCACTCTCTTCAGAAACACCAGAAGAGGGCGTCGGATCCCATTACAGATGGTTGTGAGCCACCATGTGGTTGCTGGAAATTAAACTCTGGACCTCTGGAAGAGCAGCCAGTGCTCTTAAACACTGAGCCATCCCTTCAGCCCCAGAAAAATAACATTGTAAAGGTAAATTTGTATACTCACAAAAGTTCACCACATACACAGTTGTCAGTTTCAATTCTTTATCAGTAATGAACTTGTTGGAAATGACTGAAAAGATATAGCTTTTGCATTTTTTTAAAGCCTGCTGCATTCCACGCTGCATTACCTTTTACCAAGAAACTCATTTCACAGCCACAGAGGAACAGCAAGAACCAGAAAGGCTAGCTTCCCTGCCGTCTAGCTTAGACTAGCTTTATTATACAGTTCGCAGATCACCTGCCTGGGGATAGTACCATCTACAGTAAGTTGGCTCTTCTAAATTAATTAACAATTATGTACATGCACATGCATATACACACACACCAATCTAATCCAGGCAATTCCTCAACTGAGGGCCCCCCTTTCAAATGATTCTAGGTTGCATCATGTTGATAGCTAACCAGGGCAACCTCATCCCTGTGTTCTTAGGTAAATATCCTGAAATAGATTTCCTCCTAGGAAAGTAGCAAAGACTCATTTCAGGGCCAAGTGCAAAAGAACACGCCCAGCCCTGACAAGCCCTGTTCAGAGTGAGTTGCTCAGAAGTTGTGATGTGTTTTCCCAAGGAAATGATGTTAGCACAACAAAAACATGCCTACCCATAGTATGCCAAAGCAGTCGTAACAGACCTGAACCATTTTGGATACTAGTGTTTCCATGGAAAATTTCACTCAACACCCCACAGCCCTCCCCTCCTCCCCCCACGAACTGCTGTGGACACATTTCTCCATCAAAGAAGAGTAGGGACCCTGTGGAAAAAGCTGGAGAATCATAAGCTCCGACTCCAAGCCTGAAGTGCTTGATGGTGAAGGGGGGATGGGAGAGTGAGTGGAACTGGACACGGGCCTGGAGATCTTGGAAGAACAGAACCCAGCCTGTTACAGGGGACAGTGAGAAGGCACATCCAGACAGGCCAAAAAAAAAAAAAAAAAAAGGTTAAGAGATTTGGGGGACCCAGAACTCCCTGGGCCTCAGCCTCCAGCGTCTCCTTTCCTGTCCGGTAGCTCACTACCTGTCCTGTGTATGGACCTAGTGAGGGAGCCCTCTCTGCCGCCCTGCTCAGTGTCATACACAGGACAGGCCGCTTTAATAAAACTGACTTCAGCCCATGCTGCTCTGATGCCACTCAGCTGCCAGTGAACACAGCAGCTTTAATGTGGTCTTTGTTTACTTCCACCAAGGAAAAGGCCGTGCTCAGCCTCCCAGGACTTCTTTTTCACCTAACTAAATAGTCACCCTGTCCTTATTGGTCCCTATAGGTCCTCAGGACAGTATCAGCCTGCTCCTGGCTCAGAGTCATTGATCAAATCTATTTCTTCATAAAAATGTCTTCCTCCTCCCAACTCTGGCTCGGCACCTATTTCTCAGAATGTTATGACTCAACAAAAATAGGATTTCCTCAGAAGGCCACCCTTGACCTTGTTCTTCGCCAGTGAACTTAGCTGTGCCGTTTGGCACCAGTACACATCCACACCTTCCACATTTGCCTTAAGTTCGCTCAGCCCCATCATGAAGTGCAGGGCCTGCTTCAGGGTTCTGTGAACCAGTGAGTAGGAAAGCCACGCTGGGGGAGGGGCTCCAAACCCTGGCTTGAATAAATGCTCAACAGTATGAAACTAAAGGCATAAGCAAACAACAGCCATAATCTCCCGGCTAGAACTTTTATATACCAACTAAAATCAAGGTAGATGGCCCCAGTAAGTCCATGTGCGCATAGGCCTAGTAGGTCAGATTTCCTCCAACAATATGTGTTAAATATCTGATATAAGCAAAATGCATCAAGTTAGCAGTCTCTATCTTCATAGAGCTTAGTTCTAGTCAAAATGACAAATAGGGTGTATCCATCTACATTAACTGATAATTATAACTTTGAAACTTACAATTTTGATGAGTGAGGCAAAAAAAAAAAAAAAAAAAAAAATGAAGCTGTAAGAGGGAGTGTGATGTGATCTGTAGCCCTCCTGCCAGAATGGACTTTCTGAGACCTGCCGGGAAACCTGTGCCCACGGAACTGGGGGGAGGTATCACATAGTCTGTGTACTGCAGAATAAATACTCAGCAGCATTTCTGCCTCTACTTGCTAGAGAGCTCAGTGCAGGACAGTCAACAGATGTTCAGGGCCAGGGAAGTGTGATGGTGACCAAATCTGTCCCTCCTCCCTTCCCAGCTGAGAGCCATAAGAGCCATTGCTCTACATGAAGTGTGACCTTTGAAAAGCATGCTGTAGCTAAGTCAGAACCAGGACCTGAATAACCACTCGCCGAGCCGTGAGCAAGTCTGTGGGGAGACAAGAACCGTGAATTGGGAACAGACAAAATGCCAATTCTAAAATATATACTAATCTAGAAGACAGATGTCTATTGGTGAAGTAAGTCATCTGTAGGAATGTGACATTTTAACAAACAGGCTGAAGCAAGGGAGCGTGTTCCATGAGAAGAAACACCAGGACCAAGAGAGAAGGGCACTGGAGGTCTGTCCTTGACCCTGCCTTTCTGTCCACACCTCTGTCTGCAGGACTCACCAGGCTCCTTTGTGTTTCAGAGGGTCCTCCGCAGAAGGGCAGCTGAACGGACTCCAGAGCAGCCTTAACCCTGCAGCCTTCATGCCGATCACAAACCCCGCAGGTCAGTGGGTGGCAGAGCTTCAGGGGGCAGGCGGGGGGGGGGGCATATAGGAAGATGGCATCTGGCTCTTCTCACCTTTGCCCCTGTTAAGAACTTCAGCTCAAAGAACAAATGTCCAGGCCTGGAAAGCATTGGTAGAAAGATATTTTGATTGTATTTTTTCTTTAGAATGAGAACATCTTGGAGCTGGCTTTTTTTTTTTTTTTTAACAGATGGGGTAAATGTAACATCCTTGTCTGGCAGAACATTCTCAAAGTTGCAATGCTGAGTGTGTACTCCTGTGTTTGGGTTCACTGTTCATGTAATATTTCTGAATGGTGGGTCTCCCACTCTCACAGCTTCATGAGATCCTTCCCCTCCCTCTTCTGTGAGGAAGCTAAGACTCAGCGCATTAGTTATACATGCATCCAGAGTTAGATGTCTGGAGTCTTTCATGGAAGTCTTGTATTGATGCTAAAGGTTAGTTGACAGAGCCTGGAGCCTCTCATTCTAGGTGCGTACGTGCAAGTGATATATCAGTAATCCAGGGACTTTTTTTTTTTTTTTTTTTTTTTTTTTTGCTTAATAATTTTTAAACACATGGATCAGAAGACTGAAAGACAGTCACTTTAATTCAAGTCAGCAAACATTGACTACTGAGTCAGTGCAGGACAGATCACTTGGCCTCTGAGTTCCACACAGCACAAGGCAAACAAAATAGTCTCCATTCTGCTTGAGGTGCTGAGAGCCTGAAGGGGGGTGGCTATAGGAGAGTCCGGTTGATTCTGTACTGGGGCATGGGGAGTGAGAGCATACCACATTGGCATTGCCGTGTGTCAGGCTGTGTGTCGAGTGCTTTGCAGTCACCTCATTGCCAACTGTACAAAGAGAAGACCTGAGAGCCCCTGTCTGATTTATCAGATTGTGAAGGACTTCTAAAGTGTCATGACCACATGGCCACTAAACTCAAAGGTAGTTTTACACCTGAGGAGTGAGTCCATAGGCTTTCTGTGGTAGGACTGCTTCCTAGAGAAAGAAACAGTGAAGCCAAGCTGTGGAGAGAGAGAGCCTGCCAGGAGCGGGCCAGCTGGGGGCGGGGGTGGGGGGTGGGGGTACCAGGAACATTTGCTTTCTCTGCAGACCTCACTTGTCAGTATGGCTGGGGAGAGAGCATGAGTGATGCAGAGAGAAAACCAGGCAAGTGCAGGGGCCAATCATGAGCTCTGGGGGAGCCTGTCATCATCCTGACAGCTTCAAGAAGCCCAGGTGGAGTTCAGGGGCTGTGGTAAGAAGTGGCAGTGCCCCTGACAGTGACAGCAGATCCCCTGAGAAGTGTGGCTTCCACATGTCTCACTGCTACTTGAGTGTTAACTGAGGCAATATAAAGGACTCTTGCTACACCCAGCTTTTTGGGCCATATTAGCATTCTAATAAGAGCATAAAAATGAGTTCTCCTGCACAGTATCAGAGCCTGAATTCAGAAGATAATTTGATGGCTCTGTACTCATGACCCTGCCGTGAATGCCGAGAGTGCCAGAGCATCGGTATGTTCGCTGTTTCATAAGGGGCTGAACCACGCCTCACATGTGCTACCTGCTCTGCCACCGCGAGCGCTCCCAAGCTCTTTCGAACACGGCAGCTGTTTCTAAGAAGTAAAACGTGCACCTGGAACTATGGTGGAGAGGGGTGGTGACTGAGAATCGTGGGCAGGCTTGAAGTCGCTCTGGTCACAGCTCTTAGCACTCCCTTCCTCTCCACATGCCTTAAGCTAGAGATGTGTGCAAGGCCTGGGAACCCCAGCTGCCTCCTGTGCATGTCTCACTGAACCGTGTGGAGTTGAGCTCTGCTGTCTGGGTGAGGCAGTTAGAACTTTGAAGGATCAATTGGGACAGGATTGCAGCCACTTGTGGCCCTTGGTGACATTACTTAGCTCTTGTCAACATTCTGCTGTGTTTGGTATAACCCACAGCTCAGCAGTTGTCTTCTCCAGCAGTCAGTTCCCTGCTTCCACCTTAGGTAGCAGCCCTGCCCTCCCAGCAGACACGCGGGCTTGTCGCCCTCTGCCTCCAGCTCTACCTGTTGATGGCTTTGTTGTCTGTGACTTTCCTGGTATTCTTGGTGCTAAAGAGATGCTGAAGTGCAGGACCTAGTAAGAGCTGACCCTGAGTCCCAGCACACGTGGCACTGGCAGCTGCTAGTGAGTAACTGCCCTGCATGGCAGTCCGTCAGCCGTGCAGCTTGTGATTGCTGCAGCAGTTGGATGTAAACACTGTTCTAATGTTTCAGAAGGATGTTCTGTGTGAAGGAGATAGGCTACTTAAGCCCAGGAGGAGGGGGTTAGGGAGGGAAGGAGGACACCCCAGAGAGAACACAACGCCATATTACTCTCCTCAGCTGTCTTCCAAATACCTTTAGCCCGTCTTGTACAGTAACAGGTCCATAAATATAGCTCGTGACTGTTTCCTGGCCCTTAACCCTTCTCTTTTATCTGGCTAACCCTACTTTAAGCTCTGTGACTTTGCAGGTAACAAGGTAGCAGCTACACTCCTTGAGTTGTAAAGCAGCTGAGCCCTTTACTGCTGACGATGGGCTAACTGCATTCTTCCTCATCAGCACAGTAGGTGAGATAGCAGCTCTCCTGCAGAGGGCCAGGAAGGAATGCTCCCAGAGTGCTATCTTCCTTGACTTCCCTACCTCTGGCCTTATATCCAAGTTTGCAATGAAAGGAAGGGAAAGAGTCAGCAGGTTTGGAAACCTGAGAAGGAGACTGGAGTGAGGGCCCTTGGCCGGAAGCCAAGCTTGTTGGCTGCCTTCTTTATAACCATGGTGCTCCTTCCTGAGCTCTGAAGTGCACATGGTGAGCGAAAACAGCAAAGAAGGCGAGCTGAGGTCAGCTACCATTACTGTGGGAATCTGCAGCCACGCCCTCCCTCCTCGGGCCTCTGCCCTTACCTCTTGAAAAGCATGCTATCCTGGAACACAACCTTTTCTTGCCCCACACCCTTACTCTTAAGTTCTCTGTGGTCTGTAGTTATAGATAATGCATTGCTATCTTGAAAATCAATGACTGATGTCATTTACAGGAAGAAAGAAGCCATGTCCTGTTAGGTGCTTATGTCTCTAGCCTTAGTGAATGTGCAGCAGCTCCATGCTTTCCATGGGGACAGCGCAAAAGCTCCTCAGGGTGACTGTGTCCACCCACCCCCCTGTGTCTTGACACGAGAGAATCCCAAACTTACTTTTATATAAAGTAAATCCAACAGGGCTTACACCCTCAGGGCCAAGAAGTCACTTTAGCTTCCATATGACTTATTTGTCTGGAATGACCTGTTTTCATTATTGGATTATTATTTTCATCATACATTATGTAGTTGTTGGCACTCTTTGATGGGTCTGAGCATAAGAAGTTAAGGATAAAATAAGCAGTGTTCCCAGGCAGCAGCCCTCTTCTTCTTTTCCTTCCCACTTCCCCCGTGTCTGGGCCTGGGCCTTCTCCTCCCATCATTAAAATTTTCTAAGCAATTCCTCTCCAAAGGACCAGGGGGTAAGATTTGAGGTGCTCCGCCCCTAGGAAGCAGAAAAGAGACAGCGAAGTTGGTGTTAGTAGGAGGCTGGGTGACCACATCTGAGAACAATGATCCCCCTAACCCAGTGTAGGAGTTTACCTTTTATCCTTTGGGCCAAGATCAAATACAATGTTAAGTGGGGGTTTTTTCTTCATTTTTTCAGGATCTTTGGAAGCTCCCCAAGTTATTTTCGCAAGATCCAAACCCTTACCCACACAGTCTGGAGCCCTTGCTACAGTTATAGGACAGAGAAAATCAAAGTCGGTGAAGTCAGGGACAATTTAAGGTAATAGTAAGAATAAGAGCGTGGTTTTGTCCTTATCACCCTCTGACTTTGTGCCGCCCACAGAAGGAACTTAGCTATGAAGAAAAGCAGAGCAGTGCAGGGTCTGGGCCTCACTCAGTGATGCAGCACATGCTTAGCACACGAAGCCCAGTGTCAGATCCCCAGCACCAACAAAGAAAAAAGGCAGTCAAGTAGGGACTTTAGAAAGCACAGAAAGAAGGACTGCTTCAGCCCTGGGTCAGAGTTGGGCTATGCCTAGCTAGCGTCTATACTGTGCTGGCCTGCCAGAAGGTGGCGCTGTGGCAGTAAGAACATTCTTTGCTGTTCTTAGAGGCTTTTGTTTAAACATATGGAGTCTCTGGAGCAATTCAAAACATAAAGCCAGGGTTCCCAGGTAAGTATAACATGGTGTGTGGGAAAAGGAGATGCTGTGGAGGTCCAGTTGTCTCAAAGGAGACTGGCTATTTATTTTCAGGACAGACTTACAGACTAGGGGTAGGACTTGAGTTACTGAAGTAGAAAGGGAACAAAAATATGTTGGAAAGACTTTGATGGCATTGGTAATTAATTTGGTGACGTTGAGAGCACAACTGTTATAAGGTTTTACTTGTTACAAGGTTTTAATCAGCACACAGCTGTTAATTGGCCACAAAGCAAGCTATGCCCCATCCTCCAACACCTGTGGTAGCCCATGCCATTAAGGGATTGCCGCACTTGGTCTGGTGAAACTGTCCCCACTAAACTAATGTTGTTCTGAGTGTTATGCTCCAGCTATAGCCTTCAAAACTTACCAGAAATGTCTCTGAGACCTCGAGACTGTAAGTGTGCCTTTCTTCTCCGCTCGGTCCCACATAGTCAGCATTAATGGCACACCTCCTATGAGTGTAATGTTCTTCTTACCTCTGGGGGAATATTTATAAACTTCTTTGAGAAGCATTATTCATTCAAATACCCCAGGAGAGCAAAGGAGAAAGGAAAGTTATTTACCCACCACAGGGTTCATTTACATTGGATCAGAAAGCTTCAAATATCTTTCCCCAGCCCATTTAAACTCTCTCCAGAAAGGAATGAGAGGAGAGACAGGAACACCAAATCCATGGCTTGGTCATCTACCAAGATGTCCCAGAGAAGCCGAAAACACCCACAATTCTGGTGTTTTCTCAGCCAGTGGCGTGTCACTGCTGACACAAAGCATGTTGTCCCGTGATGAACAACTCTTAAAGTATAGAGAACTGAGCAGAAAGGTCAGGGTGTCCCTTAGGGTCCTGGCATCCAGAGGGGTGAATATGACAGCCCCTCCAAACCAAACGGATGGCCTGCCAAGGAGTATTGGCGTCCCTCCGGTTCCAGGTCTGTAAGACTTGGACCTGCCGTGGTGTATCCTCTCCTCGAGCCTCTCTCTGGTATCCCCTGCAGTCCTTCCCGAATCAGTCCTCAGCAATGTAGGTTTGTCAGCAACACAGCCCTGAGAAAGCTGCTCTCTTCACCTGGAGTTCTGGAAAAGCACAGTCCTGCTGAGCTTGAGCTCGCCACCCTCTGGTGACAGCTGTGGTAGGGACACAGCATGCCAAGGGTGCGTGGACCTGGGCCCAGAGCCAGGCATGGTCTCAGAACCAGCCTCCCGTGAGCAGTACAGCTACGGGGAAGCATTACCACGCAGGACCACCAGCCTGGTGTCTGCAGAAACTATCACTTTGGTTCATACCACCCTCTGCAGGGGACTGCCTTCCTAGAACAGAGAAGTAGTTTACATGGTGAGGAGGCCCGTTCCAGCAGCAGTCTTGTGACCCAGTGGCGAGCAGAGATCTGTGCGACCACACTTACTGACGAGCAGCACCACGGACTGCAGCACGCACGCCCAGATGCCTTACTTACGCGGGTTGGAGAGACAGACAGGATAGACCAAAGAAGATGGACAACGGCTGCAAAATACATTCTATAGTGCTGAGAAAATACCAGCTGCCCTCTTCAAGGAGTCTGTGCAGAGGGTATCAGGAACAGAAGCCCATCAAGACCCCACCCCCAGGTTGCCCTAGGCACAGTTATAATCAGACAGAGACATTGCTGTTATTTGTCTCCTCAGAATCTGTCTATTTTTACCAATATAATATAAATATATACAATATGCTGACTATTTTCTTTATTCTCAGTGTTTTGATATTTGGGGTTCCTACAGACTAAGAAAGTGATCACCTCCATCAGTCCTGAATATAACACCAGCTTGTCCCAGAACATACCTTTCGTATGCAAACCAACCAGTCCCAGGTCCCAGGTTCATATCCCCAACCTCTATCAAACTCCCACGGCAGTCCAAACTGTTTCTCCTGCCCAGTTATTTCTAAACCAGCTCCCAAGCATCTAGTGAGTACCTCAGAGTTCCAAAGCCCATTGGAAATTATTCAGAATAGATAGACCATGTCCTTGATAAGCCTTCTCTTTGTCCAAGACACCAGTGAAGGTACTTGCCTAGACTTTCCTCTCACCCCTGTCTGCAGACTGATGAGCGGTGGTGGTGGTGGTGGTGGTGGTTTTCTGACCAGTGGTTGTGTTGTACACTGTTCCACCCCTCTCTAGGAGCTGTACATATAGCCTGCTTCCTCCTCCCATGCTGTTCCCTCTTCCTCCTATAGCCACACTGACTTCTCCATACCATGGCCAACATGTACATTCAGTAGGAAATTTTTCATTAATTTGCAGCAGGAGGAATCAACAAAAATTATTCTTTGGGTTCCTGTCACCCAGTCCTATGCATGTGCTATATTAACACGCCATGATAGGTCTCATCGCACAGTGGTACTCAAGCAGCGTACTACTTAACTAGCCTGGTCTGGCTGCCGGCACACTAAAGGACGCAGCCTCTTCTAGCCAGCCAGAGGAGCTCCGTGCAGCCCTGTCCTGAGGCTGCTTGTGTTGCAGTTAGTAACTCTTTCTCCATGAGGAAAGTCCACCTGAACCGCATAGTTGGAAGTCAGAGAGGCCACCTGGCTTTCAGTTTAGGGAGGTGGGAGGGTACAAGTAAGAGCCCGCCCAGAGGGGATTGGCTTGCTTGAAAGGAAGCCAAGGAACTCAATTTCTGAAATGGATTAAGAAATAAGCTACTGAGAAAGATAGCATCTGAAAGGTGATACTGTCTCTTGCAGTGCTGGCCGGATCCCAAGTGAAGAGTGATGCTTCTTCAACTGTTAACAATTACTACCTTGTTATAGAGACAAGGGAGCCCAAGGCCTCAGTCTCGGGCTATATTACTGAAGCACGCACAGCTCTTGGGAAAAAATGCCTGGCCCCCTGTCTCATTAGACTTGCACCTACCGTTGCGTCTTGTAGCAACGTTGTGTGGTCCTGTGTAACCTCCATTTGGTTTGAGTGGAAGAAGATCCAGATCATTCTTGTATCCCTGAACTGGGCAAGTAATCAGTAAAATGTGGCCGTTCCCTGGGAGTCTTTCTGCAGATCACTCCCTGTTATCAATCCAGCCTCCAGGCGCGCAGCCAGTGACCGACCCCTCATACCTGGCTACCAGTCTCAGTGGGGTGCCACATGCCTCTGCTCTACCAACCTTGTGTCCTTAGGACTTAATTGTTCCTAAAAGTTCTACAGAAAGAAAGTGGCATGTTAAACCATGCCTGCTTTTGGAAAAAGCAAGCTTTACTCACGGGGTATTTACAGTTGTGCTTACCTGGTCTGCACTTCCAGGGAGTGTAGGTGTTTACCTGCAGGGCTCTGGAAAGGATGAAGTCGATTGCCCTGTTGATGTGACTGGTGTTGATATTTATCCTTTAGTCTTTCAAATTAGGTTATAAAGAAAGGCCTTAGGTTCCCTCCGGTCCTCAGGGTGAAAAGCATCACTAGTGAGACTAAAGCAATCATCACTTAGACTTGCGTTCCCACCTTCTGAGTGAGGGTATTCCAGTCAGGTGCATAGCAAGGGCTCTCTGATTGTAACCTGGTCCAGCTGATACCAGAGAGGAGCAGCTTAAATGGCTGAAAGGTTCCTTTAGCTACGTCAGTAAAACATAACCTGTGAGCCCACCACAAAAGAGAGATGGCAGTGGTAAAGCCAACTTTTCTCGGGTGATGAGAAAAATCAGCTGGTGATAAGTCATTGTAATTCTTTTATTTATTAGTCTCTTATTAAGTACAAGGTTTGCTTTTTTTTAAATTTCTGTACTGAAATATATGAGAAGGTTTTTTTTGTCATCCCCCCCATACACACACACACACTTCCTACTCGTAATTTGCCATGGAAATTCAGATAGATGACAAGCCTAAATGTAGATATTTTAAATTTTGATAGGTTTGTTTGTTTCCGTAAATGAACTCAAAGCTGTATTGGCTAATGAACTATTCATAGTTTTTAACCAAATATCATAATATGAAATTTTCAAAACTGCTGTTCTCAGAAGATTCTCCTCTGGTCTTTTTTTTTTTTTTTTTTTTTTTGGTTTTTCGAGACAGAGTTTCTCTGTGTAGTCCTGGCTGTCCTGGAACTCGCTCTGTAGACCAGGCTGGCCTTGAACTCAGAAATCCGCCTGCCTCTGCCTCCCAAGTGCTAGGATTACAGGAGTGCGCCACCACGCCCCGCTGGTCTTTTGTTTTATATCTGTTCATCCTTCTTTCTATTATGCATGTGTGCAAATAATTATTTCTTCTTTATGCACAGGGTCAGAGTTGTCCACAGTAGACTTTTAGTCATTAAGAAGAGAGACACCCCAAGATCTAGAGAAGTGGTTCAGTGGGTCAAGTGCTTTCCATGGCAGCATGAGGCCTGAATTTCAGAACCCAGAGCCCACGTAAAGCCAGGGCGTAAGAGTGCGCCACTGTAATCACAGTGCTTCTACAGCAAGGTGGGAAGTAGAAACAGGGAACTCTCTAGAAGCTCAGGGAGCTAGCATGTCTGGTGTAGGCATTAGCCCACAACAAAGAGAACCGTTTTTAAGATAGTCCAAGATGTAGTTCACACACACAGATACACATCCTATACATTTACACAAAAGGAGAAAAGCCCCCAATGTGCCTCTAAGAAGGAAGTTACTGTATATAAACATGGAGATGGGACAGTCTTCTTAGGAGCCAGGCTTGTGAAGATGAAAATGGCCGCCTGCCTGAGCAGGGCAGCAGGGCTCTGTCAGCCTGCTCCTCTGACTGCGCATCTGTGGGCTCCATACAGACCTCTGCCTTCTCAGACCCTCTGCATAAGGGAGGCTAAGTCTGTGCACATACACATAGCAATAAGAAGGGCAAACAGGTACGAAATAAAGGTTGAGAAGAGTCTCATTTCTAAAAACAGCTTTTTTTAAATTCCATATTATAATATCTGATTAAAAACTACAAATATTATTACCAAGTATAATTTTCAGAATATCAGCACTGGGGGCCCCCTGCCCTCCTGGCATTGGGCACCATTTTGCATCCACTCTTAAAAAAAAAAAGTACATGGTGAGAAGTCTTCCTGTTCGCTCAGCAGGTGCGCACCGGTGGCAACAGACTCCCATGCCAGCCCGTGCTAGTGCCACATGCAGTTGACAGGTGAAGATGCAGTTTATACACAGCTGGCAGGGTTGACAGGTGAAGATGCAGTTTATACACAGCTGGCGGGGTTGACAGGTGAAGAAGCAGTTTATACACAGCTGGCGGGGTTGACAGGTGAAGAAGCAGTTTATACACAGCTGGCGGGGTTGACAGGTGAAGATGCAGTTTATACACAGCTGGCAGCTTCTTTCAGATGAGAATATAACTAAGCAGGTAAATATAAACTTCACCTCTAACATAAAGACTCAAAACATACTGCAAAATATTAATAAAATAAAAGGCATGAAATATGAAGGGAAACCCACGTCAAGACATGAGAAAACTCAATATTTCTTTTTTTTAAAATGAGAGGTCAGATAAACTGTAATTGAGGTAAAACTTGGTCCTGAGTGCTGTGTCATCCAGAACAAAAAGGAAATATGGTACAGCTTTGAGTTCTCATCACCCTGCAAGAGCGCTCAGCAGCAGAGCCCGACCCCGCCTGAGGCTCTGGGGTGTGCCTCCCCAGCACCCCCCCCCAAAGAAGAAAAACTACAGGAGGGGGAAAACCAAGCTTTTTCCAGCATCTTATTCCAAAGTAACTATTTAGCGTGCTTTATGTAGCGCTCCCTGAATGAAGTAATACTACTCCTAGCCAGCTAGCCCAGAAATGTGTTTCATTTGGCAGCTTTTTGACATGATGTACACGCAGGAAAAATATTATGGTGCGTGTCAGTAAAGATGGCACCATGACAGGACAAAGCCAGTAGTGAGCCTTTGGTCACGTAATCCACGGGCAGGACAATGACTGCCAAGAGGACCGCATGGATTGCATGTGTCTTAGACCGTCCTAAATACAGCCTTGCTCAGGGCTAGTTGCCCACCTATGTTGGGGCTCAGATAGCCAGCTCTCCTCTCTGCGGGAAGACGGCGTACCACGTGATTGGGAAGCAGGCGGCACAAGTGCTGGCTCCACTGGTCTAGCCTGTGTGCTCTGCTGCTCTATCTACACAAATATGGTGTGCTGTATGGATGCCATGTCCTCCTCCTGCTGCCCTGGCCCCTCTCTCCTCTCTCTCCCTTCCTTCCTCCTTCCCTTCATCTTTCTCCACGTTTGGCCTGAGCAACTTCCCTCCTGCCCAACGCTGTCCTCTTCCCAGCCGTGATCTGACTTAGCGTTTCTGGCATTGCTTGGGCAGAGCCCCGCTTGCTGCTCCCACGCCCTCACTCGGCCTTCAGGCCTCCGTGGACTACTTGGTGTCCTTCCGGGTCTCCAGAAGGGAGGAATCCCAGCAGGGCATCAGCACAGCAGAAGTTTGAGAGACCCTGCTGAGGGCATGAATGGGTGCATGCTGTACTTCTTCCTTGGTTTATTTTGCTAACAATTGGATGTATGTGAGCATTTGTAAACTCTTCCCGTCCTGAGGGACCCTGACGGCTTTCCCCAGTAAGCCTTCTATGTAAAACTGCATTTCTCTTGTCAGTTTCCAGGCCCTTGAGACCTAATAGTTTATCATCAAGTTTAACAGTTCTCTATATTTTATCATCTCTTGTCTCTGCTTGGTTCTTTGTGTCTTCAGGATGACCATAAGCTGAAGGTAGAATTTGAGTCCCAGTATCAGGGATTCAAGAGATCACCCAAAGCGCTTTAATGCCTTCAAATATGAGATCTGAAATAAATAATACACAACCACATACATAAATTTTCTGTGGAAAATAATCCTAATTTTTGGTCTTGAAGTGAATTGAATAATCTCAGAAGACAAAATGTAATGGAAATTCATAAATAATACATTTTATCATTAAACAATCTTCAAAATTAGATGTGCCATCTCTTGTAGCACTTTAAAACTATTTCATATAAAATTGATGGCTCCTAGCCAGGCGGTGGTGGTGCACGCCTGTAATCCCAGCACTCTGGGAGGCAGAGGCAGGCGGATTTCTGAGTTCGAGGCCAGCCTGGTCTACAGAGTGAGTTCCAGGACAGCCAAGGCTATACAGAGAAACCCTGTCTCAAAAAACTCAAATCCAAAAAAAAAAAACAAAAAAAGAATGACCTCTGACCTGCTCTCCTAACCTCATATGAACCTGCTGGTTCTGATGCTATGAGTACCTAAACTGCAGGCCACACACACACCAAGGATCTTACTGTAGCCAGAGGAAGCCACAGTGAGGCTCAGTCTATTTGAGATACATTGTCCTTCAGTGTGTTTTTTCCTTCTACACCCCTTAGATCCCTTTCAAGGTTTCATTACTTTACTGAGATGAGATTTTCTTCTGAACATGAAAGGGAGATGTGTGTGTGGATACATGGACATATATAAACATATGTATGTTTATATAAACATATATATACATATATATGTATATATACATACACACACACACACACACACACACACACATTGAACTTCCTGGCTGGGCGTGGTGGCGCACACCTTTAATCCCAGCACTTGGGAGGCAGAGGCAGGCAGATTTCTGAGTTCGAGGCCAGCCTGGTCTACAGAGTGAGTTCCAGGACAGCCAGGGCTATACAGAGAAACCCTGTCTTAGAAAAAAAATAAATAAATAAAAATTTAAAAAAAATAAATTTTGACCTTTGTATGAATTTGTCAGGTGTCTCTCAGAGTATACACTACATACGCTGCAGGCGGTGGCTAGTGCTGAGTACGGAGTGAAACGCAGCAGCAGACGCCAGTCTGTCTCTGTTTGTAGTGGACTCAGGACAGAACCAGGCTCTCTTGGCGTTTACCTTTCTCACTTTTGCTTAAATCCAGCCCCATGTGGCATTATTCTCGTTATTACCGTCACTGTCAGGAACTGTGTCTACATTCTTGAAGAATTCAGAATACAGGATAGAAATGACACAATTCTGAAGTTAGGCCAGCCAGTATGGACTGACTCTCTGCTTCCCAGTTGTCGATTTAGTACATCCATTAACTTCTTTGAGCCTCGGTTTTCTCCTCTGTGTGACACACATAAGAATATTCATCTTCAGGATAGATCAACCCAATTTAAAAATGGACAGAGAACCGGATAGACATTTCTCCCAAGGAAAGACTACAAATGGCCGGTACCTGTGAAAAGATTCCCTGCTGCTCGCTGGGGAAGCACTCCGCCCACTTCACACCTGTTAGGCTCGCACACTCAGTCCCACCTGCCTCTGTCTGTAAGGCTCCGGCAGGGCCTCTCAGGAGACAGCCATACCAGGCTCCTTTTGGCAAGCATTTCTTGGCATCCACAATAGCATCGGGGTTTGGTGACTGTTTATAGGATGAATCCCCAGGTTGGACAGTCTCTGGATGGCCTTTCCTTCAGTCTCTGCTCCACACTTTCTCTATAATTGCTCCTGTGAGTGTTTTGTTTCCTTTCTCAGAAAAACCGAGAAGCACCCATGCTTTGGTCTTCCTTCTTTTTGAGCTTCCTGTGGTCTGTGAGTTATATCTTGTTTATTCTGAGCTCTTGGGCCCCCAATGGAGGAGTTAGAGACAGGACTGAAGGAGCTGAAGGGGGTTGCAACCTCATAGGAAGAACAACAATATCAACCAACCAAATCCCCACCCTCACCCCCCAGAGCTCCCAAGGACTAAACCACCAACCAAGGAGTATACCTGGCTCCAGCTGCATTTGTAGCAGAGGACGGCCTTGTCAGGCATCAATGGGAGGAGAGGTCCTTAAGGGGTCCTATAAAGGCTCAATAGATGCCCCAGGGGAGGGGGGAAGGGTAGGAGTAAGTTGGGTGGAGGAACATCCTCTTAGAAGCAGGGGGAGGGGATAGGGGTTTTCTGGAAGGGGGAAAGGGAATAACATTTGAAATGTAAATAAAGAATATATTCAATTAAAAAAAAACAAACAAGTGCAGCCTGTGACCACCGAGGACTAGGACTAGAGAAGAGAGTGGGGAGTTAGTGTTTAATGAACACAGGTTGGTTTCACACAATGCTGCTGGGAGGCTCATGAGGCTGAACTGTGTGTTATGTGGGAATGCTACAGAAAAGTGGGTGTTTGCTACCTCACTTTTGTATCTGAGAAAAATGTTGGGGAGAAACGTTAGGTAGCTTGGTAAACCATGCAGACAGTGGTGAGGCTGAGATTCAGGTGCAGGCAGCTCAGGCGCAGAGGCTCTGGGCTGAGCACTGGGCCCCTCAAGTGGCCTGGTTTTATCAGCTTCCCTTCCTGCGGCACTGCTGGTCAGTGCGGCCTGGCTCGCCCTGCCGTCTGGCCCTGCTGTCTGGCTAGCATCACAAAAGGCTCGCTCTCTCCAGGACTCCTGGCAGTATGCAAACATGTGGGTTGAGCCATCTTGCTATAGTCTACCTTTTAAAAGAATTTATGTGTATAAGTATTTCATCACAGGAATCAGAAGAGGGCATTGCATCCCCTGAGCCTGGAGTTACAAATGGTTGTGAGCGGTCTGTGGGTGCTGGGAATTGAACCCTGGTCCTCCTCATGAGCAGCCAGCGCTCCTAATCACTGAGCCACATTTCATGATCTTTCTGTGCCCTTGGCCAGCACATGGCACTGGGGTCTCTGTTACCTGGAGGTTCCAGATATACTTGAGTCTCCCTCTGACATCTTCCTGACAGTCAGAAGGGAGAAATGAGCCATAGGTGGAAAAACCCAACTGGAGATGTTTGCTGTTGAGATAATACCATTTTATTGGTACATTAAAACAGTGATAATGCACATCATATCCTGAGTGTGCGCAAGTCGCTCTTGACTGTCCTTCCGCAGACCAGCATTCTGAGCTTACTTTGCCACCTTAGAAAGTTTGTTCATAAATGCCCTCAGGCATGCTCACAGTGTGGCTGCAGGAAGAACTGAAAGAGCTTCATGCAGCATTTGAAGAGCTTTCTTGTGTTTAAGTCTTCACTGAGATTCTCCAAAGAAAAAAGTAGGAGTGGAGCCTGGTAACTAATGGAGACCCGAAGCAGACACGCGCTCAGGAGTTCTGCGGTGGGACTGTAAGGAGTTCAGTGAGCACAGGCGCTATGCAGTAGTAAGTGTGACGTAGGGTAAATTGGTGAGATAAAACTCAATACCCAGAGATGGACCTGGGTACAGAGTGGCCTGATGCCACTGACTGAGCCGGACGCCAGAGCTGTACAGTGGAGAAAGAACGGTCTTATCAACAAGTCACCCTACAACAATGGCCTGTCCACCTCCAGAAGAATAAAGTTGGCTCGTGCTGTATAGAAAAAGTAACCCTATGTTGTCAAAATACAAGTGTTAAAGATAGAATGCCTAGAATATATAGGAGTATGTCCTTTGGACTTTGACCAGAGAGCTGTTTCTTTAAGACAGGCCCACAGAGCACAGGAAAACATGCCGGGAGAGCAGACCCCATCCAAAAGCCAGAAGACTCCATCAGGAGAGGTGCAGAGGGAGGCTGGGGAGATGAGCCAGGGTGAAGAGCATTGCCACTCAAGAGTGGACCTGAGTTCAAAGTCAGTCCTGGCAAGGGGAGTGGGAGGGGACAGAAAGGTCATGGTCACAGGGCCAAGCCCTCTAGCTCCAGGTTCAGTGAGAGACCCTGTCTGAAGGGAGCAAAGTAGAGAGTGAGAGAGCACAGTATCTCCTGTTCTCCTCTGGCCTCAGTGCACACATGGGCCGCACCAAGTTGCGTGCATGCCAGGCCAGCATGTACCACACCAAAGCCCATGCAAAGAAACAGTACAGAGTAGGAGAAAAATAACTGCACATCATATATATGGCAAGAGACTTTATCCAGAATATATTCAGAATTCTTACAACCCAACAATAAAAGGGCAGGCAATTTTAGAGGTGAACTGAGAGGTCCAAAGGCATCCCTTTAAAGAACATGTGCAAGTGGCCAATAACCACCTAGAAAAGATGTGTCATTAGGAGAATACAGACCAAAACCACTTCACACCCAGGAGGGTGGCTATAATCAGAGCTAGGTAATAACCAGTGTGGGTGAACACGGAGAGAAATTGGGGTCTTTACACACTGATGATGAGACTGTAAAGTGGTGTTGCTGCTTTGGAAAGAGTTAGCCATCCCCTAGAGTTAAATATACAGTTACCAATTAACCCAGCCAGCGCATCAGTGATGGTGATTTGAGTGCGTGGATGCATGGCGGCATAAGGACTATTCTGTGAAAGCAACTTGATGTCTACCAGATGGCCAAGCATGAACTACAGTACACACCAGCTATGAAAAAGAGTGAGATGCTGAGATACACACAGTCTGGGCATGCTTGTCACAAAGTGCCATGTGTCACAGTTCTAGTGATGTCAAATGTACAGGCTGAATGTGGTGACCCTTGCCCTTTATCTTAACACTCGAGGTCTAAAGCAAGAGGATAAAGTTTGAGGATACCCTGGTCTACACATATACTAACTCAAACAAATAAAACGTACATAACTGATGATCCCATAGAGACTAAAAACACTAGTGGCTGCCCCAGGCTGGCTGGGGGAGGGAGAATGGGGGTGGAACAGTGGGAGAATTTCTGGAACAATGAGCACTTCCTAAGATTCAATTTTTGTGTGGTAATTGCACAACTCTGTGTAATAAAACTTCTTGGAGTATATATTCTTAAGTGGATAGATTTTATTCAGCTGTGAAATATTGCCAGCGACAGTAGCATAAACCAATAAACCCCAGCAGAGAACCAGGGAATTGGAGGTCATCCTTCTCCGCCTTGAGTTAGAAATCATCTAGACAACCTGAGAGAGGCCCGTCAGAAAAAAACAAAACATGCAAAAAAGATGTGACCGTGACATCTATCAAAATTTAACATTTTAAAAATTGAGAACAGGAGCTGGGCGGTGGTGGCACATGCCTGTAATCCCAGCACTCTGGGAGGCAGAGGCAGGTGGATTTCTGAGTTCGAGGCCAGCCTGGTCTGCAGAGTAGTTCCAGGACAGCCAGGGCTACACAGAGAAACCCTATCTAGAAAAACAAAAAAAAAAAAAAAAAAAAAAAAAAAAAAAAAAAAATTTGAGAACAGAGCAAACTGGGTGTGACTCACACCTATAATCTCAGCACTTGGGAGTATAAGACTGGAGGATTGCCATGAGTTTGAGACCAACCTAGGCTTCGTAGTAAATTCCAGGCCAGCCTGACCTACATTCTTTTAAAACAAAACAAAAGGCTTTGGTGTCAGCAGTAAAATTATTACTTCTTCCTCCTCTCCCATCTCACCTTGTGTGTGTGTGTGTGTGTGTGTGTGTGTGTGTGTGTGTCACACAGACACACACTATAACCAAAGCCTATTTAGAGCTGGGGGGCTGGGGCTTAGAGGTTAAGAGCATGGACTGCTCTTGAGGAGGACAGTTTCAAACACCGACATCAGAGGGTCTATAACTCCAGCTCCTAGGGGATCTGATGCCTCTGGCCAACTTGGGCACCAGCACATTTATACATAATTAAAAGAAATAAAGATGTATCTTTAATTTTTATTAGCCTTTTTTTATATGCCTGCATACCAGAAGAGGGTGTCAGATCTCGTTACAGATGGTTGTGAGCCACCATGTGGTTACTGGGAATTGAACTCATACCTCTGGAAGAGCAGTCAGTGCTAACCACTGAGTCATCTCTCTCCAGCCCTTAAAAACAAATTTAAAAAACAATTTCCAATAGAAATGTAAAGGTTTGAAAAAACCTGTTTAGTGTCCTGTTCATGAGCCATAATGCTGGTTTGTCCAGTGACATCTGTCCATTTTATTTTAAGTGTGCTGTGAGCCGCTCCAAGGAAAGGCCTGGGGCCTGTGTTGCCCACAGTGTTTCCCCATCACCACGCAAGCTACTGCGTTTGGTGCACGGCAGCTGTTACTAGGCCTGACCTCCCTTGCATGTCCCTGTTTGGAAAGGTGACAGACTTCAGGGGACTTCTGTGGCTCTGTGGAGCTCAGGGGACCTTGACTATAGTTTCAGGGCCTTAAGCTTCACCTCATGCTCCAAATCCGCGAGGGAGCAGCTGAGAATGGGGCTGGCTGGCCTGCCCTTGCTTCCCTGCCCTCCATAATCCCTCTCCTGCTGCTCCCAGCCACCCCTCCCTCCACACAGCCCTGCTGCCTGCTCACAGAGACAATGTGGCTGAACAAGTGTTTTGGTCTTTGAAGGGTGACCCCTAGAGATACCTCAAGTGACCCCGTGCTGACAAGCCTGTCTGCTACTTTTCTTCTGTGAAGCACCAGACTTTTTTTTTTTTTTTTTTTTTTGGCTTACCCTCTGCAATCATACCTGGTCTGAAAAAGTGGGGTCCTGCTGCTGGCTCCCCCAGGGATTCTGACCTTACCACCCACGTCTTTAAGGAGCTTTGCATTTCCATGTCAACCAAAGAAGCCATGAGCTTCTGTCAGCGTAGTTCATACCAGTGAAGATCTGTTCTAACACATGAGTTCTGAAGTACGTGCAGCTGTGATAGATGGAGAAAATACACACACACATACTTGAGTGCTTACACGCATGTGCTCTGTGGGCTTCTGCTGTGCTGGTAGTGTCATGACCTGGCCAGGATGTTAGTTTTCTTCAATTCGTCTGTCACTCTTTCCCAAACCTTGGGTCTTGGGAAGGCAGGATCCCTAACCATTAGTCTGATGCTTTCTGTGCTTGTGGCCTCTCCAAGAGGGCACTTGTAATTAAACTAATTCTGTTTTCTCCCTATCCACAGATGAGCTTCAGGATTCTAAATCACATTTACAAGCAACTGCTCTCTCGTGGCCCAGGGCAGGAACACAGCTGTGTCCCCGGGTGAAGGAGGTCTGGAGCCTGCCACGTGTCCCCACTCTGAAGTTGTCAGGTGGAGGAAAGGGCAGACAGGCTCCCTGAGCAGTCCCAGCTCTCCCTTGGCTCTGTAGGAAGGAGGGGGGAGCAGGAAAAGGCCTGTGCCCTGGTCATGGAGTCTTGAAAGCAGCACAGCCTGCTGTGCCGAAGTCTAGGTTAACCCTGCCTTCATTTCCCTGCCTGAAAGAGCAGGGCAGGAACGGGCTGTGGAGTATTCGGTTTCACATCTGTTCCAGGAATTAGCCTCTCATAAATCCACTTTTCTTTTAAGCATCCCAGGAGCTCCTCCCTCACCCTCCTCCCTCCCTGTTTGACTCCCCACCCCCACCCCGACTCCCACCCAGCCTAGACAGCTGAAGGGCTCCCAGAGTCATCCCATTGATCTTTGTCATTGCTACCAAAAGAGAGACTCTCCGTGTCGCAGAAGTCAGAATGTTTGTGGGTCTCTATGCAGCTCTGCTCCCCACAGGTTCAGCACAGAATGTGAGGTGCATAGCAGAGTGTGGTGTGCTGAGGAGAAGGCAGGGTTTCAAACGGGAAGGGTGCTTCCCCTCAGCGTGCCATTTGTGGGAGCTTGGGCAGGTAACCCACCCTCTCTCAGCTGATAAAATTGGGACCATGTTTCCCAACGTGCATTCAAAATATACAGGCTTCCCCTTCCAGCTGGTCTGAGGAAGGCTGCCTGCAGGAGCCAGTTCTGAAAGGCTCATGTTAAAGACTCGGAAGAGCCTGTCCTCCAAGAGACTTTAAAGCAGGGTCTCAAGTCTGCTTGCCCCCTACAATGCTAGATGCTATCCTGACATTTTGAAAGATGGGGTTACGTTTCTCCAGTCTATAGTCATTGTGTGATGTGCTTGCTCTATCCCGTTTAACTTTCTGACTTCCATATCTCATTCAAGGGAAAAGATGAATAGAAAAGTCAGTTTCATACATGGCAATTTGAACTGTGTGTTCAAGTCCAACACACAGTTTATTGGTAGAATTAGGGCAGAGTGCCAGGTGTGGTGGCCACAGTTTCAATCCCAGTGCTCAGGAAGCAGGAGCAGGCAAATCTCAGACTTTTCGGTCAAACTGATCTACACAGTATGTGTATGCCAGCCAGAGCTATAGTGTTCAGACTCTGTCTCAAAAAAACAAAACAACAACAACAACATGCTCTGGGCTCCGGGACTTCCGCTCTTTCTCCACCTGTCAGGTTTGTTGTTCTCATGTGGTTTAGGGGTATGTGGCTCTGTTAATTCTGGGCATTAATTATGCCTACCCCAGAGCCCCAGTGTAGTCAGTGCCCAGTACTCACGTGCTCACCCCAAAATTTGGCATACATCGGAAGTAGTATAACGACTAAATCCAAAGGGCCCTAGCTTACAATTCCGTTAGACGCGGATATAAGAAAAACTTAAATTACCAGTTTTATAAGACAAAGAATGGCTGTAAATTTGCCCTAAATTAGTATTTATGTCACTTACTTAAATTTCTGCTGAAAAAAAAAAATATGTAGCACCAGAAATTAAGGAGCAACTGGCTGAGGAACTGCATGGGAAATAGAAACAGGCGAAGATCCTCTCGCCTTGAGAAACAGCAATATTTTTATTTGCTAATTTTATACATGCATATAACACATTTTGGTCATATTCATAGTTCTTCCTCCCTCGTTCTTGTCAACACATTCCCCGTTTGTGTGTGTGTGTGTGTGTGTGTGTGTGTGTACCTCCAAGTTGAGCCGGGCTTTTTCCTGGCCCACGGCGTAACCAGTGGTAAACCACCGAGGACAAGGACAGCCCCCCTCCCCCTCCCCCACCCCCTGCCTCAGTAGCTATTAATGGTGTTAGACACATGTTTAAGGCCTTGATCTTCAGCAGTATTGAGTTTTGGGTTTGATAATGTGAAACACGCACATACCCTCATCTGTCTGTTCCTTCTGGTCTCCTCTTACAGGGCTCCCCTTCCTGGGCTGCCTTCTCCTTCTCCAAGATCCTCTCCCTCATTTGTAGCTGACTCCGTGTACCTCAGCTGACACACATGGCTTCACAGGTCAGGACAGACAGCGGAGGTCGGGAGGCCTTGTTCTCACTGGGCGTGTCCTGGGCAGCACAGCGCCCTCAGCCCCCTCCTCTGTTTAGGTCCACATATCCTCAAGAAACATCTCTCCTGTTAATTGCACAGGCTTCTCAAGTATAACACGCCCCAAACTGAACCTGTGATTCTCTTAGACACTCCTAAGACCCTCCCCAGCCATCTTCCTCAGAGACAGGTCCCGTGACTGAGCCCCTTCACCCCTTCCCTCCCACGTGCCGATCCAGTGGCTTCTCACTTGTTAGATTTTGTTCTTTAAATCCCTTTCATGTGTCGCACACAGTTTCATTCATATCTCATGCCCTAACTGGGATGTGTCACGTTTTCTTTCTCCTAGTGTTTTTCCATATTGATCTTATCACCCACAGTCTCCTCTGTGCCCTTAAAATAACTTTATTTAGTAGTTGTTGTCTATTTTGAGACAGGATTTCACCCTAACTGGCCTCAAACTCAAAGAAATTCACCAACCTCTGCTTTCCAAGTGCTGGTATTAAAGAAGTGTGCCACTATGCCAAGCATAAAATGACATCCTAAGGGCTGGAGCAATGGATCGGTCAGTAAATACTGCCCGTATAAACATGAGGACTTCAGTTCCAATCTCCAGAGCCAGGGAAGAAGCCAGGTACAGTAGTCATCTCCGCACTGCAGAGACAGAGTCCTAGAGCTCAGAGGCCAAGCCAGCCCAGCCAGGTCAGCTTCCGGTTCAGTGAGACCCCCACTCAGAAAACAGGGAGGGAGGGGGAGATGGGTAAGAACACACACTGCTCCTCCCAGCACCGCGAGAGCCACGGTTAACTCCAGTTCCAGGGAGAGCCTACGGGTACCCCACGCTCCACACACACACACACACACACACACACACACACACACACACAATTTAAATGATAAATCTTTAAGACAGAAGGAAAACTGAGGTAAACTGCTGACTGAGGAGGACACTGAGCCTGACCTCTGGTCTCCACGCATAGGAACACTCACATGATCTTGCACACATGTGAATAAATTTGCATGCACATACATTTTTTAAAACTCTTTTTAAGAACAATTGTTTCCCCACTAGGCAGTCTTCAGAAGCACTAGGGAGACAGATGTAGTTGGATTATTTTGAGTTCAGGGCTACCTGACTTAATTCCAGGTCAGTCTGAGAAGATCCTGTTTAAAACTTTATTAGATTTGTTTACATGTCATGAGTATTTTGCCTGCACGTATGTATATGCCCCACATTCATGTCTAGTATTGGGGAGATTCTAAGGAAGAATCTAGAGATAGTAGGAGCTGCCATGTGAGTTCTGGGAATTGAACCCAGGTCCTCTGCCAGAGCAACAAGTACTCTTAATCGATCACAGAACCATCCCTCTAGCCCTGTGAGACCCTGTCTGAAATGTGGAAATAAATATGGAGGTGGCTTGGCCCAGGTCACAAAGGTGCCTGTCTCCAAGTGTGCAGACTGTTTTCAGTCTCTGGGGCCCGCCCACATGGTAGCAGGAGAGAGCTGACTTGATACCTTGACTCTTGACCTCCATACCCCTGACACCCAAATCAACCAATTAATTAAGATAATAAATTAATAATACAAACAAATGAATCATTTCTTGGGCAGGATATGGTAGCTCATGTCTTTGATCCTAGTACTTGGGAGTCAGAGGCTGGCTGGTCTGAGTTCAGGCCATTCTGATCTATGCACAGAGAGAATTCTAGGCCATACAGGGTAATATATTAAGACCCTGTCTCAAAACAAGCAAACAAACTAACTAACTAACAACAAACCCAGTACAAAGTTCTGGGGCCTGCATAGTGGTGTTCCCAACATTCAGAAATTCTGGGCTACATGTGAGTGAATCGTTGAGCATTCGATAAATGGTTGAGCCTTGGCCTGGCAGGCAGCAGGCCCTGGGGCCCACCCCTGCCCTGCAGGGCTGAGTAGATCCAAGTCTGCACTAGGTTACTGTGCTGCTCCCCACGGCCCAGCACACCCCTCTCGTTCCACCGGTGTGGACTGCCTGCCTGCTGCCGTGCACAGAGGCTTCTCTTTCCAGAAACCCAGCTCTTACCCAGCTCTCCCACAGGCCTCGCGCATCCTCTGACTATGTCATTCATCCATTACACACATCATCCTATGAGGATGGTGCACACTTAGTAAGCGTGAGAGGACGAGAGCCGTCTCCACCCTCCTAAGGGGAAGCACATTTTGTAATATTTTCACTGAGATTCTAAGGGTGCACTATTTATTTTACCCAGAATTTTCTGTGAAAGTGTACCAGATATGTAGTGGAGTACTAATTAATAATCTGGAGATCTGAGCTGGGTTTGGTGGTGCACACCTTTAATCCCAGCACTCAAGGAGGCAGATGTCTGATTTCAAGGCCAGCCTGGGCTGCACAGAAAAACCCTGTCTCGAAAAACAAACAAAAAAAAATATTTTTAATCATAATTCTAAGGAAGAAATGTGCAAATAGAAAACACGTGAGATAGAATTGTATTCTGCCCCTTTGTTGGCCACATACTAGCCATTTGTCGTCTACACAAACGGCTGGCCTGTCTGGACTGAGTTTGGCATAGTACATTAGAAACACTGTGACGTAGAACTATTTTTATTTATCTGTTATATGCCAGATACTTTGCTGTGCACCTGATTTAAAACCGCCATGTCCTTTTCAAAAGGCTGCTGTGGTGGCCAGATGAGCTCGGGCGAAGGAAACGAATGAATCTGCTAGCTTTCTGCTTTTGCTCTTCATTATCGAGTGACACCTCAAACAGTCTTAATCCTCAGAGGGTAAATACCCCCTACACACACACACACACACACACACACACACACACACGCACATATGCACACACAAACATGCACTAGAATATGTTATTGGTTTTATTTGTAGTAAAGTTTGAAAGAAAGAGGTATTTGACCTGCACCCTACTTCACAGAGAAGCACTCCAGCTACACTATTCTTCATATAAATACTCAGTTAACACAGTTTTTCTCTGTTGGTAGATATTGTGTAACAAATTTTATCCCCAAACTTAGGGCTTTGCGAACCTTTCTTGCCCCATGGCTTCTGTGGCTCGGGTTTCCTGGTGCGGCGGCCATCTTTGCTAAGGTTTCTCGTGCAGTTGCGGTCATGCTGGCAGCCAGGGACTCCGACCTCAGCTTCCAAGCTCTCACTCTCTCGGTTGCTGACCAGCCTCCATGTGGACCTCTCCCAAAGCTGTCTGTCTGTCTGTGTGTGCTTGGTCAGGTTGGGCCTTTCTGAATCTCAGCTTGGAAGCTCTCCCTTCCCCAAGATCCTGTGACTGCCCTTGGAAGCATAGTCGTAAAGACCTGCGTGATTAAGTGCAAACGAAGCTGTCCCACCGGCCCCTTCCCTTCTGACCCCTAAGAGGAAACCCTGGCCACATGTGCTCACTCAGGAGAGACCCAGTGAACGGGGCACATGGAGTGGAGAGAGGCCAGACTTCTTAGCACCCATCTCAGATCCCAGAGCGGGGAGGAAGGTGAGCCCATGTGTAACTAAGTTTTCCAAAGCCTACTTCTAATGATGGTCCTTAAACACTGTAACCTCCCTTCTAGCCCTGCACCCACCAGAGGCAGTGGGAAAGAAAGGACACGGGGGAAGTGGACCTTTAGAAAGGTTCTTTGGAGCACATCCCATCTGGGTTGTCAGGCAGTGGCAGATTCAGTTCCCAGGTCAGCCACGGCAGCTCGGTGATCAATGGCTAACCCTTCACACACACACCAGCATTCAGCTCGGTAGAGCTGGGACAGCAAACATGGATCAGCAGTAGTGGCGTGGCGTGGCCTGGCAGCACACCACCACAAGTGTTTTTGGTGAGTTTTTCTCTATGGAGTCCCAACAAATGGAGCTATGCAGTGTGAGGCAGACCAATACGTGCGTGGTATTAGCAATGAATCCTTCATCATGTCTTTTTCTATGTGGCAGAGTGGTCACTGTTCCCCACCAAGGTTAAACTATTTTTTATGATCTTGAGGGACACTAATATGGGGGACAGGCCATCCTGCCTTTCCCTTTCAGAGCATCCTGAGAGTCAGCATCTTTGGTAAGCTGTGGCTGGCTGCGGGCTCTCCTGGGTGGGCCTTGGTTGGCAGGGCGGAAGAGGCTGTTTCCTGTTATCTTCTGGTTGCAGAATGACAAGGTGACAGACTGGTGCTGGGAACCATTTTACTTTTCCTTGCAAAGAGCTGTAGAACCAAAGAGTGAGCTCCTGGGAGACCTGACAGACCCATCTTACAAGGCTGTTTTTGAGATCGTCTATTTGCATATGGATTACCTAAGGAGTGCTCTTGATGTAGATGTTTCTGTGTTTAAGGAACAATTTCTAAGATACGTTGTTAAATAGAGAATGAAGATCAGAAATCAAAGCACAGTGTAGGTCATGCTCCTGTTTGTGTGCTGTCCTGAGAAAGGTGTGTGTGTGTGTGTGTGTGTGTGTGTGTGTGTGTTGCCCCAGGTCAGAGCCAGGCTGCTGCCTGACTGAGATGGAAGAGCAAAGCCTGGGAGAAAGAGAGAAACACTGAAATGGTAGCTCTGTTTTGTTAGATTGGCTTTAAATCACATTTATTTATTTTGTGTACACACATTTCCGTGCAGTTCGTGGGAGTCAGTTTTCTCCTTTCATCATATAGAATCCAAAGATGGGTCCCAGGTCCTCAGGCCTGGCTTTGGCAAGCATCTCTACCACTAAGCCATCTCTGCACCTGCTTTGGTTTAGTTTGACTGTTAGTTTGTACTAATGCATACAGGTATTAGTTTCATTTATTTATTTATTTATTTATTTATTTATTTTTGGTTTTTCTAGACAGGGTTTCTCTGTATAGCTCCAGCTGTCCTGGAACTCACTCTGTAGACCAGACTGGCCTCGAACTCAGAAATCCACCTGCCTCTGCCTCCCAAGTGCTGGGATTACAGGCGTGTGCCATCACGCCCGGCAGGTATTAGTATTAGTTTTAAATACTTCTTTCTTCCTTCCTCTTTTCCTTTCCTTCTCCTCCTCCTCCTCCTCCTCCTCCTCCTCCTCCTCCTCCTCCTCCTCCTCTTCTTCTTCTTCTTCTTCTTTTTCTCCCCTCCCCCCCCTCTCTCTCACAAGGCCTGGGGGCCAAGGATAAGAACACTTGCTGTGGAAGCAAGAGGACTTGAGTTTGAATCCTTAGCACCCACTGTAGATACTCGGCCCAGGGAATGGCACTTCTTAGAGGGTGTGGCCCTGTTGGAGTAGGTGTGTCATTGTGGGTGTGCTTTAGGACCTTCATCCTAGCTATGTGGAAGTCAGTCTTCCATTAGCTTTCACATGAAGATGAGAACTCAGCCTCCTGCACCACGCCTGCCTGGATGCTGCCATGTTCCCACCTTCATGAAATGGACTGACCCTCTAAACCTGTAAGGCAGCCCCAGTTAAATGCTGTCCTTTATAAGACTTGCCTTGGTCAGGTTTCTGTTCACAGCAGTAAAAGCCTAACTAAGGCATCCACATACAAACTGAGCATGACCACACACACACACACCTGTAACTCCACCATTGGTAGGCAGAGACAGGAAGATCCCAGCCTAACCAGCACATATAGGTTCAATGAGAGACCTGCCTCAAAAGAAGTAGAATTCGGGCTGGAGAGATGGCTCAGCAGTTAGGAGCACTGACTGCTCTTCCAGAGGTCCTGAGTTCAAATCCCTGCATCTACATGGTGGCTCAGGACCATCTGTAATGGGATCCGATGCCCTCTTCTACTGTGTCTGAGGACAGCGACAAGTATACTCATATATGAAACAAATTGGCCGGAGGGAGGCCAGAATGAGCAAGCAGGACTGGAAAAAATATTTTAAAATTAAAACAAAAATCAATAGGAAACAATGCCCTCTTCTGATATCCACTTTGGAACACACCTGCATACATACATGATACTTCTTCATACATACATGCTACTTCTTCATACATACATGATAATTCTCACACACGCACCTCATGTACAAAGAAGGAAAAGCATTGGAAAAAATGAGATTCTAGTTACTGTAACGGCTTTTGAACTCTGATTGTTCACGAGTTCATGTTGTTGAACATGAGTTCAAAATATATTACACACAAAACTTTAAATTCATACACACATTTTTCATTTTTAAACATCTTTATTATGTACTCGAGTAGTCTGCCTCTGTGTCTGTGTACCACACACATGCCTGGCGCCAGTAGAATTCAGAAGAGGGCATCAGATGCTGTGGGACTGGAGTTCCAGACCTGCAGCAAGAGCAGCGAGTATCCCTGACTGTCTCTGCGGCCCAAAAATAATTTTTTGTTTGTTTGTTTTTCAAGACAGGGTTTCTCTGTGTAGCCCTGGCTGTCCTGGAACTCACTCTGTAGACCAGGCTGTCCTCGAACTCAGAGATCTGCCTGCCTCTGCCGGGCGATGGTGGCGCATGCCTTTAATCCCAGCACTTGGGAGGCAGAGGCAGGCGGATTTCTGAGTTCGAGGCCAGCCTGGTCTACAGAGTGAGCTCCAGGACAGCCAGGACTACACAGAGAAACCCTGTCTCAAAAAAAAATTAATTAAATTAATCCTAGGATTTAATTTTCTACCACATGCCATCTGGCACTCTGTCCTAGCAAAGATTGAAACGGCTCTTTCTTGCGGGATGGTTTGGGTCGGCTCTTCTTTAGCCCCTTTACTGTGCTTCACGATTACTTCCTCAGGATTTCAGCTTGTGCCTGCACCCCGACGGTCCTGGCATCTGGGTCTCCACTAGTGGCATCTACAGTGCCACGGAAGGAGTTTGGCTCACGCTGAGGGCGAATTCTTTTACTGTCCCTGACTGTTACTTTTCTCATCACTGCAGTACATTACCTGGCAAAGCAGGGTAAAGGAGCCAAGGTTTGCCTTGGCTTGTGGCCGAGGGCATGGGCCTGCACACTGAGGAAGGTGTGCTGGGGCTCTTCCCAGGGAGAGTGTGGCCTGGGACTCCTCACACCCCTGTGGGCCAGAAGCAGGGCCAGCTTATAAAACACGAGGCCCACCCCACCCTTCGTGTGGCCCACTTCCTGAGCAAGGCTCCACTTCCAGACGGTTCCAGAGCCCCCCACCACAGCACCAGCAGCTGGGGTCCAAGTGTTCAGAGGCGGGTCTGTGGGGCCTTCACATCGACCGTCACGCATCCTAGAGCTAAGGGTGTGGGGTCCTCTGTCTCCCTTCTTTCTACCTCATGCGTTTTTCTCCTCCTTCATTTTCTCTCCTTCCTGTCAGCCTCCTGACCTCCCTAGTTCTTACTTTCTGTGGCGTTCTCTGTGTGGAAACATCATAGGGCTGTGTGGTTTGAGCCACTCCAGCTTTATTCTTCACAGCCAGGAGACAAAAAAAGAAAAAAACAAACCAGGAGTCCTGCTCTTTCTACAGAAGGGGAGCATCCCTCACGGCAGCCCCGAGGGCCTGGATCACGCCATGGCCACCTCCTGAAGCAGTTGCTGTGGTCAGGGGGGTATCAATTTGGGCCAAGTGGGCCACCTCGCCCACTGGCCCAGGGAGGCTAGAACTACTATTTCCAGTCTGACCAGAAAAATCTAGCTGAATTGGGAGTGGGAGGGGACATTTCCCAAAGGGTTAAAACCATAAACAAATAAGAAGGCCTATGGGACAGACAAAACATTCAAGTCCCCTGTGTTTTTAAATCTATATTGCAAGTATAGGTTTTAAACAAGATAATACAAGCAATAAGCACTTCATGTTATGCCTGGAGTGCAGAACATGAAGAAAAAATAAATGTGCCACTCTTCCTGTGCCCAGTACACAGTCCAGTGGGGTCAAACACATTTGTGTCCATCCATGTATAGGAAGCTGGCGCCACCATCCATGTATAGGCTTAATCTTGTGACACCGCCTCCCAGTACCTACTAAACGAAGCCCTTTGCACCACACCCACGTTCTGCTTTCTATCATGGGTTTTACTAACTAGAAGCCTCACCTAAGTGGCCACATGCATCGTGTGGCCCTTTATGACTGGTTTGTTTGTTAGCGTGATGTTCTTAGGGTTCGTCCGGGTTGCAATGCGCACCAGAGTTTCCTTCCTACTTCTCCATTGTGTGACCATGCCTGTTAGGCTTGTTGTCCGTTCATCTAGTGGACACTGGAATTGCTACCACCTCCTGGCTGTTGTGTTTGGTGGTGTTGTGAGTGTAGCCTCGCAATTATCTATTCAATCTCTGTATTTGTTTCTTTTGCATATACACACAGAAGTGGAATTACTGGATCTAGTAATTCTATTTTTAAGGTTTTTGGGGACCATTAAGACTGGTGCTAGTATCCACAGGGAGGATACTATTTTACATTCTGCCGGCAATACCCAAGAGTCATGTCTCTGTCTTCACCAATGCTCATTATCTTCTAGGGGTCCTATTGCATACTACTGGATTTCCTATGGCTTCTTCCTATACGCACACAATGTATTTTGGTCATAGCCACTCCCCACTCTGCTCTTACACCCCCTTGTGCCTCCGCTTTTCCCTTATCAAATAGTGTCCCCTCTACTTTCATGTCCTTTAATGGGAGCTTAATTGGGGTTGCTTACAGGGGCTGCTTCCAGGCGCTCTTGTGATGACTGTGATGTCCCTTAGTCCCTTACCATGCTTCTGAAGTCAGCTGTGATGATGAGCTATGACGCATGCCCCTGGCAGCATCTGCCTGTGAGTGATGGGACAGGCGTAGCCTGGAGCATCCTTTAACATCATCCGCACAGAGCTTGAAGCTGTGGGTGGATAAACTTCCAAGGAAAGAGTCTGAGGAAGAACAGCACAGTGACCAGCTGGTGGCCCCTATAGATATCTTGAGTAGTTTAGACCCCAGAAATACATGATGTAGGGACCGTTGAGCCTAATATGCTGACACAGATGCCTTTTTTAAATTGTCTGGGGATAGATGTTGGTTTAGATTATTTCCTTGTGACTCATGCTCCACAGAATCCCTTTGAACATTCGGAACTGTGTCATGTAGTAGCTACTGACGTTTGTCAAGTTACTTCCGCGTTACAGAGGAGGAACGTAAGCACAGAGACTGCGGCTTTTCTAAGTTTATGCGTGCACATCCCAGCTGCTCAGGGCGATGGCCTGGGGTCGCTGGAGGCTGTCTTCAGAGAAACTCGGAATGTGAGTTCTGCCCTTCTGAGGTCTGGGAACCCAGCCTCTTAAGCACATGCAATCTCCCTCAGTTGCTTCTGGAATAGAATACGCCACTTCTCTCAGCTTCCTCTCAACTATTAAGGAATTTGATGGTTTTCTCATGAGAACAGTGGTTTGTCTTTTTTATTTTGTGTTTTGGTTGGTTGGTTGTCTTGTTGTTTGAGACAGAGACTGTGTAGTTTAAGATACACCTAAAACTCACTGCATGTACCAGACTGGTGTAGAGTTGAGGGTGGTCCTCCCAAGTCCTAGCATTACAGGCATGGATCACCATGCCCCAGTTCACAGCAGAGACTTTTAAACTGTGAGTCATGGCCTAGCAGTAGTGGGTCATTGAATCAATTAGTGGGTCACATTCAGGTTCATGAGAACCAGTCAGTAGTATCTCAGCGGTTATTTGAATTCAGCTGTGGTATGAATCAGCCACCAACACAAAGTTAGAGAGTGTGTTTGCTTTACAGGGAGAGCTGGCCTAACAGTACTAGAACACACAGGGTCACAACCATCAATTGCCCCCAGCCCCAGTGGAGAATGTGGGATAGAAAGAGGTTACCGGGCTCTGCTCAAGCCACAGCACACGTGTCCCTCGACCATTTGAGACGGTTTTAATGGTACATTGTGGTCTTACTTTAAGGCCACCTCGGTCGCTGTGTTTATTTCCGACCTTCCTCTGGCACCTGAAACCCCACTTTTCCAATCTTCAGGGGCAGATCTGTGTCCGGCGCCCTCTGTGATTCAGTGGTGCTACGTCTACAGCAGGAGAACAGAGCTGGGGTTTTACAGGCGCAAAGTCACTGTTGTAGAGTAGACCAGAATCCATGCTAACTGCCTTCTGTCTGTTCCTGTGAACTCAACTACATAAGCTCCATTCCCAAAGCCACTGAAGATTTACAATGAGATAAAAACAAGTCAAATACCACTGAAGCCCAAAGCTGAAAGATTTACAAATAGCAAAAACAAGATTATAGGCTGACTTTTGCAATGGCTCCGTGGGTAAAGGCACTTGCCACCAAGCTCAGAGTAGAAGGCAGGAGCTGGCCCCTCAGTCTGTCCTCTGACCTCCACACGATTGTGACATGAATATGCACAAAAGTAAATGTGAAGAAATGTTTCAGTCAGATTAAAGGCCAGGGTTCTGATTGTTCCTCGCCATTACAGAATGGCTGTGACAGAGTCAGAAGCTTTTTATAAAAATAATTATTCTTACAATGATTATTCTACAATATTTTTATTGAGATAGGGTTTCATTGTACAACCCTGGCCAGCCTGAAACTCACTGAGATCCATCCGCCTCTGCCTCCCAAGTGCCGAAATTAAAGGCGTGCACCACCACGCCCAGCTACAAATCTAAATTTGTATATATGGACAGAAATAATCAGATATACTTAGATTGTGCTTCAAAACTGACACCATAGTCACATCACAGAATTAGAACCCAATAAGTTTAATTTAGATCGGCTATACAATTTTAAAAATTTTATAAAAGGGTAGATATTAAATATCCTCATGCCAAAAAAAAAAAAAGGCTGTCACACATGTGAAGTGGCCTTCCCTCAGGACCTCGCTGTCACACATGTGAAGTGGCCTTCCCTCTGGATATTACTGTCTACACGCAGACAGGAATGTTCCACCCAGCCACGTTGCAAAGTCATCCAGAGACACATTTCTGTTCCATGATGTTATTTTATCAGTAGATTTACCCGGTTACTCTATTAAGAAAGGGAACCACAATAAGAAAACTATAATAAGAAAAACAGGTTAGTAAGAATCAAATATGTTTTCAAAAATGATATGCATTCTTCCTCGGAAAAGAATTAGCCTGGTGGAGTGGTACACATCTTTAATACTAACAAGGGGAGGTTAGAACAGGCCAAGAGTGCAAGGCCAGCCTGGACAAAGACTTTGTCTCACGTAAACAGGCTTATTGTATAAAAACAATAGTTCCTTAAAATAGCTTTCTACTAAAATTTGTTCACACATTTGCAAGTAGGAACATCTTGGAGCTCATGTTGGTGTTGACATCTATGGCTTAGACCAAGTGCCCTCATTGTTCATTCACAATTAAAGGGGTTCTGGGAGGGTTTGAGTTAAAGCCAGCTCCCAGCCAGCAATGGTCGTGGTAGCCTGTGCACCACAACCACTTTCCCACTCCCCGGGCTGACTTAGCTCTGAGCCGCCCCCGGGAAGGGTTTCCGGAGATAGAGCTGATGTTCTCCTGTGCCCGTGTTGTTCATTCTTGAGGCTGGAATGGTGCCCGGGAAGGTGAGGGGCAGAGTGTGGCCCTCGCCCAGCTGTGCCTTTCTCCCAGTGTCGCTCAGGCTATGAATAGGGGGATTAGAGCACTTCCCTGTTCATCAAACTAGAAAGACGCCAGAGGACACTACCAGGCCGCTCTGACCAGTTGGAACGGCTTTAGGGACTGACCTAAGAGATCTTTGCATTTATATGAATAAAAACAAAACAAAACAAAAAACCCAGCACCCCATAAAATTAGCATGGTGGTATATGCCTATAATCCCATCACTTGGGAAGTACAGGCAGGAAGGTCAGAAATGTAAGGTCATCCTCATCTTGGTGTAACGAGTTCAAAGCCAGCATGAGCAGGATATATAAGACTCAGCCTTCAAAAATATGTTTTTTAGCTAGGCCTGGTGTACAAGCCTTCAATCCTAGCACTTGGGACCAGAGGCAGGTAGATCTCTATCAGTTGCAGCGTAGGCAGGGCTACATAATGGACAAAGCCCTGTCTTAAAAACAAACAAACAAACAAACAACATTTTCCTTGCTTCAAACTTTATCAAACCTTGAGAGGCTAAAAATAACAAAATTTGTCAGGCGGTAGTGGTACACATCTTTAATCCTACACTTGAGAGGCAGAGGCAGGTGTTCCTCTGAGTTTGAGGCCAGTCTGGTCTACAAAGTGAGTTATAGGACAGCCAGGGCTACACAGAGAAGCCTGTTCTAAAAACAAAGCAAAATATATATATATATGTATGTATATATATATATATGTATATGTATATATGTATGTATATGTATATATGTATGTATATATGTATGTATATATATGTATACACATACATATATATGTATGTGTATATATATATATATTGGTTTTATCTGCCTGCCTCTGCCTCCCAAGTGCTGGGATTAAAGGCGTGTGCCACCACTGCCCGGCTCAAAAAAATTTTTAAATTAAAAATGCATTCAATTTTAAGTGTATGATTGCGGTTTCGGCCTTGCTTCATGGCACAGAAGTGACAGTCCTGCCTTTCCTGAGTTCCTAGGAAATGGGTGTCCTTCCCTTGCCACAGCTGCTGAGCTAGCTGTGGGAGGTCAGGTCTAGACGTGTGGATCGGCACTTAGCACAGCAGCTTCTGGCTGCCGCGCAAACCTTTGCAGCGTTGGCCGGAGGCTCCTTAGCACCTGCTGTTGACTGTCTCCTAACAGTAAGCTATTCACCAAGCAGCTCCCATGCAAATATTTAATTGACAGAAGTGCTCAGGATGGTGTGAGAATGTACAAGACACGGCGCCCGTACTTCCGAGAGTGTAGGGAGCTTGCATGGTGGGTTGTACCGGAAGCCCCAGCCGTCTGTGGGGGAGGCCACACCTAGGCCAGAGACAGAAGCACATGGGGTTGTGGGTGCTGCTGTCTAGGCACCGTGCCTCCTGGAGGGCAAGAACCAGAGCCTGCACCTGCCTCCGCTGGGGAGACCTCAGAGCACTCACGTGGCAATTCATGGTGTCAAGAGTAGTGCCGTTCTGTGTGGCCATAAACATAGAAAAGCAGGCTTAAGAAAAGCTGGGTTGCCGGGCGGTGGTGGCGCACGCCTGTAATCCCAGCACTTGGGAGGCAGAGACAGGCGGATTTCTGAGTTCGAGGCCAGCCTGGTCTACAGAGTGAGTTCCAGGACAGCCAGGACTACACAGAAAAACCCTGTCTCAAAAAACCAAAAAAGAAAAGAAAAGAAAAGAAAAGAAAAGAAAAGAAAAGAAAAGAAAAGAAAAGAAAAGAAAAGAAAAGAAAAGAAAAGAAAAGAAAAGCTGGGCTTATGGGTGTCTGCTTGCTGTGGTTCTCAAATAATTCCCACAGGTAAAACTCTAAGAAATGTGATGTCATAGTGTAAAATAACAGAACAGCCCCATGAGCCCAGGGGACAAAACAGCCGGTTCTAGATCTGCAGAGACTGATACTGAAGTCGCCGCGTGATGCAAAATGGATGCTTGCATGGCCAGGGAAATTGGAAGGAATAAGAAACGAGTATAAACCATAGATCAGGACTGTGACTCGCACCCTCTCAGGAGAACTAAGCGGTGTGCTTTGTTTGAAAAGACCACGGAGGTGGGCTGCCTGAATGGCACATTAGGCCCAGAGGTGTGCTTAGAGGAATCATCTGGAGTTCAGACGGGGGTGGGGGTGGCGGTGGGGTGGGGCCAGTCGAGAGGGCTTAGCAGATATGTAAGTGGAATTCAGAAAGAAAAAGTGGGAAACGGATCATTTTGAGAAGATGATGATGCAGATGTCTCAGGACTGGCGGGACATGCACATGCTGGGCAGGGCTCCTGTCTCAAGACTGAGTGCCAAGGAGGAAGTCGCCGGACATTGGCCCATGACCTTCGCCATGAGCACCTGAACACACACTCACACCGGAGAACAAAAACACTGGAGAAGAATGAACAACCACATTCTACATGCCTTGGGAATTACGCAAATAATAAGAAGATAATCATGAAGAACTTTCTGCCAATCATTTCATTCATTCATTCATTCATTCTTCAGTGCCAGGGATCGACCTCAGGTTTGCCACCACTCACCTTGGGCTGCTTGCCACCTCTGCTCCAGGGGGAGTCTGATGTCCCATTTTAGAGTGGGAGCTATCAAGAACCTTTAAGCCGATGCCGGGGGCCAGGCTAGTTCCCAAAGCAACCAATTCCCACACATGGAGCTGCTGTGCGTGCAGGGAGGCTGGCTGGTACTCCCCCCCAAAAAAAACATAATCAATATGGAATCTTTAAAAACTACCTATTTCTTAAACCTAAGCAGGCAAGGAAAGGACAGGACTCAGAGCGGGGCAACTGGGAAACACCGGGGAGTATGTGACCTGCTCCTTAGTGAATGCTTTAACCAAAGCTGGAGGAGGCGCAGGCAGGAGGAGGCACAGGAAGTGAGGAGGTGAGGAGGGCGGGCCCCAGGCAGGCAGTAGCTGACAACCCACATAGAGAGCTCAGAGCTCAAAGGCGCATACAGGACTGTCTTACCTCACAGTTTGAAAATGCTGACACTGCCCCTGCGCTCTGAAAAGGTGAGCACTTTTGGTATCGTCAGTTTATAAACAAGAAGAGGGAGTGGGAATGTTAGTTTGTTTAATTTGGATGGAGGAGTCTAACTGTCCTTGCCAAGGCCATCTTTGAAATCCTAGACTGAGGCGATCCTCCTGCCTCAGCTTCCTGCATAACTGGGACTACCAAAGGGCATCACTGGGCATAATGAGGGGAAATTAAAGTGTTTTCCTGCTTCTGGGCATGGCAGCCTTGTCTGTGGTCCCAGCTACTCAGGAGACTGCAACAGCAGGATTGCTTGAGCCTCAGAGGTCAAGGGTCAGACTGGACAGCACCGTAGGACCCAGTGTCTTTAAAGAGTAGTCAAGTAAACTAGAGTAAATGGTTCTTAACCCCCAACAAGAGGAACGAAAGTCACTCAGAAAGCAGCGGCAACAGAACACAGAGGTTGTAGGATGGATTTGAGCAACAGTTAAAATTAGTTCGTGCTCTGGGTGAGCTTCCTTTGTTAGGAAAGCCCTTCTTTGTTGTCAGACTGAGAATTGCCCTCAGTCACTGACTTGACACTCTCTTTCTAGATCCTGCTCACACTGACAGATGAACCGGAGACTCCAAGGGAAGAGCCCGCTGCGCCTGCGCCTCCGCCCCTGCCTCCGGGAGCTCGGCAGAGGAGCTCAGCCTCCGCGGTGCTGTGAGGGGCCATAGTATTGTTTTGCTGACTCTGAGTCCCCAGGGCCTTTAAGCAGAAGTGGCAGTAGATGCTTGCCATCAGGCAAACCAGACTTTCACCAGGACAACAGGGAAACAGACCCTCTGGGTTTGGATGCGAATTGGCAGTGGGGACTCTCGCCTGATGTGCTGTGTCCCCGTCAGAGCACCTCTCAGAGTGTGCCTTCCCCTGCCCTCCCCTCCCCTGCTAGGTCCCCCTGGCTCTCCCCCTGCTGCTCACAGATGCTGTAAAAGAGGCTCTGGCTATTTGCATCTGGCTTTCGCTTCTTTTCCAGATTGAAATATTAAGTTTATTTTATTTTGTACAAGCTTCAGATCCCAACATCAACCACCAAACTTGATCTTCCCTTTCCCGAGAGAGAATGTGGGGGTGGGGAGCCCACGGCACCAGTTCCCCAGAGGGGGGAGGCAGGCGGGCGGCTGCCATGGTACAGGCGCCATTTGGAATTACTGACTTCTAAGATTAATAAAGTAATTCAACTTTTCTTTCCTTTTTTTTCTATTCATTAATTTTCCACCAGTCAAGATTCCCTCTCAGGGCTAAAATGGAACCAACTTTTCATCTTGTTTGATATTTCGTTGTCAGACAGTTTTCAGTTTTCATTTTAGAATGGGAGCTATCAAAAAGCTTTAAGCAGATACTGGGGCCAGGCTAGTTCCCAAAGCAACCAACTCCCACACATGTGACTGCCTGTGTCCCCACTCCCTGCTTGTCCTCCAGCAGACTTAGTCATTGTAGTCCTGGGGGCAGGGGTGGGGTGGGGTGGCAGTGGATGTGCCCAGTTGCCCCCAGCCTCTCCATATAGTTCCTCTGGGTGAGCACAGCTCATTGCTGTCCGTCTGTCCGTCTGTCCATCTCAGGCCTTCCCTCCAGCGTCTGCTTGGGGCTTTCCAGACTGCTCCCTTAGACAGTGTTGAAAACAGAAAAATGACACCTTAGAAGGCAGGCAGGGCCTGTGTGGTACCACCTCGCCTGTCATCCCAGCATGACGAAGGCAGGGGAATTGCCATGAGCTAAACACCAGGCTGGGCTATGCTAGGAGGTAAGTTTGTAACCAGCCTGGAAGACAGTCCCTGAGAATGTGTTTCAGTAAACTGAAGAAGAGGGAGGAAGATGAGGACAGAAAGGGGGACTTCGCTGTCCTTTAGTGCGTGGATTGGATTCAGGCACAGTAGGCATGCGGACTCTCCAGAGCAGGAGAAAGGTTTCCCGTGTAGTCCTGGAACCATCTTAACCTCCCACTGGTTTGAGTTGGATCGGAGACAGATTCTGATTCCTGCATAGCCCCTTTCTGATTTA
>OZ030011.1:36489747-36564747 GCA_964023405.1 Apodemus agrarius | reverse complement strand
TCTGTGGGTGCTGCATTAATGTGCACATACCCCACCCACTCACACATAGACACAGTAAAATAAATACTTTGAAAAATGAAGTGTAGGGACGAAAATTCCAAAGATACACCTGTCCAGCCTTCTTTGCACAACTTGGTAGCTTGGTGCACAATTCTAGTTAAGGAAATTGGAGGTGTGACCTGAACTTCCCAGAAAAGCAGAAGGAGGGGGAAAAAAAGCCATACCTGAGTTAAACAACCCACAAACCTGATTAGAACTTCCTGACTGAGGAGAATGAGGATGTTACAGATATGGAGACAAACTGCTGAATTATCTTTATCCCCTTAAAAGCCATTCTCTATCACTTCCCTGTCTGACTTAGCATGTTTGTGACTAAAGGGTAAAGCCTTTTGGGATGTCCTGGAATTCACCTATCGATCAGGCTGACCTCAAACTCAGAGATCTTCCTGTCTCAGACTCCTGAATGCTGGTTAAAAAGGTAAACCACCACAGTCCTGCTCTTTGGAATATATTAACTGTCCACTAGCTTCCACAAACCCCCAAAACAAAGAATGTCATCAGACAGCACCTAAGACCTAACAGAGATTTCCCTAGTTGGCTACAACCCATCTACCTGATATTTGCACCAATGTATTTGAAAAAATGTCTTTTTTCATGATCTTCTCTTGTTCCACAACCACGAAAACTTCCTGAAAACAAGCCCATGTTAGAAGACGTTAGTGGGGAGAAACTGAATCTGTGTACTGGGATACCATCAGTCACATTTGGTCGGAGCGAGAGCTGTGTTTTAAATGCTCCTGGGTGGCTTTGAGGAAAGAATCTTTCTCTCTGGTAGAAGTGGGGGCAAGAGAAGACCTCCATTACCGTGCTTGTCGGGAATGACACAGTGGAAAGAGAGCTTGCCTGGTGTCCCTGGCGATTCCGCCCCAGTGAGCTGGCCAGCCAGGGACAGGCGGAGTGCTGCACGAAGGACGGCAGACAGTGAGGAGCTCTGGCCCTGACCCGTCACCACCCAGCCCTCCTGGTTTTAGGATAAGTGAGTGTCTTTCTGATTGAACCTGCTCTTAGGTTCTCCTTGTAGAACAGCGTTTCTAATGCCCAAGGCTATGCTGGGATTGGCACTAGGTACAGAGACGGGGGACCTGGGCTCTACCTTCTATAACACAAGTTTACCACCAAAGCAGAGGAATTAGACCCAGGCACCTGTGCTCAGCATCCTTTCAATTGAAACTTAAAGGCAACGGCAAGTCTGCTGCTGGAGACCTGCAAGGCCATTTGAGATCAGGAAGCCTGCCTTAGGGTTCCTTCCCAGGCAAAGAACCAGATGCTACGGGGGGGGGGGGGCGGGGGGAAGCGGGGGGGGGGGATGGAGGGAGGGAGCTTTAAATGAAGCCACGATACAAGGAAGGACAGCACAGTCCTTTCCATTCTACAACCGGGAGCTCCTGTTTTAAACTCTACTAAGATTATCCTCTTTGAATAAACTTTGGTTTTGTTTGACTTTATATATACTAAATATATATAGAATATGTAAAGTCTCAAATACAATAAACCCCCTTCTCCTTTGTGCCCATTAGCTAATTGCATCGGATTGTGAAGTCACCTTGAACCAATAGCCTGAAACTTCGTCAACACCTACATCAGGGATAAAAGATAGAGGCCATTTTGACCAAGTGTGCTGCTCTCCAGCTAGGAAATATGTGTTGCTTACATATTTACATATATATGTATATACATATTTATATATATACATATATACGTACATATGTATATATGTGCATATATATGTACGGACTTTATATATTATATATTTATTTTATATATTATAAATATATAAATACATACATTATACACAAATAAAGATAAATGTTATATAAATATATTACATGTTATATACACATATAAATACTATTATAAATGCATATAATAATATCAGATATAAAATAAACAATAAATAATAAAATATAATATAAAAGCATAATACGCCGGGCGGTGGTGGTGCACGCCTATAATCCCAGCACTTGGGAGGCAGAGGCAGGCAGATTTCTGAGTTTGAGGCCAGCCTGGTCTACAGAGTGAGTTCCAGGACAGCCAGAGCTACACAGAGAAACCCTGTCTCAAAAAAAAAAAAAAAAATCTTTGGGCTGGAGAGATGGCTCAGTGGTTAAGGGCACTGACTGCTCTTCCTGAGGTCCTGAGTTCAAATCCCAGCAACCACATGGTGGCTCACAGACATCCGTGATGAGATCTGATGCCCTCTTCTGGTGTGTCTGAAGACAGCTACAGTATACTTACTTACAAATAATAAATAAATAAATCTTTAAAAAAAAGCATAATAAAATAATTAAAATATAATAATTTATATATCATAACATATATAATGCAAGCAATTGGTAAGGCATGTACTATGCTCTATAGAGTCCAGCTTATTAAAAATTTTCAGCATTTATCAGGCACCAGTTATATGCAAAGCAATACCTAGTATGAGAACAGGGATATACTTTCTGTGGCTCCAATGAACCAGGTATCTATTTGGAGAGCAAAGGCACACATATATGTAGAAGAGTCATGTGCTTCTGTGAGCTCTAGAACGTCTGTTCTATGCCCACCCTCCCTGGGACGATGCTGTCTGTCTACAGAAGCAAAGCACTGGATTGCAAATCATCTTAAGAAAATTCTAAAGAAAAGCGTGCTGTATTGTGTACGTTATGTACAGAGGATGTAAGCCGGGTCTGGTGAATAGCTCTGGAAAATGTTTTCAGAGCTTGGAGGTCCTGCCTAGAAATTGTCTCCTATCTGATGAATTGCTGTCGGTGTAACATAGAAACCCAGTGCAAACTGGAAGCGTCTGTCATTCTCCGAGTCACAAGCCTAGCAAACAATCTCTTGATGTCTAGCACATTTCACATCATAAGCAGAACTGTCCACCTAAGTCCTGTGATGTAGGGACTGCTTGTCACTTCAGGTGGTCTGACTTAACTCTTCCGCTTGGTTACTGGGTGACAGGAAAACAGGTGGGTTGAAACTACCAAACATAGCCCATATTCTCCTGAGCCCCCTTCTCCCTCGTGCTCACTAGCCAGTTGCATCGGATTGTGAAGTCAAACTTGAGGGGCTGAGACGTCGTCAACACCTACCTACACCAGCGATAAAGATGGAGGCCGTTTTGACCAAGTGTGCTGCTCGCTAGACCAGTTTGCATTCTGGCACACCCTTGCTTGCAAAAAGAAATCATCTGGCCAAATAACTTCGCCTCGTCAGGGTGCTCTGCAGGCATAAAGCTTTTGCAACCTACTTTTAATACGCGTTCAAGCTCTCCTCTAGATCACCACCCAGCAGAGCTAGTGGAAGAGACAAGTTATTAGGATGCGGGAACCTGGACCTGTTCGGCGATAGTCTTTTGGGAGGCGAGCTCAATCATCTTTGGCAGCGGTTCAGTCCTGTAGCAAACACCAAACATGACTCAGCAGCGGCAGACCAGTCCTCTAGGCGGGCAGACAGCACACCGGAACCGGCAGCCACAGAGCAGTCCTTTTGGCAGGCCGACACCAGGCATGAACCAGCAGCTGTAGTTCAATCCTGAAGAAATGGTTAGGCTTGTCCACTGGCCTGAGGGGAGCCTACAGAACCAGCGAACTGCCATGGCCACCTCATGAGCAGTTCTTAGGCGAGCTTCTCTGAGTGGCAACATTACCACAAGTTGAGTGCAACAAGTCTATGTGAGGCAAAGCAATCCATGTGTGCCGTTAGTGAAGAATAGTGAGGTGGAACAAACCAAAGGCTCGGTGCTCATCTCCCACTGTCTGTGGGGTCCTATTTATACCCCGTCATCAAGTGTTCCTTCACGTGTTTGCCATATCAAAGCACCCTTTCACTTGTGCGCCTCAGCAAAACACCATTTAACTTAACTAACTGTGCAAAGAAACTGGAACTTTCTACTTCCGTGTTCTTTTATGGGACACCAAAATTACTCATTCCCAGCAGTAACATCCCATGGCCTACAGCCTGCACTAAAGCAATTGTTGTCACATTTGACACTGGAGAATGGGACAAGATGGCTGGTAATGGTTTCAACAGCCAGCTGTTGTGATCCAAGAATCCCATGGCAGGAACCAGCCCCTGATCGTGTGGTCTTTCTGGTTCTGCGCCCCTGTCGCATCTGCTGAGATCTGAACTTTAGGGGTCACTCCCCTTCCTGCTCCTGTGACCAGCACTTCTTATCCAACACCCCAAGACTCAGCCTCCTCCCTAATGTGCACAAAGGTAGTGCATTGGTGTGTTCATTGAGAGTTCTACCCACAGTGGATGCATCACCCTCTTGGCTTTTTTTTCTCATTCCCAAAGGCAGGACCAATTTGTCTCTCTTTTTCTGCTAAGGCTCTTGGTGTCCACCTTCAGAATCTCAACTTCTTCCTCTATTTGCTGAGCAAAAAGCTGTTGGAAGCCCAGCACACACTAGGCATTGCATTAAACGCCAACAAGAAAGTGGCCCTTCAGGAAGCTCATGATTTCCTGGAAATGCGTTTATTCAAAAACTCAAATTGAACTCTTCTAGGTGCTTTGTAACCTCTGAAATAATTTCAGAAGTACTGTAACTCCCTGCATACCCCTTCCCTGCCTTACTCCACGGATGACACCTTCTCTACAGTCAAAGCACAAAAGTACATTTCCATTCTTCATATGTTATCCAACCTCGGGTATAACGGCTTGAACGAACTATAGAGACACCAAATGTTTACAAAGTTGGAACTGTAGCCCATACGTAATTCGTGGGTAGGAAATCTACCTGGGTATAACTATCCACTAACCTACAAGCCTTACTGGAAGCGAACCATCTGTAAGTTCCCTTTAGTGTACAGTTAGTAATTACGACGACGATCTTAGGAAGTATCCAGGCAGCCCAGCTGTAAGACTCTGCCTCGCCTCTTAGCATCAGCCAAGGCAGTGGGATCCTGTTTCTTTGCTCCATCCGGATAGCCCTACAACAAAAGGCTGGGAGACGCTAGCTGTTAGCATGGCAGCTGTAGGCTCCCTCCTCTCTCAGACTTTCCCATCCAAGCTCCAAGTTTGTTTCCATGGCAAAGGCTTCCCAAAGGAAATGACTATTTCAATCAATGTCAGTGGAACAATGTCGGGTGGGCTAACAAAGGCTGAGTTTGCAAACATTTCCCTGCGGGGGAGTTGGGGGGGGCACAGCTTGACTTGAAATATTGTGACTCTCTAAAGGAAGTCTCTTTGTGAAAACCTGCAAGAAACGCAGGTGCAGTTAAAACAAACCCAAAACAAAGGCTTGAGGAAAAACAGGGTTTCCCCCTCAAAAAACCAGACATTGTTCCTCACTGCTTCCTTCCCACAGAGGGAGTTTGGAACATGCCACATCAAAATAGGCCATCCGGCTGCTGCAACGATTCTGAGTCGGAGACACATGTGAAGCCAAACGAGGAGAACCCTCAAACCTTCCTTCTGTTTCTTGAAGCAGGAGACGACATTTTTATACCACTGAGGCACTCTCTACCCCCTTCCAGTGGTACCTTCAGCAACAGTAGAAGTTCACAGTGGAGATGTGGGCCACTCTAGGGGCAGGAGTGGGAGGATCGGGAGTTCTAGGTCATCCTCAAAGAACTCCAAGCTGGAAGCCAGCCTGTGCTACACAAGACCCTATGGAAAGAAAGAAAGAATGAGAGAGAGAGAGAGAGAGAGAGAGAGAGAGAGAGAGAGAGAGAGAGAGAAGGGAGAGAGGAAAAGAGCTAGCACAAGAGGACTCTGTACAGATCATTGTGCTAACTCTCACCCCCCCCAACCCTTCCCATGTAATTTATTTCTACGAGACCTGACTACTCTCTATTTAGTGTATAAACATTCAACTCTAGCTGCATTTCAGGGTCTTCTTTTTCTTCATGAAGGCTCCGGGATCATGTAAAACTTGCATGATACAAGTCTGCATGCTTCCTTCTGTGCACAGGTTTAATGTCATGTGACTGGCAGGCCCAGGGCAGGAGAAAGGGCTTAGTTCTCATCGCTAAAGATGTGTGAAGACCCGAGTATGATCCTCAGAGCCCACACAGAAGAAGCCAGGGATGGTGGCCGACTTGTAATTCCAGGGCTGGGGAAGACAGAGGCAGGAGGACCGCTGGGGCTCTAGCCAGCCTTGCCTGATTAGAAAGATCATGTCTGAAAACAAGAGAAAAAAGATGCATGATCCCCCACACACACCCAGCTCTGATGATAAGACTGTTTCTCTCCTTCCGGCCAAGGGAGGGCCTCGTCCACTCAGGAATTTCCTCTCCTGTGAGGGAGAAAGCACCAAGTCCAGAGGATCGGCACAAGGCTGCTGCTTCCACCTGCCCGTACCTCAGGCCGGAGCAGCGCTTTCAGGAGATAACGCACGCTTAAACTCCTTCAGTATCAAATTTCAAAATTACACACCTGGAAACTGACCCCAAGGCGTCGTCGGTGAAGGACAAAGCTCTGATTTTACTAGTACAATGTGCAGGTGAATGTCATGTATCATAGCAAAAGCCTGGGAATACCAAAAGTAAGGTAGCTGCGTGAGTTATAACACATTAAGGTGCATCCAGAGGTCAAACTGTCTGCCACCAAGCCTGGCACCTTAATTTGACCCCAAGGACCCACACGACGGAAGGAAGGTACAGACTCCCTTAAGTTTTCCTCTGCTCTCTACATGTGTTCCATGGCGCACACGCACACACACACACACACACACACACACCACACATCATTAATTAATTAATTAACTCATTAATTAATTAATGTTTTAAGACCTAACCACATTCATTTATATAGAAAGGCAAAAAGACATATTGTACAGTTAAAATCAGAAAACTGCAAGTACAATCCTGTCTTTGTTTTTAAAAATGATACAAATATGATCATGTGTGCTAAGGAGTGGAAACTTAGATCATAAAAACCCCAAATCATTAAAGCTGGTGGTTTTCACAGAGCCGCCGCCTGATAACCGTTATGGGCATCAGGCACCCTTGTCTTTATGGCCTCTCCCTCCATAAAGAAAAGCTGAGAATTCTATTTCACAACGGCATTGACATAAAGATGAGACTAATCCGGCTAAGGGGTGCGATCCTTCCCTGGGCTTGCGTGGTATGTCCCACCTTATCAGAGTCATTATCCTATCTCAATTTCGCCATTCATTTTCTCTCTATTTTCTCTCTATTCTCTCTCTCTCTCTCTCTCTCTCTCTCTCTCTCTCTCTCTCTCTTTTGGTTTTTCGAGACAGGGTTTCTCTGTGTAGTCCTGGCTGTCCTGAGCTCACGCTGTAGACCAGGCTGGCCTCGAACTCAGAAATCCACCTGCCTCTGCCTCCCAAGTGCTGGGATTACAGGCGTGCGCCACCACGCCCGGCTCATTTTCTCTGCTTTTAAGAGAAATGAAGGCATTCCATGGGCCCTGGAGGACTGTAGGCCCTGGATTTTGTATACTAGGAATCACTACCTTTTATTTCATCTTTTACCTCCACCTTCATTTTCTAACTTTTAAATACCAGGGTTTCTTTTATTATAACAAAACACTATTTGAGCCAGAAAAAATGGTAAACATAATGGCCCATTTACATAATGTCAGCACACAAAAGTGGGAGTGACTGTAGCCTCTAGGGCGGCAGTTATCAACCTGTGGATAGACCCTTTCACAGGGATAGTTTAAGACCATTAGAAATCCCAGATGTTTACAATACGATTCATAACAGTAGCAAAATTACAGTTACGAAGTAACGACGAAAGTCATCTTATGGTTGGGTTCACCACAACGTGAGGAAGTGTATGAAAGGGTCGCAGTGTTAGGAAGGTTGAGAACCGCTGTCCCGGAAACAGCACCCTTCAGAGAGCTTAAGTCACTGAGTTTGGTTTCACCCACCAGAGGACTTCCTGCTTGGACCAACAAGCAAGGTCAAACTTCTGGTTTTTTCCTGCAAAGTATTCAGTGAGAATGGATCTGTCTGGGTCTTCAGATACAGCATTGACACTGCCAGTCCACACTGGCCTCATTTCCAGGGGTGCGGGAGGGGCTGGTTTTGTTCCATCCACATTCTCTCATCCAGTCTGACAAGCATCTGGACAAGGAGGACAGGTTTGGGTGATGATAGAGAGGCACCAGCCCAGCCCTTTCCAGGAGTTCAGACATGAAACCAACACATGATAAACTGGTGAGCTTTGCCAAAGGTAGAGTTAAGTAAGACTTGATGATTCTGATACCACAGAATCAGTCTACCAAACACATATTATATTAATTTATACATTCACCCATATGGTAATATGTTCAACACTTGATGGCGCACTTACTGGGCTCCAGGCACGGTTTTAGGAGCAGGTAACACAGCGGTACATCACACAGACAGCCCCGAACCTCTCCCGTGATGTTAGAAGGACAGATACTGGACACAGGTGCAGAGCACTTGGAAGCCAGTGGCAATGGAGGCTCGGAGAGTGTGTGGCGGCCAATAAATCGGAGCTGGCCAAGGAAGGAAAGGGAAGAGGAAAAGTGGAGCAGGCAGGTAAATACACAACGAGTGGACAGAAGCTAAAACTCTAAGTCATTGGAGGGACTGAGGGTGTGTCCATAAGGTTCAGAGAGTGCTTCTGAAGGAAAGGCTAGAAAGGCAGGCAGAGCCAGAGACTGGGCAGCCATCTCTTTGAGCCTGGCTAAGGACCTGAGACCCTATTCTGGCTAGTTTTATGTCAACTTGACACAAGCTCGAGTCACCAGAGAGGAGCGAGTCTCAATTGAAAAAAAAAAAAATGTCCCCATAACACCAGGCTGGAAGCAAGCCTGTAGAGTTGTTTTTTAATTAGTTATTGGTGGGGGGAGGGCCCAGCGAGTTGTGGTGATGCTATCCCTGGGTGGATAGTTTGGAGTTTTATAAGAAAGCAGGCTAAACAAACAGTGATGAGAAGCCAGTAAGCAGCATTCCCCCATGGCCTCTGCATCAGCTCCTGCCTCCAGGTTCCTGCCCTGTGTGAATTCCTGCCCTCAAAGCTTTTGATGAGTAATCTAAACCCTTTCCTCCCCAAGTTACTTTTGGTGATGGTGTTACACCACACCATTAGTAACCCTAACTAAGGCAGAATTTTTTCCATTGAAAGCCATCGCAGTTTGAAATGCCAGAGTTATGTTAGCTTTCTATCACTGTGGCATAACACCCGAGACAAACAGCTGAAAGGAAAGGAAAGAGTTTCATTTGGCTCATGGTTCCAGAACCTTCGTTCCATGGTCATCTGGATCTGTTGCTTTGGGCCTATGGCAGGCAGCACATCATGGCGGAACACAAGACGAGGCTGCCTCTTCATCTTCTAGAGACCGAAAGACAAAAGGGGGGGGTGGCTGAGGCGCAAGTATGCCCAACTCCTAGGTTCTTCCACCTCCCAGTAACACCACAGACTGGTGAGCAAGCCTTCAATACATAAGACTTGGAGGGGGCCGCTGGAGAGATGGCTCAGCAGTTAAGAGCATTGGCTACTCTCTTCCAGAGGTCCTGAGTTCAAATTCCAGCCACCAGCCAGGCGTGGTGGCACACACCTGTAATCCCAGCACTTGGGAGGCAGAAGCAGGCGGATTTCTGAGTTCGAGGCCAGCCTGGTCTACAAAGTGAGTTCCAGGACAGCCAGAACTACACAGAAAAACCCTGTCTCAAAAAAACAAAAAAACGAAACAAACAAACAAAAAAAAAAAAACCAAAAAAAAAAAAAAAATCCCAGCCACCACATGGTGGCTCACAGCCATCTGGAATGGGATCCGATGCCTCTTCTGGTGTGTGTCTGAAGACAGTTACTGTATACTCATATAAATAAAATAAATAAATCTTAAAAAGTGGGGGTGGTCGACCTGTTTATTAAAAAAGAAAAGAAAAGAAAAGAAAAGAAAAGAAAAGAAAAGAAAAGAAAAGAAAAGAAAAGAAAAGAAAATTCAAAGACTTTGGGGAACACCCAGATCAAAATGAGAACAAAGTGCTTAGTTGGTATTTGGTGTAGTCCTTGAGTTGTGGGTAGAAGAGGCCCCCCAGTGTGGTTCCACAGGGGAGACAATAGCCAGAGAAAAGCAGCCAGTGGCAGCCTGCAGTGAGAACCCTAATAACTGGACTTGATAGTAACTTTTTGAAGGCTCTTCTCTAATTAGACTTGGCTCTAATTGTATGGCATCTCCCTAGCCAGTCAGGGTCCAGCTGACTCCATAAATGAAAATGTTCTATTGACTGCACTACAGAAAACCACCAGATCTCCACAAAGGAAACAGGAAGACAGCTGCAGACTGGTTCACCATGTGAGGCTTCGACTGCCCACAGGGATCTGGCTGGAGTCAGTCTTCAGAACTTGACCAGCAGCAACAGACAGAGGGATATGGTTCTGCTTCGGCCCCAGAGACATGTGACTTTGGCCTTAGAGACCCACTGGAGACCTCTACACCTGCTACTCCTGTTCTAGACATACAGACGTGCTACTCCTGTTCTAGACATACAGACGTGCCCTGTAAGGGACTTCTCAGCTGGTGCCTCAAAGCCCTCCAAGAGCAGAGTTGTAACACCTACAACAACACAGCTGACCCAAAGCCTGACAAAGAAGAACCCATGCTGGGGACAGGAGGCAGGATCTACCAACCACATCCTTTGGTAGTAGTCCTTGGCTCACTAGTGATGTCTGACGTGAACACAAGTCCTACGATTATGCACACCCCAATCTGGTTTAGACAACGAAGAGATCCCATAGATGTGTCTGCACCCTCAGCTTTGGTCACACTACAATCCCAGAGCCAGCCCTCAGAGCTACACAAACATCAAAGCAGGCAAGGAGAGGAACACTGCATTCTCCTGCCACTACAACGTAGAGTAAATCTTGGTTCTTCTGGCGTATTCCTTCCTTCCTTCCTTCCTTCCTTCCTTCCTTCCTTCCTTCCTTTCCTTCCTTCCTTCCCTTCTTCTTCTTCTTCTTCTTCTTCTTCTTCTTCTTCTTCTTCTTCTTCTCCTTCTTCCTCCTCCTCTTCTTTTTCTTCCTTCCCCTCTTCTTCTCTTCCTCCTCTTCTTCCTCCTTCTTCTAAATTGTCGTATTCTTCTTGGTCTTTAAAATACTGTATATTTTGTAAATCAGCTTATGAATTTCAACAAAATAAAATCTACCAGAATACAGGAATAGTGGCCCATGTCTTTAATCCCAGTGATCAGGAAGCAGAGGCAGAGCAGTTTCTGTGAGTTCTACATAGTGAGTTCAAGGCCAGCCAAAGCTAAATGGTGAAACCCCCCCCACACACACACACACAAACATGCCAACATTTTGATAAGGATTGCCTTGAATGTGCAGTCTTGAGTTTTTCTGGCAATGAACATAGATTAGATCTCAACTGATGAGATTTCAATCCCTTTCAATGATCAACCCATTTTCAATGAAGGTATCTTTTATTGGAGAAACATTGTTAGGATGTTGGAATAAGCAAACATTAACAAAAATTTTGATTGAATCAGATAATGCCTGGAAAAAATACTTTGCAAAGTGGCAAACGTTATATGAACTTGAGACATTTTTCCTAATCAACATCACTAAGCACATCATTTTGGAAAGCAAAATCACCCAGTGACTACTGATTAGGCCAGATGCTAAGGCCACCTAACCAGTAAGGCATGTTGGTGACCAGGAAGATAATCAACTTACTGGCTTGAAATAAACTAAAAATGTCTATCTGAATGTCTTTTGTCAGACAGCCACTAGATGGCCTTGGAAGAAGAACTGTCATTATCCTTTATATTTCTCTGAATGGAAGAGCTCTCCAGAGCCGAGAAGCCAGCTGCCCTCCATGAAGGGTTGAATCCTGTGAGATGATCCAGTTTCTCTCCTGCCTTCACAGGGACCTTCAACTGCTGAAGGCTAAAGGTAAGGCATTATGGCTTTATTGCCTCCTGGAAACTGTCCTTGTTCTGTGACATTTGAGGCCTCTGGATCTAAACAGTGTGGCTCCCACCCCTGACAAGTGCCCTCCATTACAGGCCCATCTCTGCCAGCCACACACCAACTGATTCTCTTCTTCTTCTTCACTCCAGTAATCTAGAGAAGAAGATGACGAAGAACAAGGCTTAGGTATATTCGCATGACTTAAAAACCATATCCTAGTCTCTTGGGTCAAAGGAGCAATGAGCCTGGGATGGTGGCCCAGCAATTGTGTCCAGATGACTGAGGGGCTCTCTAATCTGGTTCCACAGGGACACATGCGTTTGGTTAACTGGTTTATTTATCCTGTAAGGATAGAACTTAAATTGCAGAAAGCTGATAATAATGCAAATTATTCTCATCCATAGACACGTTTGTTAGTCAGATTTCTGGCAATAGAACGAAATACCCAAGGCAACTGACTGATGAAGAGAAAGGGGCTATTTTGGCTCACTCTTTGTCAGGTTGTAGGTGTTGATTAGTTGACCTGTTGCTTTTGGACCAGTGGCAGTCAGCAGGTCACGGAACCTGGTAGAGCAGAACTGCTCACTTCATGAATAGGGAGCAAGAAAGGGGGCAAGGGCCCCACAGTCCCCTTTGAGGACACACCCCTAACGTCCTAAGGACCTCTCACCAGACCCTATCTCTTAAAGGTCCCACCAACTCCTTCTAGCACCAATCTGAGGATTAAGATAGGAGTCCTTGGGGCCACTCAAGGCCCAAACTATAGCACCATGCAAGCGAATTTTGCTCAGTAGACACCAATGTACCTTTAAAGAAGATAATCTCACTGCAGATCATGGGATGCCAACCCATTGTATGTTCATGGGCAACTTCCTCTCCCTCTCTCGTCCCTTTCTTTCTTTCTTTCTTTCTTTCTTTCTTTCTTTCTTTCTTTCTTTTTTTTTTTTTTTTTTTTTTTTTTTTTGGTTTTTCGAGACAGGGTTTCTGTATAGCCCTGGCTGTCCTGGAACTAACTCTGTAGACCAGGCTGGCCTCGAACTCAGAAATCCGCTTGCCTCTGCCTCCCAAGTGCTGGGATTACAGGCGTGTGCCACCACGCCCAGTAAAAGGTACTAATTTTAACTCTTTGGAAGCTCCTTTGAGTGGGCTGGGCATTGAACCCAGGGCCTCAGGAATGCTAGGCAAGTGCTCTGCCACTGAGACACGCCCCCAGCGCCCCCCCCCCCGCTCTCTTTCTTATGCATGTTCATGTGTGTGCAGGTTCATGGAGAAGCCAGAAGACAACCTCAGCTGTCACCCTTAGACACCATCCCTGAAGAGTTTTGATACAAGGCCTCTTGCTGGCCTAGAACTCACTGATCCAGTTAGGCTATCTGGCCAGTGAGCCCAGGATCTGCCAGTCTCCACCTCCCCAGCTCTAGGCTCACAACCATGCCCCTCTGCACGGCACGCTTTTGACGCGGGTCACGGGGCTTGAACTCAGGTCCTCATGCTTGACAGACAAGCACCTTAATGACTAAGCCGTCGCCTTGGCACTACATAGGTCTCTTTAAATTTATCATATTTTAATAACTCAATAGTTCACTCATTAATTAAGAAATTAAGTAAAATTATTAACAGAAATGTGTTTTATTTATTCATTCCATAGTCTTGAACCCCTTTTAAAGATTTGTTTATTTTTATTTTATGTGCATGGGCAATTTCTCAGCATGTATGTCTAAGCACTACATGTATACTTGGTCCCTGCAAAGGCCAAAAGGGGGCATCGAATCTCCTGGAACTGGGGTTATAGACAGCTGTGAGCTGCATGCAAGTTCAGGGAATTGAACCCAGGTCCTCTGGAAGAGCAGCCAGTGTTACTAACCACTAAGCCATCCCCCAGCCCCTTGCCTCCCCTTTATTTTCTGTTTAGTGTGTGTGTGTATGTGTGTGTGTGTGTGTGTGTGTGTGTGTGTGTGTGTGTGTGTTTGTGTGAGCATACACTCATGAGGTCAGCGAGTAACTTGTGGGAGCCATTCTCTCCTCCTACTGTTTAGGGCCCAGGGAACAAACTCAGGTCACCAGGCTTGGCCTCAAGCACCTTTACATGATGGGAAATCTCCCCTGGCAAGTTCTGCCTTTTTGAGAATTATAATTTAGCATAACAATCCCAACGAGCAGTCTTGGGCCAGCTAAAGGCTGCCTAGAGCTGACCAGAAATCTAGTCACGTGGAAGAGTGATTGTAGGGCAAAGCCCAGCCACCGTGTGTAAGAGGCCTAGAGATTATTCTGGAGTGGCGTAACCTGAAGATGCGACTTCACACACCAAACATTGTCAAGGTGTCACTTTAGTCCTGGTCCGGTTGGATAAAACCCTGGAAGCTGATGTCATATGGTCTTCGACAGAGCCTGCTGGCGATGGTCAGGAACAGGCCAGCGGTCCTTCCTTCGCATGCCCACAGACTGACTCAGGGACCCTATGCCTCAGTCCTGAGCCTCTTCCCACAGTTGTCACGGAGTCAATGAAGGCCATATACAAACTTGACAGAACCCGAGGACCGTCTGACTGAAGGGAGTTGGCACCTGCTACTCTGTCCCTGGGAAGGCAAATCACCTCCCATAACTTTCATCCTCGGCATTCCCACAGGGGCCATGTTCCCAGAAAGAGAGGATACAGACAGTCTCGGGGCCCTAGCCCACATGCTGTGATTATTCTCTGCACCATGCAATGAGAGACTGTTGTTTCACTGTGTGCAGATGCACAACCATAAGCCCATTGTGTGTCGAGCTGGAGCACATATGCCACCCATTTGCCTGCCTGGGCATTCTGCCCTGTTCCCAGGAAGCCCTCCCTGACTGCAGAACAACATGCAAGCTAGATAACTGCCAGGTACTGGGAGAGGAGCCACTAGAAACTGCCTTTCCTTCCTTGGCACAGCTGATGAGGCTACCCCCACCCAATGCCCCACCACCAACCACCCCATCCTGCCAAGCCTGTTGGAAACAGCTGCCTCCCATAGGTCTTCATTACAGAGACAATAAAGTCAGAGATCAGCACACTGGGTAAGGGTATCCTGGGAAGCTAGCAAAAAACAATGATTTTTTAAAAGTGCTTAGTCAGACTGTATTCAAATTCTGTTTCTCTGCCACATCTAGCAGGGATGGGAACCTGGGCTTCTTGCATTTTTCTTCTGATGCCCACATCCTCCAGTGCAGAAAGAGATATCAAGATCATCTTCTTCTGGGTGCTATGAGGACTCCAGACCTCACAGTAATAAAATTTGTCATCCTAGAACTGCTCCCAGTGCTGGGGGAGCATCAGTAGTTGGTAGTCATTGTTCCTGATGAAGTGGATTCACTAAAAGGACCTTGGAAGGAGGGCTTGAACCACAAACTGATCCCACAAGGGCTAGGGAGGAGCTGGATACAGAGAAACGGTGAGTTTCAGTTGCTGACTTCATGAAGTGGAGTCATCTGCAAAGAGACTCCCATAGAAGAACTGCCTAGCCAAGTTGGTTCAAGGGCATGTCTGTGTGGGGGAGTGTATCTTAACTACCCAAAAGACCTGCCCACTATGGGCGGCATCATTCTCTAGGCAGGAGATTCTGAACTGTATGGGTAGAGAATGAGAGCTGAGCAGAGCAAGTTAACAAGTCAACATGCACTTATTCAATGCCCTCGCTTCCTGAGTATGGATGTGATGTAACTTACTCCCTCAAGCTCCTGCTCTGTGACGTCCTCAGTGCTGGACTGTTACCTGAAACAGCGAACTCAACCATTTCTCTCCTAAATGTAGCTTTTGTCTGGATATTTTATCACAGCAATAGAAGTTGAACTAAAACAGAAAGTGGTGCTCAAAGTGGGATTCTTGTAATAAACCTGACCATTTGGCTTTTAAGCCTTTGGAATTGTTTTGTGGGAGGAACGTGGAAGAAATTTGAATTTTGTGCCAGAAAACCTATTGCATGCCTTGGGTAGAGCTTAGTCGGCCATTCTTATGGGACTTGGGAGGTAAGAATGATAGGAAAAACAGTCAGTGGAAGTGCATGTGGTTTCAGAGAGAACAGGATTCTGTAGGGGCCTGGGATGGGGTCATTCTTTTGATGTAGCCAAGACTCTAGCTGCGTTCTACCTGGGTCCTGACCGTGCCAGTGTGAAGGTGATGGGCTAATCTGTCTGGCAGAAGAAATTTCAAGATGGGACAAGGTCTTAGTTGCTGTCTACTGCTGTGATAAAATACTCTTTGTTGTAATTATTCCTTGATATCTCCTGGATCTTCCACTTTGATAATAGAAAGTGTGTTGAAAGTGTGAATAGTAATTCACAGTTAAGAAAATTTGGACTTGGCCGGGCGGTGGTGGCACACACCTTTAATCCCAGCACTTGGGAGGCAGAGGCAAGCAGATTTCTGAGTTCGAGGCCAACCTGGTCTACAGAGTGAGTTCCAGGACAGCCTGGGCTACACAGAGAAACCCTGTCTCAAAAAACAAAACAAAACAAACAAACAAACAAAACCAAAACAAAAAACAAAAAAAATTTGGACTTGTATTGGGATTTTTAAGGAATGTGGACTTTTAAAGTTGGACTGTATTTTACATTATGAGATAAACATAAACTTTTGGGGACAAGGGATGACTTCGAAGTGATGTCAATTTGGGTGTCAATTTGACAAGGGGTGGAGTTACGATAGTTTTCATCATCTGCTTGATACAGTACAGAATCATCTGGAAAGAGAATCTTGATTATTTAGATCAAGTTGGCCTATGGGTGTGTCTGTGGTAGAGTGTCTTAATTACCTTAATTGGGGTGGAAAGCCACAGCTCCCATTCCCTGGGTGGAAGCCACGCCCACTATGGGTAGCACCATTCTCAGGGCAGGAGATACTGAACTGAAAGTAAACTGAATGCTAGCATGAGTATATGCACTCATTGCTTTCTGTTCTCCATTATAGATGTGATGTGGCCAGTCTCAAACTCCCGCCATGTGACTTCTCCACAGTGGGTGGACTATAACCTGGGGCTGTTGGGGGAAATTTAAAAAAATCCTTTTGGAGCTGGAGAGGTGGCTCAGCAGTTAAGAGCACTTGCTGCTCTTGCAGAGGATCTGGGTTTGGTTCCCGGCACCAACAGGACGGTTCATAACTATGTGTAGCTCTAGATCCAAGGGATTTGACACCCACATGCACAGGGCAACAGGCATGCACATGGTGCATACGCATACATGCAAGGAAAACACTCATACATGCAGCATTGAAATAAATACTTTAAAGAAAATAAATAAATAGGACCCCTTTCCCCCCTAAGTTACTTTTTTTTTAATCACAAAAACAGAAATGAAACTAAAACAGAAATCTTGTAATCCATGAAAAGTCCTGGACCTATGGCCACTACAGGCCACCCTATCCCCTGGACCGAAAAGGACTGTCTTCCATAGGCACTGACACCCTGTCTCTCACAGTTTGGCCACACCTGAAACAAAAACCCTCTTTGTCCATTGCTTCTGCCAAACTCTCAAGAGTTCTCCTAGAGCCAGCCTCTCCACTGCTAAAGAACACCTTAGGAAAGGCAGACTGAGCCGCGAGTGAGAGGGGCCCAGAGTTCCAGTGTCCATCCCACCACTCATGTCCAGAGGTTTGTTTATGGTATGGGGTTTGGTTCTCTTACATTTGCTTGTTTGTTCTTACTAAATTTGTCTATTCTTGGTGTGGGGTGTACATGATGAGGTCAGAGAACAACTTGTGAACTTCCTCTGCCATGTGAATCCCAGGGATTGAATTCTTACTGGCCTTTGCTTATTTCTTGCGACATGATCTAATGGCACCCAGGATGGCTCTGAACTTACTCTGAAGCTGAGAATGATCTTGAACCCCAAATCCTCCTGCCTCCAGATGCTGAAACAGGTCTGTCCCGTGGGGCCTGGCTCCCTACCCTGTCTGTCTGTGCAACCCTAAGCATACGTACCACTCCGCTGAGCCTCAGCTCCCATCCGTGAAGCTAGAGTTAGACAGGAGCTTTGTCAGGGTCATTCCAGCAGTGACGTGGCTCAGTCTCTCACTCGCCATGGCTTTGCTCCTAATGATGGCTAAGTGACAGGCAGACAAGGCCTGGCCCATTCTCAGCCTGTCCCTTCCCTTCATCTAAGGTAGAGATCCTCTATCATTATATGAGATGGCCCTCAGAGGACAGCAGCGGGCAGTGTCCTTTGGAGTGGAACACAATGTGTCCTGTCTCTCCTGGGCCCCTGGAGGCCAGGCCAGGCTGCCCAGGAAGTAAGTTCCTGGGTAGGGGCTCAAATTGCAAAGATACATGATGACACAGACAGACAACCATCTCACAGGAATTCAAGCCAAGAATAGACAAAGCATTCACCAAGCAGTCACCCTAACTCCTGGGTACCTAGGGCTAAACTGCTCCAGGTACAGCAGTGTTCTCAGCTGCCTCCCCCAAATCCCTAAGAGGTGGGAATTCACCAGCTTAAATAACTTCACTCCTAGTCTCTCACCCCGCATATCCCCCAAATATCCCTTCCTTCTGAGATCCTCGGACTCTTGCTAAGAACAGGTGACAACTGTCCAGATTGCCTCAGCACTGGGGCTTCCGCTGACCCACACAACAGGGGCTGCACCTCACCTAGCCAGAGACTTCGTCCTCAGGGGGTCCCAGGGCAGACTGAAGCTGCGAGCCTAGCTCACGCTCCCAGCTATGGGATAGTGAGAGAACAGGGCGGGGGGGTGGGGTGGGGGACCCTGGTCAGGGACTCCCAGCTGCTCGGACTTGGACACGTTAGAATCCTCAGCACTTGTGACTCTGCTCGCTTGTCCGGGAGCTGGCGTCAGCTGTTCTTGCTTGCAAGCCTGCCCTGTGGCTTACTGGAAGCTGTGTGTGAAGCGACTGCCCTGTACAGTGTGTTTGGTGGTTATTTTTATAGCGATATCTTCCACCGGCTTAGCTCGGTAATGAACAAACCACAGAAACGCTTTGAGAAAAAGTAGTTGAAAGTAGACCCCAAAGCAAGAAGCTTTCTTGGTACTTCCTTATAAAATAGACTAGATTCCATTTGGATAGAGGAAGGGTACATTTGTTCTCTAAAAATTCTGCCTTCAATTCAGGCAGATGCCAGATCCACAGAGGACTCTCTTGAGTTCATCTTAAGGACCCTGAGAAGGGTCTGGAGAGGTAGTTCAGCGGTCTAGAGCATTGGCTTCTCTTTCGGAGGACCCAGGTTCGATTCCCACGTGGGCACAGGGCAGCTCACAATCATCTGTAACTCCTGTTTCAGAAGCTCTGATGCCTCCTTCTGGCCCCCGAAGGCAGCAGATTTAAGACGTGGTGCACATGCATACATCCAGTAAAAATAATTAAAGATTTAGAGTACTCAGGAGGGATGCGGGGACACAGCGTGTCGCTGGTCAGGCCAGAGTTCACCTGTACAGGAGCATCATTCTCAAGTGTCCCCAGATTCTGGGTACCAGCCCAGTCCCCACCAAGTTTTCAGCATTCTGCTGCTGGCTGGAGCCCAGGTATCAGCAATTTTGAGAACTCGCTGCGAGAGTCTAACCTGAGATCCACTTTGTCGAAGGAGCTTTAAGGTACCCCACCCCCACCCCCAACCCCCCCATCCCCGTGTCTCCGGAGACTGAGATCATGCTTGATGCTGGAAGTAGACACTTAGCATAGCCTCGGTGCATGGCGAAGAGTCGGGAGTAAAGAACGTGACTCACAGCTTTTGTTGCTCCCATATTCATAACTGATGAGATGAGATGGGTGTGGCGGCACATGCCTGCAACCCCAGTGGCTCAGCAGGTGGAGGCAGAAAGATCAGGAGTTCAAGGTCAGCCACGGCTGTATAGTGAGTTTGAGAACGTCAGGTATATGTGCTTGTCAAAGGCGTAGGGGAGCAGACAGAAGGAAGAACGCTTGGCTTCTACGTGGGAATTGAAGAGTGATGGAGTCTCTGTGGTAGCGGGAAGGTTCTGTAGCCTTTGCTCGTCCATCACAGTCGCTCTGAGACACGGCTGTTAGATCTGTGGGATGTAGCTAGTGTGACTGGGACCCCAGTTTTCCAACTTTATTTAGGGTTAAGTTTAAAGACCCACATATGACTTGTAGTTCCATAGCAGATAACACACATATAGAGTGTCAATCAATTATAAACCATGTCTATGCCTGGGCATTCCCTTACTTCTCTTTCCCAAATGCACCCCATTACCTTTAGGGTGGCCTCCTGCCCCCAATAGCTATAGTCTATAAAAGTAACTTTCATTTACCTGATGTAATTGTTGTCTCAGAGGCTCACTGCTGAATTAACTCACCCTTACTAGTGTTTTCTGAACTCTGGCTGGCCGGTTCAACTCAGCTATTCTGGCTCGAACTCTTCTCCAAGCTGACGGGATTCAATCTGGCTTCTCTCGGATTCTCACTGAATTGCTCTGCTCAGCCTCAAGCTAACGCTGGCAATTTGTTCTAATCTTCTGGCGTCTTCTTATTCTCTGGCTTCAGCTGCCTCTGCTGACCTGCACTGAACTGCATTCAACTCCACTGCACTGCACTCACTGCGCTGACTCCCAACTGACTGGACAGAACTGACCGAGTCTCTCTCCCTGCACTGCTCTTCAATAGCCTCCCTTTCCTGTCTGTTCTCAGGAGAATTGAGCGTATCCTCTCTCTGAATCATTCTGTCAAATCTTTCTCTTATTTATCACTTTGTCTGCCTCTCAATTAGACTTTCAAACATGGCTGCTTCCTTCTACAAACTAACCTTACCTACATTGTTTGGTATTAAAGGTGTGTACTAAGAGTGTGTTCCATACAGAACAGCCACATTGCTGGATTAAAATTTCTCTACGATGGTAATAGTTAGACAGCTGCTAAAATTGTACTCCTGGCCTCCAGACACGTGATGGGCCCAGGACCAAAGCTAAACCAGACTCTCCTCTCTGGGATTCTGAATCTAGTTTTATTGTCACAAAAATAGAAAATGAGGACCACGGTGGTGGTGTATGCCTCTAATCACAGCATTGGGGAGACAGAGACAGATGAATTTCTGGGAATTGAGACCAGTCTGGTCTACATATCAAGTTCTGGGCCAGCCAAGATTACATAGTGAGATTCTGTCTGAGAGAGAGAGAGAGAGAGAGAGAGAGAGAGAGAGAGAGAGAGAGAAGAAGAAGAAGAAGAAGAAGAAGAAGAAGAAGAAGAAGAAGAAGAAGAAGAAGAAGAAGAAGATTAATCAAAGTAGACTGGTGTGCTAGTGCTCTAAGACACTTCACATTCAACTCTAGAGATATACTCTAGAATGTGACAATTGTGATGTATATAATATGAACTTTATCTTCATCATCAAAATCACAGGTACCTAACCCTGATGTGCCAGATCCTCTACTGGAGACACAATCTGTGCAGCCTGCCTTCATCTGCAACGTGGAAATCATACCCATCTTACCTTTTGAGATAGAGTCTTACGTAATCCAGACTGACTGTGAGTTCATGATTTATCTGAGGATGACCTTGAACTTTTGATCCTCCTGCCTCCACCTCCCCAGAGCTGGTGTGCACTACCACAACTGTTTTATGCCATGCTGGGGATCGAACTCAAGGTCTCGTGAATGCTAGACAAACACCCTTCAACTAAGCAACACACCCCACCCCCTTCTTCCAGAGATTTTATTTGACTAGCAAAGAGGATCACAGTCATAACCACTTGGAGCCAAAATAAGGAGTGAGCCAAATGTCTCTTATAAATGTTGTTCTCAGGACACCAGGTTGGAGGATCCCTGGGAAGGCCTGACAAAAAACCCAGGGTCTTGTCCCACTTCCCAAGCTGTGCAACAAGACTCTGTCCTCTCTGGGCCGTTGTCTGAGACTGAGTGAGACACATCCTCCGGGTTCTCCATTGCCTGGTATTTTTGCATATCCCTTGCTGGACACATATCTCCTCCCACTTCTATACACACAAGCCAACCAATCCATAAACCCTGTTCTTCCTCACCTCACTGAGAAGTGACCCTAGCTACACATTCTCACAGTCATCTACTCTCTGGCAGAGGACTTCATGGGAATCACGCCTAGCCTTCTCCACCATTAGAAGACCATAAGGTCTGTTAGGACTAAGACCGCATCCCTCTTGTTCACATCTGTATCCACGGTCCCTGGGACCCTTGTAGGTAGGTGCTCCCTATAGCTTACCCTTTGAAGGACTGAGTGAATATTCTGTCTATTTAGTACGCATTATGAATACCCCAAATCTATTTCATCTTAGGAAATCTGCAGTGATAATTATCTGATGCTCTGTCACAAACTGTCGCTCAAAAGCTTACCTGCTTTAAAACAAAAGGATCTCTTATTATTTCTATTTCTGTAGAATTCAGACAGGGTCCATATGGTTGATTTGTCTCTGTTCCAGGCCTGAGACCTTGGGTGTAAGAGTCAGAGGCTAGGGGCTGAATCTCCTGTGGATTCAGTTTACCACCTGTATTGATTATCTTGGTCGGCTGAGCTTCGACTGGGAGATCTCAGCCGGAACACCCTCACGTGACATCTGCATCCCTTGTGCTTCCTCACAGCAAGCTCTAGACCAGCTGGTATTACGTGGTGAGATCTGGTCTATAAGTTAACAAATAAATACGAATGAGTAAGACAGTAAGCAGATTCCTCCATGGTTTCTGACTTGAGTTTCTGCCATGACCTCCCTCAGTGATGGACTGTGACCTGGAAATACAGACCAAAAGAAATCATTTCCACCCTGAGTTGCTTTTGGTCAGTGTCTTATCACAGTAACAGAGATAAAATTAGGGTAGAGGGAATACTTGTAGCAACCTAAACACACACACACATACACACATACACCACACACACACACACACACACACACACACACACATACACAAATCTTCACCTCCCAAAGGTTGTGCTATAGCCAGACAGCACCATCTGTGGACACATAGGTCTTTGGGAGACCTTTAGTATCCAAGGTATCTATCTGTGAGGAACAGAAACCCTTCTCCCAGATAACTGCTATTCATACCAACTACTGGTAGGAGGAAACAAAGTCTTAAATTGCAAATGATCCTTGGTAAAGTTCTTTTGTTTGGGAGTTACCTGCAGATCTGTGCTACTGGAAAAGGAGAGGGTATGTTGGGTCTCCAGAGTCCATGGGCCACACACAACTGTACTAATTCTGGGCAGGTCTACACTTCCCAAATACTGCCTCCCACCCTTATGTTTCTGTCTTGGTCTCATGATTGGGAAGGCTCATGTCTCCAGGCAGATGCCCAGGGATTGGGACATCCAAAGCCAGAACTAGGGGCATACTCCCAGGATCCCATGCAAGTAACCAAGTGCAAAAGAATGACTGCCAACCTCTACAAATCCTCCCTTAAGACGCACTGCTAGATGGCTGAGTTCATCCAGTGTCATCTCTCGGTTGACAGATGGGGAAACTGAGGCCTGCAAAGAAGAGGGATTTACTGGAAGTCCCAAAGAAAGACAGGCATAAATTCCATCTAGAACTCGGGTCTTCCAGGTCAGCATTCTTGCTTCTATAGCTGAGGTGTCCTTTCAGGAAATTCCCAACCGACTGCTACAATTCCTTCCGCGCTAGGAATCCCCCAGGAGTTTGCGCTGCGCAGCGAGTTGTAAACTTCCTCAGCAACTCTGCAGTTCTCGGCGCCCTAAGAGAGAGGTGAGAAGAGAAAGAACGTCTAGGGCATCCCTGCAATAACTCGTAGCTGGGGGGGTCCGGGGATGGCGGCAGCAGGACTGCCCAGTGGGAATGCGCTGGCCCTTTAAGGGGGGGACGGGGCGCATGCGCGGCGCGGGCCGGAGTCGAGCCGGGTGGGCGGCGGGAGGTCTGGGGAACCCGGCCGGCTGCAGCGGTGGCTTCGGCTTCGCTGAGCTGGGACGCAGCGATCGGCCGATGGGCTGCACCTTCTCAGACTGTTGCTCTCCCCGGGGACCCACGCACCGGCGCCCGCCCGGGCTTTGTCAGTCGTTTCCAGCCGCCGCCGCGGGCGGAGCCTGAGGACCAGCGCTCGCGCCGTGCAAGCCCAGCTTCGCTCAGCTTGGCCGCCGGAGCCCTAGCGCAGCATCCTTTGCCCGCTCATGCTGCAGCTGGTAGCCAGCGGCGAAGCTGCGGCTGGAGCCTGCGGCTCAGTGACCTCAGCCGGGTCCCCGAGCGTCACCCGAGCCGCTCTCCACGATGGCTGAGCTTGGGGCTCCGCGCCCCGCTTTGGCTCGGCTGGGACCGTTCCGCGCCAGGTGCACCCGGTGCCCCCGCTGAGCCGCGCCAGGCCGGGGTTCGCAGGGCCTGGGCGCCCCTAGCCCTCGCCTCCCCGCCGCGCCCTTCCCTTCCCGCCCTCTCCGCTGCTGCTCCCCGGGGCTAGGGGCTAGGAGACCCAGACAAAGCCCCACTTTGTGAGGGAGGCAGGCTTGGAATGTGCGCGGCGGCGCGCGCCCCCTCCCCGCCCCACCAGCTGCGAGTCTTGGCTCCCGGGAGGGTCGCGACCGAGAAGTCACCCGGGGCATCGCCCTCTACCCTTGCATCCCCAGGCCCGTGGTCCAGACTCGGAGCTCTCGCGGGCCTCTTCGCCCGCGCCAGTGTGAGTGAGCAAGGATTTCGTAGAGGAATTTGTTCTGTCCAAAACCAGGAGTGGGCACCGGTGCCTTGGCCCGCCTGTTCGGCATAGCTGCAGGTCTGAGCTGTCTGGCCTCAGTCTTCCCACTCCGACCCCCACTTTTATCCTCTCGGCCATCCTAGATCGCTGTGGGTCATTGTTCTCGCTGCCAAATGGGGGTGATTTGTACAGGCTGCCAAGTTGGGGTGTGCGCTCTTTATCCTGTTTTCCGAACAAAACAGGGCCTCTAAGGCCGACCCTGGGCAACCCACCTGGCCATCACTCCAGGTTGATGCGCCTGATTCTTTCCTAATGGTATTTTATTGTACAGGAGCCACGCCCTGGTTTCTTAAAGGCGCCAGGCACTGTTTGACCATGTGTTATCTTTATAGCGGGTGTGTGGGAGGCCTCTTGTGAGGCACTTATTTTTCCCCCCGCCTCCTGATCATCCTCCCACCCCCGTTGAGGATTTAGGAATGCCAGGGGGAAAGAAGGTGGTCCCAAGTGGCAGCAGCAGTGCCTCCCCGAATGCAGCCGCTGCCACCGCTGCAGCTGCTGCTGCCGCTGCCGCTGCCGCCGCCGCCGCCCACTCTGGCACTAAACGTTTGGAGACCACCGAAGGGGCGTCAGCACAGAGAGACGAGGAACCCGAAGAGGAAGGGGACGAGGACCTCAGAGATGGAGGTGTCCCTTTCTTCATCAACCGAGGTGGACTGCCGGTGGACGAGGCCACCTGGGAAAGGATGTGGAAGCACGTGGCCAAGATCCACCCAGATGGAGAGAAGGTGGCCCTGCGGATCCGCGGGGCCACGGACCTGCCCAAGGTAAGACATGGAGGGGCCAGGCACAATGAAGATGTGTTCTATTGACCTTGGAGCTAAGTAACCCACACAGATCTTGCTGCTGATGGATGAAGTAGTGGGACCATTGTTGTGGTAAGACTTTAAAAGTGCAGGTAGGTGCCACCTGTCCAGAAGTTTCTTTCCAGTGCTTCTGGAGTCATTTGATCCGGGAGGCTCAGCCCCTTATCTCCAGGAGGCCCTCCCCCATGGCTTCCTGGGCAGAACCACAAATGAACTAGAGAACTAACTGGCGGGGCTTGCCATCCCTTTGGCTCAGACACTGGAGAAGCCAGAAAACTATGAGGCTAATAATGACTGTCTGGGAGAGTGCAGGGCTTTGTTTGTATGATGAGAAAACATTTTCCTATATCATCTACTAAGTTTGGCCAACAGCATTCAAAGGAAGTGTGCTTTGGGTTCCCCGTTTAAGATGAGAAGCTCAAAAGCTGGGATTCCCCCCCCCCAGGTCTTGGGGTTCCATCTGCTGAGCTCTGGGCTCTGGTGAGCACCAGATTCAGTGGCATTAGCAGGGACCCTGCGGGGAAGAGACAAGTTAAATATTCTCCTGTGTTGACTGGAACACATCCACCACAGCAGTGCCTCTGTAGGGCTGCTGAGTGAGGAGAGCCTCTGTCTCATTCATCTTTGTCTTCCTGAGGTCTCCTGTGTGCCTGGCACAGGGTGGACACTTGTGTGTGTTTGAAAAATGAAAGGACATTTGGGATGTGCTGTGTTGGGCAGTGCTATACTAAAAATGTGCGAGCGAGCGAGCGAGAGAGAGAGAGAGAGAGAGAGAGAGAGTGTGTGTGTGTGTGTGTGTGTGTGTGTGTGTGTGTTTCAGTCCAAGAAAGCACTGCTCCAGGTCCAAGGCCACCGGTCAGAAGTCAGAGGCTAAGGGTTAGTCTTGAAGGAAACGGGGGCGAATGATTACTGATACATGGAAACCAGGCCTGTTTTTCTCTTGCTGGTTTATTGGTAGAACCAACAGGAAAAAAAATGTTTTGGGGAAAAGATAATCTGAGGTCGAAGGTTGAGCGGCTGCCTAATGCCTCCCAGGGGAACGAGCTGGATTGATTTTAAACAGCTACACCATCATCTTCTCATTTAGCTCCTCTGAAACCGGACGTTGTTTCCCCCGTCTCATCCTTAAAATGAACATTCTAAGACACAAATTCGGGGATCCCAGCTTTGATTCTTAACTATCTGAACAAGAAACTATGGCATCAGTGGGTTTGGGGTATTGTTTTGGATCACCTACCCGCCGGTGTGAGCTCAAGGCAACCCCTCACCCCCACCCCCACCCCCACCCCCAGTCTGCTTGAGCCACAGTTTTCTTATCTGTAAAATGGGTTGGTAGTGGAGAAGGTAAAATGGGAAACTATAATCAAACTGCAGATGGGACTGTTTCGGGGAGAGAGATGAGATGCCGTTCAGAGCATCTGACTCATGAGGCCAGAGTCTCACACACACACATGCTCCATGGTGTCTGGCCCTCTTGGTTCTGTCTGAACTGGTCCGTAGGAAGGTGGCGGAATGGTCAGTGCTTTGGAGGACTCGGGCCATCAGTGCCTTCGATAGTGATCAGTCACTAATGTCACCCTCAGGCCTCGTGTTCGGAAAGGACATGTTTGAACGAATGAAGATATTTGTTAGGGAAGAAAGTATGGAGACGGGAGGATGGGGGAGATTGAAATTTTATGGGAGGTTTTGGACATTTTGAAACATCGTCGTCGTCCTTAAGCCTTTGGGAAAGTGTCTCAGATGGAGGAAGTGAGGACGCGTGAAGTCAGCTGTTGCTCTGGGTCAGGGAAGCCTCGGGGTGCAGGCCATGTGGAGGGAGATACGGGGAAGAGCAGAAGTATTGGGTGCCATGCAGGGAGCTGCAGAACGGCCTGACCCTGACCTGTCCCACGTGGCCCTGCTGCAGAGGTCACACTGTCCCATGGTGGGCCCCGGGAGGATACACGAGGTCTCAACAGACTGCTCGAGCTAACGGTTAACTTGAGAGTCCTCCCTAGTGATCCGTAATCTGGCATCTTGACAGGAAAGGAAGAGAACTGGGAACAGCACGTCTGTAGCAGCTGCCAGGAGGGGCTGGGATGTGTTCTCCCCTCCCCCATTTTGCTACAGCTTCCCATGACCCCACCCACCTTCCCTGAGTTTTACAGGCTAAGTCTTTGCAGGAAGCTGGATCCCCAGGAGCAGGGCAGTGCAGGAAAAGCCCCGGAGGGGAATCATGTTCTCTCACCCTTGCTATCTCTCCTAATAAGAGGAGGCTGTGTCCTGGCCCCTCAGTGTCCCCAGATGTCCGGGATCCGCGGCAGTGCCCCTTTGATGGGGACATTGAGATGAACTGGTGGCGGAAAGTGTGTAACACCTCATCAGGTGAGCATCTAAAGGTCCCAGTGGTTCAGAGTGGGCCTACAGCAAGCCACGGGGACGTGCAGCCTCTGCAAGAGCGATGTCAAACATAACAGTTCCTACAAGGATCCAGAAGCCAGCAGCTTAGGCTGTGCTGCTGCCTAAGAATATCTCCTGGCTGTCTGCAGCCGCTGTCCCCCTTGAAAGCCCAGCAACCGTTTACCTAACCCTGGCTGCTGTGGGCCTAGCTACGGCTTTGGGCACTGAGCACCTACGGATGGGAATCCAGGCATCTCTACAGGGCCAGATAGCCCAGGGCTATCTGTGTGTGCCGAACAGTCTTTGGCACACACCTGTAGCCAGGCGTTGGACAGTGTCCCGAAGCGTCACTTGCAGCAGCTCAGTGATACCCGCCAAGGCGGGTTCTGTTACTACCCTTTTATGAGTGACGTGCATTCCCCTGTGAGACATCTGAGGCACCTCTGTTCAGGAGTTCCCCTGAAATCATAGAGCAGGGCCTCAGAGCGTGGCCGGTTCTGTCTTCTCTGCTCACCACTAAGTCTTCCTGTAGGATTATCCTAGAACCCTGGACTGTCTGGTTCTTGGACAAGGCTTTGCCCCTGGTAAGATAGTCTCCAAGGCTACATACATAGGATCCTAGGTCATTTCTGACTCTTCTTCCACAGTGGCCTTCTTTACAGGCCCTGTGTGTGTGTGTCAGGGACCCATGATGCTTTTGTGTGTACCCCCCCACCCCGTTCCTGGCTTGAGTCTGTTCCCAAGTAGTTCTGCTGTGTCTCCTTCCCTGTCCAGAGTGGGTCATGAACAGGTGGGGTCAGTTACACAGCTCCAGTTGCTGGGACCTACATATCAAGAGGGGGTGACTCTGCTACACTGAGAATGCCCCCCCCCAGGTCCAGTGACTTGGATGGAGGTGCATACCCTCGACCAGGATGGCCGGGCAGTCCCCTTGAACAGTTGTGGTGTGCATCTGGCACAAAGCGATCAGGCAAGCGAAGGCGGGGCCCATCCTGAGCTTGTCTCCCGCTGGTGGCTGTAGGTGACAGTGCCTGTTTGAAGATGGGAGCGGTGTAAAAGGGGAAATCACCTCTCCAGGCTGTGGTATCTGCTGCTACAGACTGCCTAGACAGGAAGCAAAGGGCCCTGGCAAGAGAAAGGGAAGAGAGACGTGCTAGACAGCTTCCCTGAGTCAGGGCCCTTCTTTCCTGCATCTCCACCCTGTGGAGTGAGGCAGTATCTACTAGAGACACCACCCTGGTCTCCCCCCATTCGGAGACAAGGGTGTGGTGATAACTGTGTGTTCCTTCCCTTCCTGATGGAGCCCAGACACAACGATGGTTGTCGTTTAAATTGATTTAAAAATCAATTGTTGGATTTAAAAGTCCTCTGCGGGCCCAGCCTACCAAGGATGAATCTTTTCTCCTCCAGAGAGCCCCTCCCTGAGCGTACCTAGGACACCTGATACCCGTTCTGTTTACTCCTACTGTTACATTTGCAACTAGGTGGGCATGGGCAAGCTCTGGGTAGCCTTAGAGGGCCCAATGGCAGCCGACTGGGAAAGGGTAGGAACACACAGCTCAGGGATGGAGTGGGTGGGGAGAGGGCATTTGATGTAAGACCTGACCCACCGTATGTCCCCTTGTCCCACTGCCACACTCCGTGACCATTCAGGTTGGTGCTTTGGAAGCCCTGGCACACCTGTCATGCCAGTGAGGTGGGTGACACCCCTTGCTGAGGCTCTATCCGCCTGTCCAGGACAGATCCCCGAGCTTAGGGTACCACTTGGTAGAATGGAACACTGAGAAAAACAGCTTCAGTCTCATCCTTGAACCAGAGGGTATTGGTCTGGTTTTCGTTGCTATAATACAGTACCTGAGGCCGGACACTTATGAAAAAATGAGGTTAGTTTAGCTTGCAGCCTTGAGGACTGAAGATGCCCCTGTTGGTTCGGACTGGGGTAAGGTCTAATGGAGATGGCTGAGAATATGCCAGGGACATGGAGAGACAGATCACACTGGAAGGAAGAAGCCAGAAAAAGGGGGACCTGCGTATTGCTCCGTTGATGACAGACAACCCTGAGAACTGCCTTCTTCCTCTCCAAGGGCACACCTCCAGTACCCTAATATCTTCTTCATCTAGAGCCCGCTCAACATTACCAACCCAAGGACAAAACCTCTCAACACCTTTGCCACCTCCAAGCCACAGACCAGAGTGGCTAACCCAAACAAATTAATCCCAATACAGACTTCTCTCATTAATTAGTATTAGTGTGTGTTTTAAATTTAGTCAGTGGATCCTCCTGTGCTTTCTAAAACTATTTAATAGCATGAAATTCCAAGATCGACATAAGCTCCACATGAGAAGTGCAGTCAGGGGTCAGGGACGGCTGAACTGGGGTCCTGGGAGGAGGCTTGGGAGGGGGGATTGCCAGGGAACCGGCTCAGAGGAGGAGCCTCCCCAGGGTGTTGCTGCTGGGGTTGGGGGTGGGGCTGGAAGCTCCGGGGTGTGCCTCTCCATGTGACAGAGATTTTCTCCATCTGTCCCCAGATTCCCATACCAAGTGTGCCTACCTTCCAGCCAGCGACGCCCATCCCTGAGCGCCTGGAGGCCGTGCAGCGCTACATCAGGGAGCTGCAGTATCCTCTCGGGTCCAGAGCTCTGACCACCACCTAGTAACAACCCCAAAGATCAAATGGGGCCCGGAGAGGGACCCGCAGGGCCAGCTCCCTCCCAGCTTCAGAGCTGCTATTCACTGGCTCTGCTGTTCCCCGGAGTGGCTGAGGCTGAGGCTGTGTCTGAGTGCTGGACAGCACTCCAGCACCAGCGTGTGTGTGTGTGTGTGTGTGTGTGTGTGTGTGTGTGTCTGTGTGTGTGTGTGTGTGTCTGTGTGTTTCTGTATCTGTGTGTCTGTCTGTGTGTCTGTCTGTGTGTGTCTGTGTCTGGGTGTGTGTGTGTTTGTGTGTGTCTGTGTGTGTTTGTCTCTGTGTGTGTCTGTGTGTGTTTGTCTGTGTATGTATCTGTGTATGTGTGTGTGTGTGTGTGTGTGTGTGTGTGTGTAGGAAAAGAAGGGGGTTCCTAAGCACCTTGCAGACAAAAAGGGCGTCATCAGCTGTAATTCATGCTGACCCAGGCAAGGGACAGAAGCAGCTCTTTGGAATCACTGCAGTGCTTGATCTGGGGGGGATGGGAGGGGATAAGGATCTTCTGCACTGAGATATAACATCCACATCTTAACGTTTTCTCCTAATTCTTAGCATTTTTCTGGCCAGAAGCCAGTTACCTTATGTCTCTGCCTAGGCCCCTGGAGCCTGTGCCTGACTGCTCTGCTCGTCCTGGGTCCTGTGCTCATTTGCTTGCTCCTTGTGCTTTTTAGACCCCCCCCCCAGGACCACCAGCCCAGGAGTGGCACAACACACCATGGGGCAGGACTCCTCCCTGCATCAATCAGTAATGAAGAAACGTCACCACAGGCCAGTCCAGAGGGGGCATTTCCTCAGTTGAGCGTCCCTCTTCCCATGGCTGGCATCACACTGACATAAAAGTCGCTGGCACGGGCCAGGAGTGGAGGCCCCTCCAGCCTTCTTAGTTTGGAAAGCCCAGCACTGCCAGGAACTGTCCCCAGCTAAGGCTGCTGTCTCAGCACTGCCGGGCTGGCTGCCCACGCAGTGTCCTCCCTGAGACCACAGGCCAAGAGGGAACAAGGGACATTGCCAGAGCCGGGGGCAGAGGGGCTATGAGAGCGAGGCGAACCCGTGCCCTCCCCTCCCCCCTTCCTCTCAAACAAGTCCTGAGTGTCCTGGAGGGTGCTTTGTGGCAGCCGTTCCCTGGGGCTTCTGTAGTCATCCTACGATCTGGGAGAGCAGCCAGGGGAACCCTACCTAGAACCTTCCAGACCAAGCCAGGAAGTCCTTAACCACTGTCCCCAGATACAATCACACAGGGACACAGTTCTTTGAAATTAAGAAGAGCAGACCTCTAACGGGGTAAGTACAAAGCCGCCTGGGACTTTTCTGAGGAAAGCCAGCCATGGGATGGGGGAAGGGTGCTACCCTGGGGTCCTAAGGAAGGAAATCCCAATGAGATAGCCACCCCCAAGGCTGATGAAAGGAAGCACAGTTGAGCTAGTAGGATAACCCCCTAGCCCTGCCCCGCCTAGCTCCGCCCCCTGTCCCGCCCCAGCTCCGCCCCCTAGCCCCGCTCGTGGGGATGTGGGAGGGGGCAGGGAAGACCATTTTCCCGGTTTCTTCCCTCGAACTCACCGTGTACTCTGCATTATTTGGTACCTACAAGAAAGAAAACTGCTTCTCTCACCCCCAGCCCAACATGACTCAGCATGCAGACTTGAACTGAATCTCTTGTTCTAGACAGTTTAAGTTGCTTATTTACTTAAGCGTGGGGGAAATAATTATTTAATTAATGGCCCCCTCTTGAAGCCCTTGGGCGGAACCACATTCTCTGCTCTCCGGGCTCTGCTCTGTCCTTCAGCTGCTGCTGTGTGCTGATCCTCCTCCCCCACCCCACTCCCAATCCACCCTCTGGTAGGACGCAGGCGACCCAGACAAAGCAGAGGCTAGGCTTGAGTCCCTAGACCTGGAGGACAAGCTGTTTTGAAATAGCCTCAACTCCAAGTTCAGGGGTAGGCAGGGGAGCCAAGCGACAGCTGTCTGTCTGCCTGAGACCCAGGCTGCGGACACTCCGTTAGCAAGTTCTTTGCGCGCAGCTGTGACTAGATGAGACACGTCTGCAGGGCTCAGGAGGGGACCCACCAATACAGGGCTTTCTCCCCACCCCAGCCCTACTGCCGTGGAGAAGGCACGAGCTCCTCAGATACCGGCTCCATTCATGTTCCCCTCCCCCAGTCTCTGAGCAGCAGCCAGGCCAGGAAAGAGGAAGTGGAGGGGAAGAAGGACAGACAGTAGGCCTGCTTCCTGGTCCCCAGTGCTTGCCTCCTTACCCCCCTCAGACTTTAGACTTGGGAGAGGGAGGGAAGGAAACACCAGGCCTGGGGGAAGGCGGCCTGGAGCCAGTCTTTCTGGCTCATCACCAAAAATGGGCCCGAGAGGGTTGGAGACAGTCGCCCCACAGCCCCGCCTCCCTTTCTCATAGGCTGATGGACCTGGCCAAGGAAATGACCAAAGAGGCTCTGCCAATCAAATGCCTGGAAGCTGTGATCCTGGGAATGTATCCTTCCCTGGGCCTGGGAGAGACTGGCCCAGAGTTGGCTGCCTGAAGTGGGATGGGAGGGTCCTACGGGCTTCCTGTGCTGTCATCTACTGACACCCCCCCCCCCAGCATGAAGCACCTCCCAAGGTGAAGGAGTCGCTGTAAAAGGCCTTGGGGAGGTCTTAGTGCCTTCTCTTGCTATCTTCCCTGGCTGGGTGGATAGCTCGGTTTTTTGAGTCCCATGGTCAAGGTGACCCCATCCGAGTACAGCGTTATACCCTGGATGTTGTGTGCCATTTCTAAGAAACGCTGTGGGAGAAGCTGCAGAGCGGCCCAGTGCTGGCATGCCCAGGTAATGCTGATTTATAAGACGGCAGATGGGGTTTTGGAAGCAGAACTACCTACCTAAAAAAGATGCGTGCACGGTTTCTCATCCAGCCCCGCAAGGGCAAAGGGGCATCTAGGAAGACTGACAAGTCCCCAGGATAAGCGGCCCTCTGCAGGACCCCAGTCAGGGCTGGGGAGTGGGACGGGTATATATGGCCAGCTTGTCCTCAGTAGGTGACCACTTAAGGGCTCTTTGGCACACATAAGCACCCTGATCTACCCCTTTCCTTAGCACCTTGATTCGCCAGTTACCTCACCAACAGCATGTCCACCCTGGAACGCTTCCCCATCAGCTTCAAGACCTACTTCTCAGGGAACTACTTCCGCCACATTGTGCTGGGGGTGAACTTTGGGGGCCGCTATGGAGCCCTGGGCATGAGCCGGAGGGAGGACCTGATGTACAAGCCCCCAGCCTTCCGCACGCTCAGCGAGCTCGTGCTGGACTACGAAGCCGCCTACGGCCGCTGCTGGCACGTGCTGAAGAAGGTGAAGCTGGGCCAGTGCGTGTCCCACGACCCCCACAGCGTGGAACAGATTGAGTGGAAGCACTCGGTGCTGGATGTGGAGAGACTGGGCCGGGAAGACTTCCGCAAGGAGCTGGAGCGGCATGCCCGAGACATGCGGCTCAAGGTTAGCATCCGCCCCGTGGTCTCCGGGGCCAGTCGGGGCCAATCAGCGGCTGCTTCCTCATGGGATTCCCTCCATGCCTTTCCCCGGCTGTCCTGACCAGTAGGGGTTGCCTGAGGTTAAGTATCATCTCCTTAGGCTCAGGATTGGGCATTACTCGAAAAAATTTTGTTGCTGAAGTTGTCCCGCTTCTAGTAGACGGAATTGGGGGGAGGGGGGCTCTCAATCTTCCTGGACTGGAGATCTACCTTTTCTGGGGCCTGCCAGGGCTCCCCTCAGAGTGGCCAGTTACTCAGCCCTACCGCTCTGTGACCTGCTTCCCCAAATGCTACAGTTAGCATTGTCTTCCCCTAAGGTAGACGCTGTCATAGGCCTGTTATTACAGAGGGGCTTTTCTGTGCCTGGGCCACTCCCTTCCCCCAGCTTGGTAAGCCTGTACACCCCCCTCCCCCACTCCCCCACTCCCCCCCTCCCCCCAGCTCTCACTGTTGGGAGCATGGTAGTGTTGTCCAGACAGCGGCTGATCACAGAGATGGAGCTCACAGATTTCTCTCTCGAGTGCTGTTGATTCTCAGGCAGCTCAACACTGGACTCAGGTGTCCTTTTCAGCTTCCTTTGAACTGAGGAAACTCAAAGCAGGCTGGCCGTCCTACAGAAGGGATGGTTTGTGTTTGTGTTGTTGTTGTTGTTGTTGTTGTGCTGGTTGGTTTGGTTCACTTTTTGAATCAGAGATCCAGCTCCCAGTGTGACATCTGATTAGCCTGAGATGGTGTCACCGTCAGGCTGGTGGGAACCTGTCTCAGAGCTCAGCATTTGCCATACATACCCCCGTCTGGCACACGGCCCCAGCCTGGGTAAAAAGGTCTGTCTTCAAAGGTGTTTTCCAGTCCTAGGACAGCCCAGTGAGGCCTCCCACACTCTGTTTGGGACCCTCGGGAGTAGACGGCCCTCCCGAGGATCTGTGGCTCCGGTGGCTTTAGTGCCAGGGATGGGGTAGAGGCCACCTGGAGCGCAGACGACACAGGGATGGCTTCCAGGGATTGTGGCCCCAAGCAGGACAGAGTGGGCCCTGCAGCAGCTCAGAACATCCTTTTCCTTCTTCCTCCCGATCCAGATTGGCAAGGGGACAGGCCCTTCTTCCCCCACCAAGGACCGGAAGAAGGATGTTGCCTCCCCACAGAGGGCCCAGTCTAGCCCCCATCGCAGGAACAGCCGCAGTGAGAGACGGTAAGGAAGGAGACCCAACAGTCTTTCCTTTCGTCTCTTCTTCACTCCCCCTTTCTCCTTCCCATCTGTCTCAGTCAGGGTTTCTATTCCCGCACAAACATCATGACCAAGAAGCAAGTTGGGGAGGAAAGGGTTTATTCAGCTCACACTTCCACACTGCTGTTCATCACCAAAGGAAGTCAGGACTGGAACTCAAGCAGGTCAGGAAGCAGGAGCTGATGCAGAGGCCATGGAGGGATGTTCCTTACTGGCTTGCTTCCCCTGGCTTGCTCAGCTTGCTCTCTTATAGAACCCAAGAATACCAGCCCAGAGATGGCACCACCCACAAGGGGCCCGACCCCCTTGATCACCAACCAAGAAAATGCCCCACAGCTGGATCTCATGGAGACACTTCCCCACCTGAAGCTCCTTTTCCTATGATAACACAACTCCTATGTGTGTCGAGTTGACCCACAAACCCAGCCAGTGCACCATCCTTCACTCTGACAAGTCACTTGAGACGATGGGCCCAGGTGTTTATGTGTCGGCAGGCTAATGGCAGTTTGGCGCCATTTCCCTACAGAAAAGGCCCCTCAGCTGTGTCCAGATACACTGTGCCTGGCCAGGAGGTTCGAGGACAGAGGTCTGAGGCAGGCAGCAGAATGGCCTGAGGAGGGAGGGAGGGAGGACCCAATGGGGCTCCCACAAGGCCTTGAGCTCTCCTGAAGTTTGCTGAAAGGGCTCTGTATACGACCAGAGGCTGAGCAGCCAGGACCGAAGGCTTTGACCACAACTTTTGTCCCCTAGGGTCTGGGTTTGTGTCTGTATCCAAATGGCAAGATTTGCTATTTAGATACCAGGCCTCTGGCTCTGCCTCCCTCTCTCCCCCACGGATTCTTCTGGCTCTCTAATTATATTTGTGCCTCTGGAGTCACCTCTGTGCTGTGCCCTGAGGTGGTGCTGAGCTGACCTCTAGTGCTGGCATGCGCACTGCCCCTACCTTTGATCTAGGAGGCTTTTATAGGGAGCCAATCCCGAGTTGTTCTTGAAGCTGTTACCCACAAGCTTTGTAAGTCATCAGAAAGCCAGAGGCTATATGACCACCGCAGGGGATCGATCCTGTAGGAGCTTCAGGCTGGACACTGGTTCCACAAACACTCCCCACCCTCTCTGCTGCAGCTGTAAGGGCCCCCCTAGAGGAGGGGAGCCAGTGGGACAGCTCTCCCTCCCTCTCCCCTCCCGGTCTCTATTTCCCAAGTAACCACTGGCTCCTCTTCTGAACCCTCTGCTTTTCTTCCCGCAGGCCTTCAGGGGAGAAGAAGCCTGCAGAGCCCAAAGCCATGCCGGACCTCAGTGGGTACCAGATCCGGGTGTGAGGCAGACGCCAGCACCCCCAGGTCTCCTCTGCTTCTGGAGGCCCAGGCCCACCTGCAGGAAAGAACCTACTTCATTCAGGCAGGGGCTGGTGATGGAGTGGGCTCGGGGTGGGAGGCAAGGAGGTCGCCTTGCCGTTCAGCCCCCAGTGACGCCCCCTCCCGTGAAGCCAAGCCCCTAACTTTGGGCCAAGAAACAGTATTTTATTTGAAGTTCTAGCTCTGCAACTGAAGTGTGAGATATCTGAAGGGGAAGACGATGGATCTGTTGGTAGCTGTCAGGGTCTGCTCGCTCTCTCTCTCTCTCTCTCTGAGCACTGCATGGCTTGGGGAGGAGGGAGGAGGGCTGCCTGGTTCTGTGGTGCTCCTTCTCAACAGTGATCAGGGTTTGTGAGCCTCGCCAGCCAGTGGGGTGAGGGTGGGGTGGGGTAGGAATGGAGGTGTCTTCTCGAGCTGGGCCTGTCCTGGCAGCGTCATGACCCCCAGGGAAAGGGAAGCAGGGTAGGAGGTCTCCTGAGAAAGGTCTATTTATTTTTCAAACCAGGAACTTGGCAGAAGCCACATCTGCCTAAGGTGGAAGCCTATGGCCCAGGAGCGCCCCTTAGACAGCACTGTGCCCCGCCCACCCCACCCCCCATCTTCACCTTGGCCAGTTTGCTATAGGAGAACCAGGAGAGGAACGCAGTGGGAAGAGTTCTGGCCCCTAGCACATCTGCTGGTTCTGTCTAGGCTTGACTATTGCTGTAGCCCAGGGGCTCCCTGCAGAAGGGCTGGGCTTTATAGAGAGCCCAGGCTTGCACTGGGGACACTGCGACCTTAACAAGCTGCCTTGGCATGAGGCAGTTGAGTGGAGCCCTCTCGGTGGTGGGAGTGGGCTCTTCTCTCCCGTCTAACACCTCAGCACTTGCTGGAGAAACTAGACCAGGCTGCCTGTCTCCCGGGGTGCCTTCCCTGCCTTAGCTGCCCGGTTAGGCTTGGAGTAAGCGGCCAGTTTTAGCAGCTTCTTGGGACACTGACAGCGGGGAGCCCAGGCAATAGGAGTTGTCTGTCCCCTGGCCCTGGGGCCCAAAGTCCCTGGTAGGAAGGTGAGGTGTGGGGAGGGGCTGTCTGGGCTGGGGGAGGAGAGCCAGCCCTGGAGTTGGGAGTGAAAGTGAGAAGGGCCGAGGGAGGCAGTTCAGGGTGGGACTGCGTGGGGATTGTGTAGGGACCGAGTTCCCTGCAGCACAGGTGGCACTGTCAGGTTGCTGGAGGCTTCAAGTGACAGAGGGTGGCCGTTAAGGGGCTTTACTGAGAGGTGCAGTTAGCCTGGGCAGCTGCCAGTAAGACTACAGAGCGCTGAGGGCTGGTTTAAATAAGAGCTAGAGACCTAGGGACTCAGACGCCTACAGGGCCATCAGCAAGTGACAAAGAGAAGGGCTGGGTGGGGACTGTGTCCCACGAAAGAGAGCATATCCCATTAAAGTGGGATGCTGCCATTGTACTGTCCCACAGTGCAGGCCCTAAGGGGCGTTGCCCTCCCCCCCCTTCTTTTAGGCCAGGGCTCTGAATTAATACTTGAGTTGTAATTTTTTAAAGTTATCAATTCGAGAAACGATCACCATAGCTGAGAGAGTACCAGTCCACAGTGTCTGGGGTAGAGAGTGTGGGCTGGTTGTGGGGAGACTGTGGGTGGAAAATATGACAGTGTAGTTTCCCAAAGGGATCAAGGACCACTTCCTGTGTCCCCTCCTGGCCCCATCCTGCAGGCAGAGGCCGCGTTGGGGCTTATTGGGTCACCAAAGTGGGTAGAGAGAGATAGAACGGTAAAACTCTTCCTGCCCAGAAATGGATGGTGGCTAGAATGAAGAAGGGGGAGGGGAGGAGGAGGAGGGAGGCCCTTGCTGGTGACACGTGCAGCTGCTCATCATATCAGCAGCTCCTGGGCCCAAAGCCAAGCCCACTGGGGCCCAGCACAGGCACCATGGGAGGCTGGCTGTTTAGTCCCTTTGTCTTGCCTGCTTCCTCCTGGGGTCAGGGGATCCCTGGAAAGAGCATAGCCTAGGCTACACCCCTAGCCGGACCCGTGAAAGGACATGACACTATTTCATCCATCTCCGAATTCAGGGAGTAGGGATGGTAAGTCCCAGCAGCTCCCATGCCTACCTTGAGAGGCACAAGACTGGACAAGATCTTTTTTGGATCTGAGCGCAGCTGCTCGTCCCTGGGACAGCAGCCCTCTATGTCTCTGGAAACTTCACGATAGACAAAACGTGGGAGAAAGAGGTGTGAGGAGAGCTGGAGTCGGGTGTATTTGGAGAACAGCTCCAGGTCCCAGAGCCTCAGAACAGCTCTGAGCTCCAGTTCCTCTGAGGCCCTGGAAAGAAGGAAGCTGGAGAGTGAGCCCTGACTTGTTCAGGACAGGAGGGAGCAGCTGATGGCCAGGGGTACACGTACCCCGGCTGCTCACCTCTTGCGAGCTAAGGGCCTCTGGCCTGTGAAGACTGTCCTAGGCTGTCCTAGGCCACAGTGGTGCTTTTTTATTTATTTTTTACTCTTTCTCATATGTAGCAAGCCACCCACCCTTCCCTCTGCGGCCATTTTCTCGGGCTGTGCTCTCTTGGGCTGTCCTGGCTGTCTGGTTTCCAGGGAGGCAGAGGCAGGGACTTTGAGGCCTTAGTCACCACCCATGACATCACCTCATCTCACTTCCTCTAAGAGACAGACAGGGAACTGGCAGAAAACTCCAGACCTCCTGACTCAGGCCTGCCTTTCAGCTTTTCTGCCCCACTCTCAGGGGCTGCTGGCTGGAGGGAGGTCAAGGCGAGGAGAGGAGGCTGGTTGGTGGAGGGGGCATGGGCAGAGGTTCCGAGTGCTTGGTGTTGGGTCAAAACACTGGGAAGCTGGCTTCAGACAGCCTTCTCTCCATCCAGCCACCTCCGTCCTTTCCCCTCCATAGCCTCACATTTCCATGCTCCCCCGTCCATCACGCTAGCCACCCCTCCTTAGTGGGCATGGCCAAGTGGGCAGGACAGCAGCCCACTGGCCCCAGACTTGATGATGAAGCCTGGAGACTGGGTACTGAAGAGCAGACTCAGGAAACTGACCGTGGCTGATGTCTAGTCCAGTCATATCATGCCCTGACCCCTTCCCAGCTGGGAAGACGTCCTGGCTCAGGGGAGTAGGTCTAATGATCGCTGTGCAGGCTTTGAGCCCTGAGATCTGTACCCGTCGTACCCCCTGGCTTTCCTGCCTGGAATGAGTTCCGGCTTAACACATCACCGCCCCACCCTGACAGGCCGTCAGTGGTGTTAAAGTGCAAGGATGCACAGGTGGGGGGGGGGACCAGCAAGCTAGAGGTGTAAAGGATATCCCCTGCAGGGGTGTAGGTGAGAGCTAAGGATTCACCTCCCGGGTACCACAGCTTCCCACCAGCATCTCCAACCAGGTGGGGCTGCTACCATGCTAGCTCCAAGTCCTGTGCTAAGACCCTCTCACTCCGGGCTGATGTTTTGGGGTCCCAAGCTTCCTTGTGAAGTCTGAAAAGAAATCTGGGGTCACTTGACCCCTGGGCCAGTGATGACGGACCGCCCATCCCCTGTGCTTTGTTGGGTTCTTGTGTTGTCCCTGATGCCATTATTCTGTCCTTGTATCAGTATTACCCCTGCCTTTCAGTGCACACTTTGTCTCATTCCTTTCTCACCTTCCCCTGAATAAAAGTCTCCCAGCTCCCATCTTATGGGCTGGCAGAAATCACGTGAAACCTTGTCTGCTTTCCTTTGGGAGCTGCAGCCCAGCGCCATTCCTACCCTCATCAGCCCCACTGGATGCAGGAGGAAGCCAAGATCCCCCAGTAGATGAGAGGAGAACCAAACTGTGGGAATCAGGAAGCCTCCTGGCCCTGGATTCTGACTCTCAGCCTGTCAAGGCTGTTGAGCTCCTAATCCTAATCTGGGATCAGGTTTCCCACCCAGCTGTGAGGTGCCTCTTCCTCACACAGGATTGATGGACTGACTCCTCCTCCCCATCTGCCAGGACGAGCACCCAGGAAATAGCCAGGCCATAGCTCTCCACAGTCAGTCAGGAGAAAGGAGAAAGACAGTTTTCATTTCAGGAAACCATAGCCACCAAGATCTCAAAGTTCCTTCTCATCAGTTGCCCATCCACAGCTCTGAGAAAACCTCTGGCCCACACTAAAGCAAGTGCCATACTGAAAAGCAAGCCAACACACACAAGAATTATCTTAGAGCCCACAGCATTTGCCAGCCAAAAGCATTCCTCACGGTCTCTCCTTAAGAGTAAAACTCAGTCTTGTGGGAGGGGGTGGGGGCATGTCACAGACCAGCCAAACCCCACCCAGTCCAAGCTAGGACAGTATAGCACAGAAAGCCTGTCATTTGCAATGGCTGGGGTCAGCATGGCAGCTGGAGAGGAGAGCAATCTGTTAGTATCTGAGAGTAGCTTGAACTATACACTTATCGAGACAGTTTTGTTGCCAGCTAAACTATACCCCCAGATTTAAAAAAGACAAAAAACAAAAAACCAACCACAACTTTTACACAAAGGTAACCAGAATTTGTGACTAAGGTGGATGCATGGTATTCCATGGGAACATGCTGTTTAAACATGTAGTTCCAGTTACAGTGAAACACCAGAAAACTTAGTAGAAAGCCCCAATGGTACAGGCCCACACCGAGCCAACTGCTATCGAACCGTGGGATAAAGATGGCCTGGGGTGAGCCTAAGCCATCAAGATCATCCAGCTCTGCTAATCCAGTTCCATAGAATGCAGATGTGTTGCTGCTGATCTCTGGGCTGCCCAGAACCCAGTTTCCTGGGGGAAAGCAGTTATCTTATTCTCTGCTGCCCAGATTCTCCAGGCACATAGCCTGGCCCTATCTCATTTAGGCATATGACTAAATTGACTTTTCCCAAAAGCCCTAAAGAGATTGATGGACTGACTCCTCCTCCCCATCTGCCAGGACCTAGCATTTAGACTGCTGCTGTGGAGGGCATGGCAATGGGAAGCAATTGTCACACCAAGGACTAAGATTGACCCAGATGCAGGTTGCCTGGCAACACTTAGTATTTGTCAAGGTGGGGTGGAGAACCAGCTGTCGAGGCCTGTCAAGTGGAGGAGACAGGTCAACTCTTTGAGCCAGCCCACAAGACAACTCTTTCCAAACCCTAGCCGGTGAGAATTTGCTAACGGGAAACAAAATTTCCAAGAATTTAGGTGTAATAGCATGTAAGAAGTCATTTTCTTCTGGGTTGAGATCCTTCCTACTCAGCAGGTCACAGGGACTGGGGACAGTACAGAAGGGCCATCTTCTCTGCAAGATACATGGAATTCACATTTTTCTGCCCCTGGTCTGCACTACTACCAGACTTTCTAGATGGTCCTTGTCTTCAACAATTAAAAGACAGGCAAGGGTGCACCAGGCTGTAGGGGGGTGGGGTGCTCTGTCCCAGACAGCTCCTTCCTAGTAGTAGCCAGAAATGGGCCTTCATGCCTTAACACACTAAAACCCAATCCTCCAACGAGTCCCTACATACCAGCATAGGAAACAAGACAAAGCAAACAAAACTGGTTGTAGTGCTCCCTGGTCTCCAGCCGAAAGCTGGTTCTGAGCTTTCCCACACCCCTGCCCCACAATGGGCAACCTGCGACACAACAAAGCCCGACTCCCCTGTTCCTCTGGAAAGGCTATGTCTGAGAAGCACAGGCCAGCAAAAGACTAAGCGAAGATTCAAGATTCTGGGTTTGTCGCTGGGTCTCTGCTTCCTTCGCTGGAAGAGGCTGTGGAGACCACACCCCACTACCTCCTAGCCACGCTGTTTTCTTTTCTCTGAAGTGGGATCAGGGAAATCACTGAGGCTGGGTGGTGGTGGCGCACGCCTTTAATCCCAGCACTTGGGAGGCAGAGGCAGGTGGATTTCTGAATTCGAGGCCAGCCTGGTCTACAAAGTGAGTTGCAGGACAGCCAGGACTACACGGAGAAACCCTGTCTCAAAAAACAAAAAAAAAAAAAAAAAAAAAAAAAAGAAAGAAAGAAAGAAATCACTTAGTAAAGTGTTTGCTATACAAGCATGAGGACCTGCAGTCGATCCTTAGAACCAATGTAAAACTGGACATGGTGGCTCATACTTGTAATCCCAGTACTGGAGAGGCAGCTCACTGGCCAGCCAGTCTGGATTGCTTTATGAGTTCTAAGCCAATGTGCTTAGGAAAACACACACACACACACACACACACACACACACACACACAAACAAGCTGGGTGGATCCTGAAGAATGACAATCACAGTTGATCTCTGACTGCCACATGCACACACACACACACACACACTCACAAACATCCACGAACACATGTGCCCACATGAACATGCACCCTGCGATTGTACACATACACACACACACACACACACACACACACACACACACAAGCTCAGTGTAAACTGTTAACCAAAATTCCGAGTGTGTGTTTAGTGACTGAGGCGAGGCATTGAGAGATTCCCCCATGCAAGGAAAGAGTTGGAGCTTTCGGATATATCCCAGCCCACGGGGCCAGTCAGCCACCTTTCTGGGGACAACCATTGGGTTCAATCTCCTACCACAAGTTTTTGGCACTCAGCACCCTTTCCTTGCCATGGCGCAAGCAATGCAGACCTAAAAAGCCCTCATAGGTCCCCCTTCAACTTCCTTTCACCAAAGGATGCAAACTCAAAGGCGGAGGGATGAAGTGACTTAGTCAACATCCAGGCTGGCCAGGCCAAGGCTCCTTAATCCTACTCCCTGGCTCAATTTGCTTTCTCCCAAATCAGTGGATTCTGACCCAGAGTACACCAGCTTAAATACTCAAGGTCCCTGGAGAGACAGCAACTGGAGTTGAGTATGGGGCTGGCAATTTGTTGAGGTAAGGCAGAAAGCCACACCTTCATCTCGCTTGGCTTTGGCTTGGCATACTGCATAGGGAGACCAGAGGAGGATGTAAGTAACAGCAGTTAGGCCCTGCAAGGAAGAGAAGCGTTCCAGCAACAGATGGCCCACGGCTCAGCCCTGGCTCGGCTACAAGAGATGATCAGAAATAGATCCCAGCAAGAGCATCTGCCACACGTCACGCCTCACAGAGCTGCCACGGCTTTGACCAGGAACACCCCACTTTCCACACCAACTCGTCTGTAAAAGTCTACAGAGACACATGGTAGCAGATGGAGTAAGAGCAAAAGTTAGCTAAATTAGAGCCCTTCTTTTCTCACATGGGGACAGAAAAGGCAGCTGCACCCTGCGAAGGACAGGGCAGGGCAGAGGACATCACTCAAACCCTGTTCCTCGCAAGCTTCAGAGCACGGGGAAGACAACAGAGACAGATGGCAAAAATGTCTGTTCTCCATTTAGACTGAGGCCCCACCCTCAGGACAAATGCTCCTCAGACCCTTCCTCTGCCCACCACATTCTCCAGCTCTCTCTCAAGCCCCATGCTCTTCGGAGTCCTAATAATAAGACCAACAACATAGGGGGCATGATAAGCCTTTATTTGGAAAAATGTAGCCTGGTTCTGCCAGCTCCAGGGTGCAGTTTAAATGCCATTTAACCCCCACACTTCATTTCTAAAACAGAAAAAGGAGAAACAAGAAAAAGATAAAGCATCAGGCTCAGGCCCTCCACCTCCCTTAGCCGTTGAACCTGCATCTCCTGGCAGAGGGAACAATCGCTGGCCCTTGTTCTGAGAACCAACAGGGCACGGTTGTGGAACCATCTCGGGAGGTGCCCAGAGAGCAATGGTGAAAGGTGGGCTGTGGACAGATGGGCCTGGGGCTCAGACAGGCTGATGTCCAGTGCCCAGAAAACAAAACTTAAAAATAGACACAGAGGGAAAGAAGTCCCCCAGACCTGAGCACGGGAAGCTGAGAGTCAGCGGCGCAGCAGCAGCATTCCAGACAGGTCTCTGGCTTTCAAATCAAGGGGAAATGTAACTTCTGGTCCACCGTGCCTAACCGCAGCCCCGGTCAATTCCCTTGTCTCTGGGCCAGCAGGTATTTTGAGTTAAAGCTATGTGGGGGATCTGGCCCAAGGACACCGCGTCTGTACCCCAGCAGTGAGTAAGGCATGCAGGTGACATGGTTTGGGCTACAGGGGTTATCAGGAGGTCAGGGGAGCCCATGTTTGGGGAGGAAAGGCAGAGCAAATGGGCGAGCACTGCCATCCTGAGTTCTTAGACCTAGTTTGCCCAAAGCCGGGCTTCTGATGAGATGTTTTGGCCTGAGCTAAACAGCAGGCTTCTCCAGAGAGAAAATGGGAGGGAACAAAGGAGGGGGTGGGGCAGGGGGTGAGAAGAAACTTTCTTAGGTGCGCAGAGGTCAGAGATCAAGCCCTCTGGAGCTCCAGGCGAAGGCTGCTGGAGAGCCTCCCGCTCTTTCTACTGGACTTCAACTCTTACCCAGTTCTTCAGAGTCTGGTGAGACTACAGTTCCCTGAAGGTTCAGTCTCCTCATCCTTAAGATGCCTTCTAGCTCCCAGCACTGTGCTGGCCCAGTGGACTGCAGCACAAGGCATCAACCCGCTTCCCTCAAGGAAGCCAGTGAGGAGATCTGGGGTGCAGGGTATTCCTGAGCTGCTGCTCCAGGCTGTGGGCCGATTTGTCTCCAGAAATAACGAGAGTGCCCAGGATACCTAGATGACTGACTGGGAGAAAGGGCCCCACACCTGCTGCCTCCTGGCAGCACACAGTATGTCATGCTCTCAACCTGTCCCTGGCCCAGCACCTCATGGTAGCACATGGACTAGGCAGAGGTAGGCTTGGCTGTGCTGGGCAGTCCCACCCCAAGAGAACTCATGCTCTACACACGACTTGCATGTGCATGCCAGAGCCCAGAGGTCATGAAAGGAAGGGGAAGGTTGGGTCAGAGGGTGCCACCAAGAAATGGCCTGAAATCGAATAACCAATGAGATCAATAACTCCCGCAACCCTGGTCATTAACAATCAATGGGGGAAGGGGGCGCTGGGTACATGGAAGAAAGGGGAATGCTCTCCACCTCTCCCGGGGCCACCTAGCATGTGGCACAGGATTAGGAAGAGGTTGGGGCGGGACAGGGACCACAGGCCGAGAACATGGACAGGCCTGGAGAAAGTCTAACCACGGGCAGGAGGGAACGAGGGAAGGGACGTAAGTTTCCACAGCACGGGGCATTTGCAGTCGTCGATCCAGTGAGCTCTTTCCCTGGGGGCCCTCATGGGGCAGTGACTTCCATGCCGAAGCTGGCAAGCAAGCAGAGATGGTCTGAAGAGTAGAAGGGGTTGGGCAAGCCGTTGGCAGCCCAGAGAATCTCTTCAGAGAGGAGGGAGAGGCGGCCCAGGAGCTTGAGAGTTCCATCTCGATCCAGCCTGTGATCTGGGGCACAAAGCAGAAGCCAGGAGATACAGCAGCCACCAGCCATGCTGCATGGTAGAACTTTCACTTTAAATTAAATGGTCTGTACACACACACACACACACACACACACACACACACACCACCTGGCGTTCTGAAGGCTCCCTGTAATAACATCAGTGAATGAAGACAGGTACAGGGACACAGAGACAAATGGGTAGGTCCTGTGCCTAACATTACAAGGTTTCTGATTTAAGAGGTACAGAAATATAGATTCCTTATATAAAATGATTCTAAACACAGGCAATTAATTCAAACATTCTAAAAATAATAAGCAAACTAGGCATGGAGCTAGTGAACTGCTCATCATGACTATTGGCAAGAAAAACCAGGGTCTGACCTCACCAAGTCCCTTCCAGACTTCAGCCCTTAGAAAAGTCTAATTACGTCTAGTGCTGTACTTGTATCTCCGTGACGGAAAGAGGAATGACTTCCCTCCTCACCCCTGACATCACAAGAAAGAAGAGCGAGTGAGGTAGGAAGCCTGTGTAAAGAACAGCACAGAGCTGGTATGAAGTCTGCTTCTTTGATGTTCGGGCTCCTGGAGCCCAAGCCAAGCCACCAACCCCAACCTACCGGCAGCCATCCCCAGGCACCCTGGGGTGGCTTCTGGAAGTCCCTGACTCACTGGGCTTACCAGTTCTGTTCTCATTCTCACAGGATTCAGCTGAGAAAAAAATGTAGTCCACTGTCATCCCAAGCCCTAAGGGCATCGTGGTGACCTCTGGACGGCCATGCTGGGGCAGGAAGTGGGTATATACTGAGGTCAGGTGGAGGCAGTGCTGGATGGCGCCTACAGTCCTACAGGGCAGAAGGTACGAAGTCAGCTAACAAGGCACACTACATTCTCCACAGACCAATTTCTCTGACGGTTTTATGAAGATTTTTAAAAGGATAACCTCTAATGATGGTTTCAGATGCTGCTGACACCCAGCAATGTACAACAGGGTTACGGTGCCTGTAAGGAAGTTCTGCGAGGCTGTGTAAGGCTGTGAAGATAAAGGCTGAGTTTCCGTGGAGACCCCAAGTATGGGACTTGGAATGAGAATGGCCCCCGTAGACTCCTGTTTGAACGCTTGGTCCCCAGTCGGTGAGACTGACTGAGAAGGACTACGAGGTGTAGCCTTCTCAGAGGTAAAGTTTCAAAAGCCCACAGTAGGCCCAGTCAGAGTCAGTCCCTCTCCCTCTCTCTCCCTCTCCCTATATGTGTGTCTATCTCCATTTCTCTCTGTCTCCTCTTTTTCTCTCTCCCCTCCCACCTCTCTGCCCACTGCCTGTAGATCAAAATGTAAGCTCTCAGCTCTTGCTCCATCACTGTGCATGTCTGCCACCATGTTCCCTGCCAGGATGGCCATGAACTCACCCTTGGAAAGTTCAATTAAATGCTTTCCCTTAAAATATGCCTTGGTCGCCAGGCGGTGGTGGCGCACGCCTTTAATCCCAGCACTTGGGAGGCAGAGGCAGGCGGATTTCTGAGTTCGAGGCCAGCCTGGTCTACAGAGTGAGTTCTAGGATAGCCAGGGCTACACAGAGAAACCCTGTCTCGAAAAAAAAATCTGCCTTGGTCATGGTGTTTCATTACAGCAGCAGAACAGTAACTAAGATACCAGGATATTGGTGATGCCGTGACCGTGGTATGTCCACCAAGGAAAGCCGGATGTGTGGAGCAGAGCTGGCCCAAGAGAGAAACCGCGTGTGCTGCAGGCTGCAGGGCTGGGGAGGTGGGGCTACCCAAGTCTTCTGGAATCCAGATGATTCCAACATGAGCCCCAGAGGCCAACATGGGGCTGCAATTAGTGTTTTCCCTGCTGGGCCCTGGTCTCTTGGAAAGGGAGTGTTTACTCTGTGCCAGTCTATGTTGGAAATACGGAACTTCTTTTGTTGTTTTTGTTGTTGTTTGGGTTTTGTTTTGCTTCACCTTTGTTTTTAGGGGTTTTTTGTTTTGTGTTGTTTTGTTTGTTTTGTTGTTTTGAGACTATGTAGCCCTGGCTGGCCTAGAACTAACTATGTAGATCAGGCTGATTTTAAACTCACAATGATCAAGCGCTGTTGTATGCCTCCACATCCAACTTCTTTTTACTATGCAGGGGCTTGCTTACTCTTAAGAGATTTCCAAGCCTCAGGGAGACTCATCACTTACACCTTTAAATAGTGTTGGGATTGTTAGACTCTGGGGACTTGTCAAGTTGGGCTCAGTACATTTGCCTTATGAACCTGTCATGAACCTATGGGGACATGGGGAACAAAGAGGTGGCTTCGAAGTGATGTAGTCAGTTGTCCCGGTGATGAGGGGTAGCGCTGCAATGGTTAATGTTGTCAACCTGACAGGACCTAAGAAAACCCCTGGGCATGCCTGTGAGGAATTCTATAGACTGGGACAGGAAGACCATCCCATGTGTATGTGGGCTGCACCCTCCCACTGGCAGAGGTCTTGGACTTAGCAAAAAGGAGAAATTAAGCAAGGCCTTGGCATTCGCTCTGACTTTGCCACCTGTATAATAACCCTTATGTGCTTTTATCAGAGTATCTTATCACAGCAACAGGAAAATCAATACATTCTTCAGATGCAGCAAATCCCTCCCCACACTAGGAAGCTGGTGATCTCCACTGAACTCAGCCTAGAAGCAGACACACGCTGAGAGCCTGATACTCCCCATCCTGCTCCATTCTCCTGATAAAGAACAGCAGCGTCTCAGATGTGTGCCAGCAAGTTTGCTCGGAGGCTTTCTCCCTCAAGGAAAGGCTGCATAGGCCTTTCACCTGCAAGCGCGTCACCTTGGCTTTGCCGTGTATGCATCCCCTCTATAAGCTGATCATGGAGGACAGAGCTCAGCCAATACTCAGTCAGCCTCAGTACAGCCTGTGCTCTCCCATGCTCTGGCTGAAGCCGCAAACAAGTTTACCTGGGGAAGACAGGCTCAAGTTCAGATATCTCTTCCTCAAAGATACACTCGGCCCAACCAGCAGGTCGATCTGTAGGAAGCCAGAGAACAAGGGTTTGGTTTTCCATAGACAGCACAGCAGAGTCAGATCCCTTGCAGACCCTGGCCGCACTGCTCCAGAAGGTCAGGAGGAGGGAAGGAAAGAGAAACAGCCATGAGAGGGGAGAGATGACCAAGGCTAGAAACCTGAAGTTCTAACACTGCACTTTTTACATAGGTCATACAGTCACATGGTTCAAAAATCAAAATGAAGAAAATCTGTCCAGAGTCCCTCCCACTCACCCTTTGCCTTCCATTTTTCTTGTACAGGGACAACCAGTGTTATCAAATCCCTTGTACTTTCCTCTAGAAACTTTCTATCACACACCACCCATGTGTAGTACATATATAGACACACATGTTCATATACATATACATGAACATGTCTATGTTATATATACATCCTTAAAGAAAATACAAATGCCAACATCCAAAAAAGAGATATTACTACAAACCCCACTATCCTAGTACAGTTTCTGTTGCTGTGACGCACACCAGGATGGACAGCAACCTGGGGAAGAAAAGGGGTGGTTGGCTTACACAACCGATCACTGAGGAAAGTCAGGTCAGGCACTCAAGACAGGAACCTGCAAGCAGGAACTGAAGCAGAGGCCATGGAGGGGTGCTGCTTACTGGTTTGTTCAGCCTGCTTTCTTAGATAGTCCAGGACCATCTGCCCAGGGGTAGCACCACCCACAATAGGCTAGGCCCACCCACCTGCCCAGGGGTAGCACCACCCACAATAGGCTGGGCCCGCCCACCTGCCAAGGGGTAGCACCACCCACAATAGGCTGGGCCCGCCCACCTGCCCAGGGGTAGCACCACCCACAATAGGCTGGGCCCGCCTACCTGCCCAGGGGTACACCACCCACAATTGGCTGGGCCCGCCCACCTGCCCAGGGGTAGCACCACCCACAATAGGCTGGCCCACCCACCTGCCCAGGAGTAGCACCACCCTCAATAGGCTGGGCCCGCCCACCTGCCCAGGGGTAGCACCACCCACAATAGGCTGGGCCTGCCCACCTACCCAGGGGTAGCACCATCCACAATAGGCTGGGCCTGCCCACCTGCCCAGGGATAGCACCACCCACAATAGGCTGGGTCCACCCACACCAACCATCAATCAAGAAAATGCAGTTTCCCTAGACTTCCTATGGCTGGGGACTTTTCTCAACTGAGGTTCCCACGCCCCAGATGATCCTAGCTTTTCCTTAGGTGACAACTAGCCAGCACAGCTGCTATTAATAAGATAACAAGGGTTGACACTGACAAATTCTTAGCAATCAAATTACTAAACTCAAGAATGAAAGAGAGCCTTAGCTGGGCCTCAATGTAAAGTCCGGAGCCCAGAAATTAAAAACAAAAAGAAAAGAGGGAGTAGGGGCAGCGAGTTGATTCATTATTTATAATCTATAGGGGAAATCTGTAAGCTAACACTATAAACTATACAAATAAATTCCAGGGAGGTGGCTCAGTGGGTAATGGCACTTACTACCAAGCCTGACAATCAGAGGTGGATCCCAGGAACCCACAGGGTAGAGAGAACTGACTCCCACAACTTGTCTCTAACCTCCATATGCTTTATGACAGTGAAACTATCATAAAACTCTGTAGACAGCCTGGTCTACATAGCTAGCACCAGGCCAGCTGCAGCTACAGTGAAACCCTGTCTAAAAAATAAACAAAGGGCCATATTGTCCCTGCCCCTGACAGTCTCAGGTCAGGGTCACAGAGACACAGAGACCTCTGTCCAGATCTTCGCAGACAATGCTGTTCCGGGTGGTACTTTCAGCCGCCACCACAGTGGCCCCGTGTCTGAAGAACGTGGCCGTCCTGGGTCCAGGGGTATTACAGGCGACAAGGGTCTTTCACACAGGACAGCCTCGCCTTGCCCCTCTACCACCTTTTCCTGATTATGGAGGAAAAAGTACGGCTTGGGCTGAGTCCTGAGGAATTTTTCCAGTTCCCTTACCCCAAGACTGGTGCAACAGGACCCTATGTGCTTGGAACTGGGCTTAGCTTGTATTTTCTATCCAAAGAAATATATGTGATTACCCCAGAGGCCTTCTCTACCATGTCAGTAGGAGGGTTGATTGTCTATATGATTAAGAAATATGGCCCCTCTTTTGGAGAATTTATTGACAAACTTAATGAGGTAGGAATCGTAAACTTTACTTCCCACTTTAGACGATAACAGAAACATCCCAGTTACCTAATATAACTATCATTTATATGAATGCTAGAGGGAAAGGTACACCAGTAAATATAGCCATGTGGCTATAGTCATGTTGCAGTTAGTTAATACATTGAGATAGAATTCAAATGTACCAAACTCTTCCTTAGTCTTTTCTTATTTCTAAAAACCAAGATATATTTCATTGTAGTTACTTTGAAGGTAAAAAAAATATGCCTGTATGAAACTGTCAAAGAATGGAACCTCTTAGAACATGCTTCACACCAAGTATCAACTGGGATAAACTGAAACACAACTACTTATTTGGAATAAAAACAAAAAAACTATGCTTCCAAGAAAACAAAAACCAAAGGTAAACAAAGGGTACATGACTTTAATTCCAACACTCAGGAGACAGAGGGAGATGGGTCTTGAAGTTCAAGGCCAGCCTGTTCTACTGAGTGAGTTCCTACACAGACAGACAGACAGAGTTACACAAAGAAACTGTCTCAAAACAAACAAAAAGTAAATAAATGAAAATCTTTAAAGTATATAATTTATAAAAGTGAAAAAAAAACTAAAAAAACACAAGCTAACACAAACTTAAGAAACAGCAAACTTGATTAGGCCTTTAACAAATAAAGAGACTGAATCAGCAAGGAGAACACAGCTTTGGATGGCTTCACTGGGGAACTCTACCAGACATTTCACTAAGAGTTCGCTAAATCCTTTTTTTTTTTTTTTTTTTTTTTTTTTTTTGGTTTGGTTTTGATTTGGTCTTGTTTTCGAGACAGGGTTTCTCCGTGTACCCCTGGCTGTCCTGTAACTCACTCTGTAGACCAGGCTTGGCCTCAAACTCAAGAGATCAGCCTGCACCTGCCTCCTGAATGCTGGGATTAAAGGCATGTGCCACTACTGCCTAGAAGAATTCATATAAATCTTTTGCATTCAAATTTGGAGGTGATATTTTCCAACTCACTCTAAGAAGTCATTAATAGTGCGTTATTACTCTCATACCTAACTATTTAAGTATATCACAAAGAAAAACTAAAGACTAACATCCCTTATAAATATAATAAAATTCAGAAAATGTAATAAAATATAAATATAAATCCAGCAAAATATAGTTTGTATACTGTGATCACATGATAAATCCCAACAATTTAAGCTAACAGACTGGATTGGAAAACATCTTTTTGCTGCATCTAAGAAACACAGTAAGGACACCACTAAGGACAGACATCAATCATCTCAGAGTAAAAGGATAGAAAAAAGTAATCCAAGCAAACCGACCCAAAAAGTAAGGAGGCATATCTAATTTAATATCAGACAAAACTAATCAGAAGAGGTAAAGAGGAACAGAACAAACTCATCAAAGGAAAATCCACCAAGACTGTATGCAATACTAAACATTTATGTGCCAAACACACGGGCACCCAAGTTCATAAAAGAAACACTAATACAGCTAACGCCACATGCTGAACCTAATACTGTGATAGTGGTTAGTTCCAATAACCCATTCTCAACAATAGACAGGCTAACAAAACAAAAATTAAACAGAAAAATGCTAGAGTTCAATAATATCATAAATCAAATGGACTAGCAGACATCTACAGACATTCTACCCAAACACTAAAGAATACACATTCTCAGTAGCACATGGAACTTTATCCAAGATGGGCCACATATTAAGACAGGAAGCAAGTCTCAACAGACATTTAGAAAATGGAAATAGCACCTTGTGTCCTATCTCACCACTATGGACTAAGCTGGATATTAACACAATAGAGACAGCAGACAGGATACAAACTCACTACTCAATGAAAATAGAGTCAAAACAGAAATGAAAATGAAAACTCCAAACCTGTGGGACACAACAAAGGTGTGTCTAAGAGGCAAGCTGACAGCCTATGTTAAACAACCTAGAAAATTTCATATTAATAATGACACACAACAGGTAGATGGGAAGAAATAATAAAACACATGGTTGAAATCAATGAAATACAAAACAAAAAACAAAAAAAGAATCAATGAAAGAGTTGGGTTTTGAGAAAAGTCAACAGGACTGGCAAACCTGTAGCTAAATTAGCTGAAAGACACAGATCAGATCCGATGAAATGAAATAAAATAAGATCCAATGTAATAAACAATTTAAACAGACCCCGGTGAAATAGAAGCGTAATTAAAAGTTTCCTAACCAAAATAACCCCAAGGCCAGAAGAATTAGCACAGAATTCTACTAGACCTTCAAAGAAGAACACTGATATTCCTCAGGTTATTCTGAAAAACAGAAACTGAAGGAACATTGCCTGATTCTTTTTATGAACCCACTATTACCTTAATACCTGTCTTAGTCAGGGTTTCTATTCCTGCACAAACATCATGACCAAGAAGCAAGTTGGGGAGGAAAGGGTTTATTAAGCTTACACTTCCACACAGCTGTTCATCACCAAAGGAAGTCAGGACTGGAACTCAAGCAGGTCAGAAGCAGGAGCTGATGCAGAGGCCATGGAGGGATGTTACTTACTGGCTTGCTTCCCCTGGCTTGCTCAGCCTGCTCTCTTATAGAACCCAAGAATACCAGCCCAGAGATGGTACCACCCACAAGGGGCTCTCCCCCACTTGATCACTAATTGAGAAAATGCCCCATAGCTGGATCTCATGGAGGCACTTCCCCAACTGAAGCTCCTTTTCCTATGATAACTCCAGCCTGTGTCAAGTTGACACACAAAACTAGCCAGTACAATACCAAAACCACAAAATACTTAACAATAACAAAAAAAATCACAGACCACATCTCTTATGAAATACATGTAAAGTCAGTCCCCGTGGTGGCACATGCCTTTAATTCCAGGACTTGGGAGGCAGAGGCAGGCGGATTTCTGAGTTCGAGGCCAGCCTGGTCTACAGAGTGAGTTCCAGGACAGCCAGGGCTACACAGAGAAACCCTGTCTCGAAAAAAAAACAAAAACAAAAACAAAAAACAAAAAAACATGTAAAAATTCTCCATAAAATACTTGAAAACTAAATTCAAAAACAATCAAAAAAGATTATCCACCATGATTAAGTTGGCTTCATCCCAAAGATGAAAGGACAGTTCAACATATGTAAATCAGTAAATTAATCCACCTCATAAACAGGCTTAAAATCACAGGACCTGCTCAGAAGGTCCAGAAGTCATCTGACAAAATCCAACATTCCTTTATTATAAAGGTGCGAGAGACAAGGGATACAAAGGACACACGTCGACCTACTAAAGACAATGTAGAGCAAGCTCCTAGCCAACATCACTCTAAATGAAAGAAACCCAAAGCTTCATGACCAAAGCCAGGACCCCACAACCCAGCTACGCCACTCACGGCATCTACCCAAGGGACTCTGCCTTCTTAGAGATGCTTGCTTGTCCGTGTTCACTGCTGCTCTATGTGTAAAGCCAGAGACTAGAAACAGCCTAGATGTTCATCAACTCATGAAAATGTGTACACTTACACAATGGAATATTACTGTGTGGATGTAACAACAATTTGTTTAAAAAATGAAATTGTAAGTAAATGGGTGGCCCTGGAAACAATGATCCTGAGTGAGATAGGAGCACCCCTCAGCCCGCAGGGAAGCCTCTTCTTACAGTAGAGGGATTAACAGAGACCCACGGCCGGACAGTGTACAGAGTGAAAGACTTTAGAGCGCTCAGTCCTAAATGGAATGTCATCATCAAACCCCTCCTCTCAAGGCTCCAGGATCTATGAAGAGGAGACAGAAAGATTACAAGAGCCAGAGACGGTGGGTGACTCCACGGAAACACTGTCCTGCAGACGCAGCAGAACTGACGTACATGTCAACTCACTGAGGCTGTGACTGCACACAGGACCTGCACAGGTTCCAAGCAGACTAAAATCCCAGCTCTGAGAAGGGGGATGGATATAAAGTCCCACCCCTAACCAAGAAGCTTTTTGCAACTGAAACCTGGGAAGGGAAAATCAGTCTTCTCGGGTGGAGTGTCAGTGTCAGTGGGAACATCAACCACGCTCTGGGGCAGGCCCCGTGCCCGGGCGGAACAGACAACACAAAGGGACTCTGTCTTTTGTGCACTTTTTCTTCCATTTTGATCTTACTGGGTTTTTTTCTTCTTTCTTTCTTTTTTTTTTTTTTTAATTTGTTGTTTTTTGGTTTGGGTTTTTGAAAAAGTGAGGGAACATGAAGTTTGTGGGTAGGGAGGTGAGGAAGATCTGGGAGGAGTTGGGGAATATACTTTATAATATGAAAAATATTTTAAAACATTAAGAGTCCGTGAATTTACACATCTATAGACCTTCAGGGTTTTGGTTTTTTTTTTTGTTTGTTTTGTTGTTGTTGTTTTAACATAGGAAAGATGAACGGAAACTGACTGCCAATGTGTGTGAAAGTTCTTCAGGTGATGATAAAAATGTTCTACACTTAGAATTTTTAGCTCAAGGACAGAGTGCTTGCTTAGCAAACACAAAGCTCTGCCTGGGCTTGGTCCCCAATAAGAAGTGTGTCAGGGGACAAGAACAAACTGCTCTAAAATTATAGTGGAGATGGCTTCACCAACTCGGAAATACACTGAGTCAGAGAACTTTAGACAAGTACATTTTATAATATATGAATTTCATCTAAAAAAAAGTTGGGTTTTCTTTTAAGATTTTGTTTAATTTTATGAATGTGACTACATTGTCACTTTCTTCAGACATACCAGTAGAGGGCACTGGATCCCATTACAGATGGTTGTGAGCCACCATGTGGTTGCTGGAAAATGGACTCAGGACCTCTGGAAGAGCAGTCAGTGCTCTTTACTGCTGAGCCATCTCTCTAGTTCCTAAGTAAGTGTTTTGTTTTGTTTTTTTGTTTGGTTTGGTTTTTTGTTTGTTTGTTTGTTTTTTGTTTTTTTTTTTTTTTGAGACAGGGTTTCTCTGTGTAGCCCTGGCTGTCCTGGAACTCACTCTGTAGACCGGGCTAGCCTCGAACTCAAGAAAGCTGCCTGCCTCTGCCTCCCAAGTGCTGGGATTAAAGGCATGCACTACCACTGCCCGGCTAAATAAGTGTTTTTAATTAAATGGATAAAACACTATTATGAATAACCCTGGCCAAAAAAAATTGGTAATTCAGATGAAAGGAAATCTCACTTTATATATTTTATATTTCTTCTATCATTTATTTTGTTGTTCCTTCTACAAATAAGGTCTCGTTCTTATTATATCTTTTAACACAGCAAGTACATTTATACGTGACTATATGGATTACTACGTATTAATTCTATAGCTACCCACTTTCCAGGATTATCTTAATTTTAATGCTATTGGTCTTAGTTGATTCTCTTGACCAATTACAAAGAGGTCTCATTAACAAAAACCAGTCTAAGCCTTCCCTTTTCTTATGCTTTTAGTTTCCATTTCTCTTTCTGCTTATTGTATTTCAACACAAATAACAGTAGGCATGCCTATCCTGTCCCCCACTCCACCAGGCATGCCTGTCCTGTCCCCCACTCCACCAGGCATGCCTGTCCTGTCCCCCACTCCACCAGGCATGCCTGTCCTGTCCCCCACTCCACCAGGCATGCCTGTCCTGTCCCCCACTCCACCAGACATGCCTGTCCTGTCCCCCACTCCACCAGGCATGCCTGTCCTGTCCCCTACTCCACCAGGCATGCCTGTCCTGTCCCCAACTCCACCAGGCATGCCTGTCCTGTCCCCCACTCCACCAGGCATGCCTGTCCTGTCCCCCACTCCACCAGGCATGCCTGTCCTGTCCCCCACTCCACCAGGCATGCCTGTCCTGTCCCCCACTCCACCAGGCATGCCTCTGAAGCTTCTTTCTTTAGGCAAAATGCTGTTTGGGCAGCTGCAGTGGCTTTGGTTTGGTGTTTGTTCTTCACAGTACTAGATGTTGAATACTTTTCTTCTGTTTTAAACAAAGCACCTTGTATTACAGACTGTGAACCATGAATTAAAACTCTGCCTCTTCATAGCATTATTAATTCCATAATCAACCTCTCTGCTCATTTGTTTCTTTGAAAAATCGTGATTTAAGCTAAAATTATCACTTCATCTATACTGATGTCAGAAATCTGAGTCCTTTTTTTTATTCTTTTTTTTTTTTTTTTTACAGTCCAGTCGTTACACACACACATCCCAGTCCTCCCTCTAACTGTTCTTCATCCCATACCTCCTCCCGCCCACAATCAGACCTCCCCACTCCTTGGGACTTCAAGTCTCTTGAGGGTTTGAGATTACTTAAAATTTTATCTGTAGTCTATTAAATACTATGAAAGAATAATATTTTCTATGTGTTTAGGTATATTCCTTTTAAATGTTTAGGTTCTTAAATTTAGAGTACAGACTGCTCTTCCAGAATATCCAAATTTGATTCCAAGCACCCACATGGTGGCTCACAACCATCGTAAATCATAGGGTGTAGGAGACTCCACACACTTTGTGCCTTCTGTAGGCCACAAGGATGCAGGCAGCGCATGGGCATACATCAAGGCCCAACACATAAAATAATATTTTTCAAGTGTTAAAAAAATCTGAGGTGCTAGGGAGCTGAGGCAGAGAGTAAGAATCACTACAACACAGCACAGGCGTAGGAGTCTGCATCTCCAGCACCACAGAAAAAGTCACCCACATTGTTTAAGTGCCGGTATGGTGGCTCATACCTGTAATACTAACACTCAGAAAGGATGAAACGGAGGTGTCCTGTGAGTTCAAGGCCAGTCTATGCTACATAGTAAGTTTTAGGCTATCCTCAGCCATAGAGTTAAAGTCCAATGTAAACACTTAAGTGTCCATGAGAAAGGAAATACAGGGACTCTCCTTACTATCTACAGCAGTGTGAATATTTGTGAACCTCTACAGACTGACTCAAAAGTTGAAATCCTGACTCCCCAGACACCAATGATATGAAGAATGGCAGCTCTGGGAGGTATTTATGCCGTAAGGGTGGAATCTTAGTACTAAAGACCTTTTGAAAAAGTCGCACACAAATGTTAAAAGAAGAGATATGGAATGTCTTAGTTAGGGTTTTACTACTGTGAACAGACACTATGGCCAAGGCAACTCTTTTAAAGACAACAATTAAATGGGGCTGGTTTACAGGTTCAGAGCTTCAGTCCAGTATCATCAAGGTGGGAGTATGGCAGCATCCAGGCAGGCATGGTACAGATGTAGCTGAGAGTTCTACATCTTCACCTAAAGGCCTCTAGAAGACTAGCTTCCAGGCATTTAGGACAGGGGACTTATACAAGTCTATGCCCACAGAAACACACCAACTCTGACAAGGCAACACCTCATAATAGTGCTACTCCCTGGGCCAAGCATATACAAACCATCACATGGAGTTAACCCTATAATAATGGTACTACCAGACACAACAGGCTAATAATGGCCGGGCAGTGGTGGCGCACGCCTTTAATCCCAGCACTTGGGAGGCAGAGGCAGGTGGATTTCTGAGTTCGAGGCCAGCCTGGTCTACCGAGAGTTCCAGTACAGCCAGGACTATACAAAGAAACCCTGTCTCAAAAAAAAAAAAAAAAAACACAGGATAATAATGGGACCTAGAATGGGTTACCTCAGAGTAGTTGGCCAGTGGGGTCCCAGACAACCTACAACTACTGTTCTTTGTTAGTCTTCAGAATATGATGGTAAGACCCTATTGTTGAAGACATAACATACTTGAGTCACAGAAAAAGGAGAAATCTAACTGGTACTAACTGGAAGCTTCTCCCTGTTGGCTACCTTTCATGGTGCTAGAAGATGCTGTGCATGCTACTGGAGGAGGAAAGTAATCAACCTCACTCAGATGTCAACCCCTATGTGAGCTACAAGGACTGGCCTGGCAAGATACACCCACAGGTACAACAGTGGCACAGTATTACAGGAGTAATGAACTGCTTGCTTGCTTTCTCTGAACTGCTTTCTTTCTTTCTTTCTTTTTTTTTTTTTTTTTTGTTTTTTGTTTTGTTTTGTTTTGTTTTGTTTTTCAAGACAAGAGTTTGTCTGTGTAGCCCTGGCTGTCCTGGAACTCACTCTGTAGACCAGGCTGGCCTCGAACTCAGAAATCCGCCTGCCTCTGCCTCCCAAATGCTGGGATTACAGGCGTGTACCACCACCGCCCAGCATGAACTGCTTTCTAATTGTATTTAAGGCCCACTTTACAAGACTGAACCAATGCCCAGAACCACTGCTGGGGCTAAAAACCTGTGGCTAGCTACTCATAGGCCGTAAGGGAAAGCCTACTACTATTATTCTGCTAAACAGTCATGAATGAAATCAGTGTCCTTATAACCTCTGGTGGTATTCCAGCTGCTTCTTACCACTTCCTCGGACTCATGCTGATCAACAGAGCCTCGAGATTGCTTCTGGATCGAGCCACTGCTAGTAATTTGTGCTTGGTGTTTGTTGAGTTGAACTGAACTGCATTGCCGATTCACGTTTAGTGTTTTGCTAGTGGACCAGACTGCTGACAACGAAGACTGGAATTGCCCCCAAAGAACTATTTCTAAACAGGTCCACAACCCCCATTTCCTGTTAACCTTTCTTTTCCCCTACCTCTGGTGGGTGGTGGGCTAGAAGGCAGGTTGAAGCACTAAAGAACCATAATTAAAGTAGGTCTGGGAAAATCTAAGCCTATACAGGGACTCTTCTTTAGCATCTACAGCAGTGTGACTTTGTGAACCCCTACTGATCATAAATTGAAATCCTGATTCCCCAGGGAGCAATGATATGAAGACCAGCAGCTACATCTGGGGGTAGTGTGGGTGGAAATCACCACACCTGGAAACATAAGCAAGAGAGGTCTTTCATTTAAATATCCTACTTAAGAATCATTATAGAAGCCGGGCGGTGGTGGCGCACGCCTTTAATCCCAGCACTTGGAAGGCAGAGGCAGGCAGCTTTCTTGAGTTCGAGGCCAGCCTGGTCTACAGAGTGAGTTCCAGGACAGCCAGGGCTACTCAGAGAAACCCTGTCTTGAAAAACCAAAAAAAAAAAAAAAAAAAAAAAAAAAAAAAAAAAACCAAAAACCAAAAACCGAATCATTATAGAAGTTGGAGAGATGGCTCAGCAGTCAAGAGCATTTGGCTGCTCTTGCAGAGGACCCAGGTTCAGTTCCCTGCACCCACATAGCAGCTAACATCCATCTGTAACTCCAATTCCAGAGGATCTGACACCTTCTTCTGGTTTCTAAGGAACCAGCATGTATAGACATAACGGGCAGGCAAACACTCATACACATAAAAAAAAAATCAATCTTCAAATAAAAATCATTCTGTTACAAAGGAAGTTGGGAAGAACAAGGATGGATGTTTTCTATCACACAACACAGTGTGGGTGATGTGCCAGTGAACTGCTGTGTCCGTTCTGGGAATCAGACCTCACTGCCTAGCACTGCCATCATGGGGTGACCATTAAAGTCAGTGTTGCAGACAAGTTGGCATGTTTTGCATGTAGTTAAAACTAAATAATTCTGTTATTAAGCTGGAAATTTTATCTGTTTAACATATTGAAACATTCTCTAGAAAACCACATGCACTTAGTAAATCTTTTTTTTTTTGTTTTTTGTTTTTTGTTTTTTTTTGTTTTTTTGAGACAGAGTTTCTGTATAGCCCTGGCTGTCCTGGAACTCACTCTGTAGACCAGGCTGGCCTTGAACTCAGAAATCCGCCTGCCTCTGCCTCCCAAGTGCTGGGATTACAGGTGTGCACCACCACCGCCGCCCGGCCAAATCTTTTCATTTCTGGTCTCAAGTGATACAGGCTTCTCAGATGTAGTCTCTAATGGGATCCAAGAGCAGCCTGTTCAGCCCCGGGTGGAAGGCACTGAGCCAGGGAGCGGGCATCAAGCACTACCATGCCCAGTAGAACAATTCTATTTGGTTGTCAGTGTGTAGGTTAAAGGTCTAATTTTGTTTGCAACTAAATGAAATCAGCATTGTTTTATGCTGATTCATTCAAGCACAGCACTCACATTCTAAGACAATCTATCCTTAATATAGTTATCTATGTGGGGCTGTTATTGCTCTACTTTGGGATTTTAGAATCTTAAAATTCTGAGTTGAGCTGCTGGCCCTCCCTGAGGCATCCGTATCTTCTCCCCCAAGGCCATATGCCAGGGAAATACTCTACTGAGCACAGCGCAGCTTTCCACTTCTACTCTGAGCTCCAGAGTTGAGTTTTCATCTTGATGCCTTATCATGTGCCTCGCTTTCCGCAGTATTTTATAATCACTTTACTGCTTGAGGACTTCCTATGTGCATGTGTGTGTGTTGGTCAAGGACACCCAGCTTCTAATGTCACCCACTTCCCCATCACTACTCCCTAGCAACCCACTGGGTCCTTAGTGCTGCCACTATGTGCCTGAGTCTACCGCCATCTACTGGATCCTGGCAGTCTCACAGCGGGTCACAGACTCTCCCTCCCCAGCTCCTCTTTTTCCCCACTCATCTTTCTATTCATGGAGAATCATCATAATTTCCACATGCTCCAATGCTTAGCTCTGAAGCACTCTTCTATTTATCTTTCTTTTCTAAAGCACTGTTACCTGCCTTCTGGTTTCTGATTATTTCTTTCTTTGTATATTTTAGTATAGATTCTATAGTATTACTTTGAGCAAGGTCAGCTTTAAGTTAACTACATTATTCTATACCAGCTATTTATTGGAAGTTTATATAAAGGAAACTTCAGCATGTTTTCTAAATAATAATAATTTTGCTTTTAACATAGGATTGTGTATGGAACATTTCAGTATTCACTTCTCTAGAGCCAGAGGGCTCTGCAGCTCGGAAATAATCACCTTTGCCCCTCAGATCCTTGGGCACACTGTGTACTAAACACATGGCCTGATTCCCGGCATAATTCTCCACTCATAGCCTTCAGGAGCAAAGCCGACCACAGGCTTTTCTATCTCAATGTTTGCATTCTACTCAGGGTGAAAAAAAACAAGAGAGCTGGGGTCCCTCAAAAGGTGGGCCTCACCTTGGGGAAATGCGCAGTGCTGTTCGATCTGAGATGTATACAGCCCCTTAGGTAAGATGCCCCATATTTCCCCGGGCACTGCTAGCCCGTCTCCCCTTGTATCGGTTACAAACTCACTGTGGTTCACAGCTTCTGATCTAGTTTTGCCTCTGGCTTATTTTCCTCATCTTCCTTATTACTTCAAAGTGGTTTCAGAGACAAGAAGGTGGAGCCACCAAAGATACTCTGCATATCCAAAATGGTAGTTCTCCATGGGAGCATGGTTTCCTTGTGATCAGGCCCCTTTCACCTCACAGATCTCAAAGCCCTGTGACAGATATACCTCCCTTCTGTCCTACAAACGCTAAACACATGCTATGAATCAGTAGCTAAGCCTAAAAAGATTAATTACTACTCAAACCCCCAGAGCTGACAAGAACCCAGGGCTCTTGGTTTATGGTCCAATGCTCTGTCCAGTGCTTGGATGCAAAATATACATCCAAGCATGAACTCTGCTCACCTTCCTTCTTCTAAACTCATTAGCAGAAGCTGGTCAAGAATTATATTTAGTAACATATCAAATGATTCCCAAAAAGGAAGGAAGGAGAGGGCCCTGGTCCTGGAAAGGCTTGATCCAGCATTATAGGGGAGTACCAGGACAGAGAAGTGGGAGGGGGTTGATTGGGGAATGGGTGGAGGGAAGAGGGCTTATGGGACGTATGGGGTGGGGAGAACCAGGAAAGGGGAAGGCATTTGGAATGTAAACAAAGAATATAGAAAATACATAATAAAAATAGAACTATATTTAGAAGAGACTAGGAACAAGATGGAGAGATGGCTCAGCAGTTAAAAGCACCTGCTGCTCTTGAAGAGGACACATATTCAGTTCCTAGCACCCACACTAGGCAGCTCATGACCACCCTAACTCCAGTTCCAGAGGATCTGATACCCTCTTCAGTCCTCTGCAGAACCTGCAGGCACATGGTACTCATTCACACATATAAAGAGAGAGAGAGAGAGAGAGAGGCCTAGCAAACAAGAACTTACAAATGTCAGGGGTGAGGCTAGATAAGAGCCAAGAAAACGGGTTTCCTGTTACCTGGCTTAGTGTCTGTCACTCCTTCCATGAGAACCAGTCCTACTGGTCGCTGACAAGCGAGGTCGCAGAAGCGGAATCGTAGTAGGAAGTCTCGGCCATATTTTAGTCTCTCTATAATCCAAGAAATGCCATATGGTAAAAGAAAGGCACATGAGTCCCACGCTGAAAACTCCTAAGTACCAAGAACGTTCTAGTATAGCAACGCAGAGGAAATCTGACTCTGAGGACAGGAACATTGTTCCAACAGCTGCACCTGGAATTTGTCCATGTGACTTGGTGACATATGGAGCCCAGTGAGGAAAACAGGGGAACATGCTAAGAACATCAAGGAGATTACATTTTCTCTCATTTTATTAAGAGCAAGCTTTCACTCCACATGAACATGAAGACAGCAGATCAGCAATGCCATATATGAGGCGAGCATGGTAGTGCATGCTCTTAATCCCAGCACCGGAGAAGCTGAGGCAAATGCTCTCCTGGTCAACAGAGTGGGTGTCAGGACAGCTTGAGCTATGTAGAGACACCTTGTGTCAAAAGATAACAACAACAAGAAGAAGAATGTGCTACGTGAAGGATGGCTTGGCCAGAAAAGCACCAGCTACTCTTGCAGAGTGCCAAAGTTGGGTTCCCAGCACCCCATGACAGCCCACAACCATCTGTTAGTGTGAGTGTCAAGGGACCTGAGGTCTTCTTCTAGACTGTGCAGGCGCCAGGCACACACAGGGTGCACATACAAGCTCCCAGGCAAAGAGACCAAACAAAAATACAAAGAAAAAAAACTGCTTACCTGATCTCTTGGGATGACAGGAGGTGACATATTGACAGCAATCAGTGATGCCCAGGGAGCTGGGCCACAGTGGGGCCTGCAGCTTCCTCTGGTAAAGCTGATGAGAGAAGTCTTCCTGTCCGGAAACCTACCAAAAAGAAAAAGAAAAAAAAAAGGCCAGGTGGGCATGAGGAAGCCAAGAGAGAAAAAGGAAACGACTCGTGATTTGGGACATTTGAACAAAGACAAACCCACAATCAGACAACAGTGTACACAAGAAATGAACAAGCCACTAACTCTCCAGGGAAGGCAACAATAAGGAACTAACTATAACTTTACTTTCTCACTAAAAACACATAAATGTTCATGTGACAGACAGCAGTGAACAGAGAGTGAGGACCAAGCCAAGGAAAATAGAACTGTATAGCACGTGGTCCTGAGGTTCGCCTCAGAAAAATGTACACAGTGCTGCACAAGGAGACTGACTCGGCAGATCTTAAGCTGTGACACACACAGTTGATCCTCAACTCGGCATCTTCTGGATCAAAGTCAATTCCTTGAGTTTGGTATTGGGGAAACACAGGGTAAACCAAGTGGGAGATGCAGCAAGCACTTTACCGTGTCTGTGTCACCATCCTCTGCCAAAGCCATGAGCAGCCTGGGAATGGCCAGAGCGTGTAGGGGAAACATCCAGCAACATCAGTCATCTGTACTTCTCCATGTGGGCAGCACAATTCCCTTTATTTCATTTAACAAATATATGAATGCCAACTCTGTGTATGGCCCTGGGATAGACTAGCGATAAGACGCCATTCCCCTGCCCTCAAGGGGCATAACCATTCAGTATGCAATCCGAAGTAAGAGCCTCAGAGTTAACGGCCATCCCCACACAAATGTAGCAGATGTGCCCCTCGCTTCTCATGCAGGCCCCCAACAACTGGAGCGGGGCTGTCCCTGACTGTCGCCTGCCTGTGGATCCCATTCTCCTAACTGGGCCACTCAGTCTAGCCTCAGAGGAAGCACCTGGTCCTGCAGTGGCTTGATGTGCTGGGGGACATGGGGGACTTCTCTCTTTTCTCAGAGAAGATGAGGGGGGAGAAGTGAGGGTAAGATCTGTGTATGAGGGTACTTGGAGGAGAGGTGGGGCTAATATTGGGATGTAAAGTTAATAAAAAAATATTTTAAAAACAAATTAATGGCCACTTTGGACAAGTCGCTTAATGTTCTTTACGTTAATATTATTTACTAAGAACACTAATACCATATACAATTAAAAATCTTACACTAATAACCACTAGCAATTACTGACTGTTCCCTTTGAACAAGGCACTAGAAAACCTTAGGTATGATCCTAAGGTATCTACCATTGGTCCCACATTGGTCCCACTCAGCATAGAAATGAAGCAGAGGGGGCCTGAGAAAGTTCCAAAACTTTCCCAAGATGACAGGTCAGAGATCTGAATTCAAGGCTATCTGGTTTAGTGTTCTCACAGCCCATCCTTAACAGTGCCTGCCTGACACCTGGTAGGCACTCAGCAAACTCTCCTGCCCGAGCTCCTTTAGAGCAGGCTCCTGACTTGCTCTAGGAAACCAGGACATCACCAGCACTTAAGTAACCTCACAAAGCCCAAGTACTCAATAGTGCTTTAGTCATTTTGTGTCCTTGCTGTTTTGCCAAAAATTAAATAATGTGGATCAGGAGAGACAAAACTGGAACAAAGAGATTAAGTAACATAAGATAGAGACAAAACAAGCTAATAAAACTATGAGCTATCTATGCGAACAATGTTTGGCAGCTATAAGAAATTAAATTCAAATGTAAATTATTGACTGAAAGAAAAAAAACAGCCCAAAACAGAAACAGTACTGTGCTGTGTTTATAAGACACATACAGTAGATTTATCTATCTCCTGTTGTGGTGGTCACAGCATGATATCAGAGGCCAGGACACCTGGCTATAATTCTTGGGCCCCCTCCCCTAACTGCATGACCTAAACAAAATTATTTAGCATCTCTCTGCCTTAGTTTCTGTACTTATTTTTAAAAGTTATTAAATGATAGAAACAGTGAAAATTTAATAGTTGATATATGTAAACTGCTCAAAATAATACTTGACACACAGTTAGGAGCTTAATAGAGTAAGCTGGGATAGTATTTGGCAGCATAAATACCACTGCAACTGTACGGAGGACTTGGGAAAGGCTGCTACACTTAGAAGAGCCATCACTTCGCTCTGTGTGAGACGATGAGATTTGGGTAACAAAAAAATATTTTCTCTTAATTGTTAACTCATAGGAATCGCTTGCAAACCAAAACATGGTAAATATGGGAAGATGCCTCATGTGCCTGAGGCATCCGTGTGCTGCTAGTCTCCAGGAGCACACGCGGCCATGCAGCAGCAGCAACAGCAGGGAGCCAAGCGGTCCCTTGCCACGGAAGCAGCAGTTGCTGCCACACCCAGCTCTCTCCCTAGCCCGCTCCCACCCACCGTGGCTGTCCCGTTTCACCTTCCAGGCTGGCATCCCATTGTACTGCAGCTCTCCATCCCTGATGAAGTTGTAGAGAGGTGAGTCAGGGACAGAATTCAGGTCCCCACACAAGATGATAGGGCAGTGGCTGCCATCTGACAACCTGGCCACCTTGTCCACCTCGGCCAGAAGAATGGCCATCTGGGCCAGCTTGACATCACCCCGACGTGGGTTGTACAGGACATGGGTATTTGCCACACACAGGGGAGCCACTGAGACTTGCCCCAGACCTTCTGGCACTAGCGGCTGCAGCAGCAACACTAAGCCCACATTGTCCCGATTGAGGAGCTCCAACCCAGGCCGGAAGTACTCCACAGGGCTGGCACAGAGCAGACGGAACCTGGTGGGCTTGTAGCACACAGCACAGCCATCCGTTTTACACCCAGTCCTCCTCTTGTAAAAACAGGTGAAGCCTGTAAGGAAAAGCCACCATGGAGATGGGTCAGAGTCAGGGAAGCCTGAATCCCTTCCAACCACTGCAGCAGCACAAAGGGTCCAAGCCCAAGGCACTAATGAGGGAGCCCTTGCCACCTCTGAGGTTCTGTAGAGATTCCCTTACAACTATAGCCAGAGCCTGAGGGACAAGAAGGGGAAGGAACAAGGAACAAGTACAAGCCACAAACATGAAAGAACAGAGGCTTGTCACCAGAGGAAAACTGGCTCCAAATGGGTGACCTGCAGTCCAGTGGGTGTCCTGGCCCCACAACCTACTAGCTTTGTAGTTTGGGGGTTTTAAGCAAGTCACAGCAACTTTTGGAGCTCATGAAGTTGGTTACTTCAAAGGTTTAAAAACCTAGAACTCTACCTCCTCACACACACACAAAAGGAACTAGCCCACAGACGGGTCTGATGGTTTACTAGGACACAAAGAAGAGGTAGACTCTTCAGGTGACTCTGCAGGGCTGGAGCAAGAGGGGCTGGCAGACATGCCGTGGGGAGCTGTAGTACCCATCATCCGCAGAGAGGGCTCCAGCTGCTCCCAGTAATGGTCTTCCTGGACTTCCTGAAGACACAGGATCTGGAGAATTGACAAAGGAACCAATCACTCCAGAGGTCTAGAACAATATGACTCCTACTCCCTAGGAGCGGGCCCCCAGACCAGATTGAGGGTCATAGTGAGACTTCCCACAGAGCTGACTTCCCAGACAGACAGCCACCACCACATCAGCCCAGGCCCAGCCTGAAGCTTGAGGTGGCCAGACATGCATGTTAGATCTCCCCACCCTGTGAGTCCCTGCACAAGAGTGCTGGAAAGTGGACACTCTGGAGAACTGTCTTGACATCTGCCCAAAATGCTTGACTCCAAGGCAGGCAAGCTCAAACCTGTCATCTACAGAGACAAAGATAATCTTAGCTCATCTGGCACAACGGGCATCATCTGGACAGCATGGACTAGGAGCTCGTTCTCTCCGAGTGTCAGAGAACAGCCTAGGTCTGCACCTATGCACGACGACGCATCTCTCTCTTCACTCACATCCGGGTCCCAGTGCTGGAATTCCTGCATGAGGTTGGCAAAGCGGTAATTCCAGTTGAGGATGTCTGGGTGGCAATGCAGATAGAGCTCTGAGCTCTGCTGCATCAGGTCCTGGGCCAGGATGTTATACGACATCAGAGTGAACTGGAACTGAGGGCCATCTCCTGCCTCCAGACCCTGAGCATCTGGCTGTGTGGAGAAATCCTCCCATTCTCGCCACAGGATTTCTGCAAAGGGGTCAAGGGAAGAGCTCCAGAAGTCATGCAGGTTATCCAGTGGCCAAGCCACTACTACCCAGTGTCACCATGTCATGCCCGAGGTTCCTTTCTCTGTTGCCCCTGCCACCCATCTGTCTAAGGACATTTTTCAGAGGTGATAGTAAGCTCCTCAGGGCTGGAGACAATCTTGGCCTGTCCATCACTGTCTCCCTTGGTCACCTACCTCCTAGCATATGCTCAAGAATATTTATGAGTCTAACAAGCTCCCACATATGACAGAGCCATGAGTCTCTGGGGATCATACCATGGACTGTCATTAATAGTCTTCTAGGGCTAAAGACACATCTAGAGTAATTTCAGCCCTGGGTGCTTTCTGTATCTGTACCTGGTTTCGGGTTATACTGGGAGATACCTGAGTAGATTTCAAACCTATTTAAGCCATTGAAATTTCTTCACAGCTTCATAGACTCCCAATCTATGTAATGTAAATGAAACTAGAATTATTCTCCCTGAGGCAGAGTGGAGGCCCTCTGTAGCCCTGCCTCCACAAAGCCCTGTGTCACAGCTGCAGAGCGACAATGTAGACTGAATTTCACAACTAAGGCTAGGCCTCAGTTCTCTCACTGCCTAACTGCAAGACATTAGACATGTTCCACGCCTCTCTGCACTATGACTTTTTCATCTGTAGACATGTGAGGATGGACATGATGACACTGCCAATATCTGAGCCTGCAACTGCCTCAGAAAAACTAAATGTGACAGCAGAACTCCCCACTACAAGCTCTTTTCTGGGTGGCCTGCAGCCCGGGCTCCCTATGCTGCTTGTCAGACTCACCATGGTAAGGTATTTCCATTGGGGGAGGCGGCAGCTGTTCCAGGCCTTCGAAGGGCCACATGGAAGTCTCTTCCTGGGGCATAGGCTCCGGCGCTATGCTCCAGGCCACCATTGCAGGGTCCTCTTCCCACTGTTCTGCAGCCATTGCACCCATTGGGAGAACAGCACAGTCTGCATACTGGGGCCCTGTCTGTACAGGAACAGCTGCCCACAAAGGACCCTCAACCTCAGCCAGAGGCTCCTCCCCTAGCACCTCAGGGAAAGGCTGGTCCAGGTTCTCCGCTGCCCGAAGGTCACTCAGCTGCCTGCTGGACCACTTGTCCTCCGAGGCAGCATCCTGTTCTCCAGAATTATCCATCAGGAGTGCCAGACTGCTTTCAGCTAGTCCCTTATCTGCAAGAGGACCCTCACTTGCAGTTGAGAGTATCTGGTTCCACCCTTCTTCTCGCCACTGCTGCAGCAGGCCCTCACACTCCTCTTGGTCAGGCCCCCGAGGGGCCATGGCAAAGTCACCCTCTACCTGGGGGGACGAGCTCTTCGCCAGAAGGGCATTTTTTCGACATGTAAAGAAAGCATCTAGAAAGGAAGCCAAAACATCAGGTTATAAGAAGATAACAAACGTCGTTCCACGGTATTCTCCAGCTGGCCGTGAGCATCTCCACCTCGCTCAGCACTGTACTGTCACAGCCTTCCCAACTTAATACCTGGGACCTCATCTCAGTGCTTGTCACGTTCCAGACACTGATGCAATCACCTTACAAGTATTAACCAATTTACAAGGCAGGGACCTGATACATTTCAATGTGAGGATGAAAGAACACTATTCCCAGAGATAATCTACAACACAGATGGGAACGTATAACCTCATGTCTTCTCCTGGAGGTAAACACTCCTTTTTAATTCTTAACTCAGTGTATAGGTGTTCTGTCTACATTTATGTCTGTATATTGTGCGTGTGCCTGGTACCTTCAGGGGTCAGAGAAGACTGTTGGATGCCCTGGATCTGGAGTTACAGAGTATGGTATGCTACCATCTGGGGGTTAGGAATCAATCACACTTGGATCCCCTAGAAAAACAATCAGAGCTCTTAACTACTGAGCCATTTCTCCAGCCCTGAAAACTCTACTTTTAACATTAATTCTCTAGTCCTAAAAAACCACATTACATTAGAACTAACACTTAATTGTGAAATGATAACGAGAATACTCATAACAAAATTAATAAAACTGACTCTAAACAATGTTCCTTCAGATCGACTTACTCTTGACTTTAAGAGAACCAGAGAAGCTGAAACGAGATAGCCCTAGTGAGAGTTTCCTAGGTCTATAAGCTCTGTGAAAACATTCCAAAAACACTACTACTACTAAAGTAGGTGGCCTTAAAACCAACTTACTTTTTAACAGAACCCCAAGGCTTCTTTCCAGAGCTGTTCATCCCACCCATAACATTCCCACAAATCTCCCTGCTTTCTTGCTCCATAACACACCAGAGGCTGCAAATTAAATGGTGCCAGCAACCGACAGTTATAAGACAGCTGTCATCTATGCTATAGCATCCACGAATGACAGCCAACAGGCAACAGAGCAGGCAGAGAGCTCTAAAATTAGAGCTTCAAAGTCCTGTTTTGATGACAGCAAGTCAGTCCCCTCCCTTCTCCCTCTCCCCCTCTCCCCCGTACACAAACCAGAGCACTTATTTCCATCCCAGGACAAATGGCATATACACAGTGACAGCCCACAACCTCCAGACGCTCGCTTTATTGGCAATTTGTGAACTATATTAATTGATGTCTCTCTAAATCAGTGGTAACTCTGGGCCAGCATGATGTCTCATCCAGAAAAGGTACTTGCCACTGAGGCTGAAGGAACCAAAGCCACAAAGGTGGCCTCTGACTTCCACACACGCCGCGGCTAGTCCACCACCACAGACACACATTTTGTGCACACAGAGGACAATAAATAAATATTTTAAAGATTCAATCGGTATTTTCCAACTAAGTGAGAGAGGCGGATTTTTTGCCCTGAGGGAACAGCAATCTCCAGAGCAGCTGAGGAGCGATGACTATGACTGTCGGGATGCCACCAAGCACCCTACAATGCACAGGGCAGACTGACAGTAAAGGGTCTGCCCTAACACGTCAACAATGCTCTCAACCAACAGGCTGGGTTGCTGGGATTTGGTCAAGAACTTACTAATCATCTGACCCTTAAAACATATAGCACATGCCAGAGGAGCCTTATGATCGGTATAAAGCCCCTCACTTTCAAATTTTGCAGGTAATATTGGTGGAGATGCTCTACTAAACAAACCTTTTACAAAATACCAAATACACAAAATTAATAACTGTCACTTCCTAATATGTGTAGTGGAGGGCTCCTCTAAAATCTCTAGAATTTTACTAACTGGGAAACCTGTGAGGTAATAGACTGCCACTGTGGCCACGAGATAGCCACAAAATCAGAGAAATATGCTGGATACTCCGAACACTGTGATTTCTGTAGGACTTCCCATTCCTGAGAAACAGGAAACATTCCTGAGTCCTCTGGGAGACCCATGACTGCCAGCAAGTCCTGTGTTAGCATAAGATACCGTGAACAAATGGGCAAGGCCCGGCTCTGTTGACGCTGGCAGGCAGGCTAGAGGCAACACTGTAAAAAACAAACAAAACAAAAAACAAACAAACAAACAAAAAAAACTAATGTTTGATAAAAAATATATATATAGTATCCATCTTTGAGATAGTGCAGTTCCAGAAAGAAAAAAGGGCAGGATGAAGTTGGGTGTCCTATTTCTAAGAAAACCCTTCTTGGTACTGCCCCAAAGTTACAGGAGAAAAGTCTGGGGATCCCGTGGGAACCCAAAGAAACACGGGGCTTGTGTGAAAGCCTATGGATTTCAAAAGCGGAGCGAAGGCAGGTGGTGCAGCATTACCAACCACCTCCCTCACTAAAGCATCAGCCTATCACAGCTCTCTCTAAACGCTTGCTCCAAAACTGAGGTTTTAAACGCTTCTAGCTCCTGAGCGCGTCTGTTTTTCAACTCGAGTCGGCTCAATGAGGACAGCAGATGACTGGTCGCAGTGGAAAACAAACCTGTGAGAAGTGAGCCCACCCGCCTAGAGGCACGTCCCTCCCTAACTCTACCCGCCGCCGAGAAGTCCGGTCCTCTCCTGTCCCGGGTTGCCACCGCTCCCGACCCCCGGGAGTGTTTCAGCCTGCCCCTGGACCACCGCCACAGCCAAGGAGGACGCCCCCTTCCCCAGCCCTGGGTCCACGTTAACCGTGGCCCGACGTCACCAGACCACAGCGTGAGGAGGGGCTGCCCACGAGGGTCGCCGGCCAGCCCGAGCCTCGTGGGGCCAGGACGGCCCGCGGACCGCCTCACACTTTGCCACCAGCCGGGGACTGCGGTCGTGAGGCCTGACGCTCCGCCCCAGGGCCCGTGGAGCCCAATAGGGGCAGCCCCGGCTCCCGCCCATCAGGACGCAAGGCTCCGGTACCTGAGAGGAAGCGGAAGAGGCGCGCGGCCGGCAGCAGCAGGTAATACAGGCACGACGCGATCATGGCCGGCCGCCTGCCCGCGCCGCCGCCCCTCCACACTGCAGCACACCGGTCTCCTCGGTTCGACCCCGCCCCGCGCCACCGAGGCCCCGCCCCACGCCGCCAAGGCTCCGCCCCCACGCTATCAAGGCTCTGCCTTGAGCCGCCTAGGCTCCGCCTCCTCACCACCCTGGGCCGGGTCCCAGGACTTCGCTTCAACAACAACTTTATTGGGAACAAGGAGAAAGGGGGCAGGTTGCAAGGGGTGGGGCTGCACCTTAGAAGGCACCGGCCTCCATGGCAACAGAACGGCCTAGCATGAAACCCATTACTCTCTACGCTAACTTTAAAAGTTCATTAAAATAAATAAATATATAAAAATATTAAGGGGCTCGTAGGAGTCTCTAACGTATCATTAAGAAACCACTATTCTCAATTTTGCCACTAACTAGGGGTCTACCTCAGCAACATCAGATCCCCCTTTTTTTTTTTAAAGATTTATTTATTTATAATATGTAAGTACACTGTAGCTGCCTTCAGACATGCCAGACAACCCAGCAGAGGGCATCAGATTTCAGTACGGATGGTTGTGAGCCACCATGTGGTTGCTGGGATTTGAACTCAGAACCTTCAGAAGAGCAGTCAGTGCTCTTACCCGCTGAGCCACCTCTCCAGCCCCAGATCCCCTTTTTGATCCTTTCTGCATCTCTAATAAAAAGGACTGGACCTTTCGCAAAGACATCTGCGGACCATAACTTCTGTAATTAGCCCTTCTGAGCCAAGAGTACAGGAGAATACTCCTCCTCATTCCCGCACCTCTTCTGACCTTTCCTTCTCCCCAGCTAGGATTCTAGGTCACAAATGGAGTTTTCCCTTGCTTCGAGCACATACGATTTTTACTTACTCCACCTATTTCAAACGGGCTATGGGGAAAGAGTGTGTCCCATTGGAAGGGAGGGAGAAATGGAAGGAGGGAGAGAGGACTGCACAAGATCAGGGACCAAGACTTGAGATAAAAATGGTGTAGCCCAGTGGAAGGAAAGGAAGGACTCCTCAATACCAGAAACCAAGTCTGATTGGTGGTGTGTTTGCCCTGTATCTCTACTGTACCTAAAACTAAATCAATGTGGTAGTTTGAGTAAAATGCTCCCCATCTGCTTCCAGCACTTTAATACTTGGTCCCTAAGCCGGGCAGTGGTGGCGCACGTCTGTAATCCCAGCACTTGGGAAGCAGAGGCAGGTGTATTTCTGAATTTGAGGCCAGCCTGGTCTACAGAGTGACTACACAGCCAAGACTACACAGAGAAACCCTGTCTCAAAAAAACCAAATACTTGGTCCCCAGTTAGTGGCCCCTTGGGAGGATTAGGCTGTGTGGCCTTTCTGGAGAACTGTCCTGGGGGCTGTCTTTGAGGTTTTGAAAGATTCTCGAATGGCTGAGAAGCACCTAAAGAAATGTTCAGGCCGGGCATGGTAGTGCACGCCTTTAATCCCAGCACTTGGGGAGCAAAGGCAGGCGGATTTCTGAGTTCGAGGCCAGCCTGGTCTACAAAGTGAGTTCCAGGACAGCCAGGGCTACACAGAGAAACCCTGTCTTAAAAAAAACCAAAAAAAAAAACAAAAACAAAAACAAAAAATAAACAAAAAAAAAAGAAATGTTCAAAGTCCTTAGTAATCAGAGAAATGCAAATCAAAATGACCCTGAGATTCCACCTTACACCAATCAGAATGGCTAAGATCAAAACCACAGGTGACAACACGTGTTGGAGAGGATGTGGAGAAAGAGGAACACTCCTCCGTGACTGGTGGGATTGCAAACTGGTACAACCACTCTGGAAATCAATCTGGAGGTTCCTCAGAAAATTGGAAATAGGTCTACCTGAAGACACAGCTATACCACTCTTGGGAATAGACCCAAAAGATGCCCCACCATGCCACAGGGGCACATGTTCCACTATGCTAATAGCGGCCTTATTTGTGATAGCCAGAAGCTAGAAACAACCCAGATGTCCCTCGACAGAAGAATAGATACAGAAAATGTGATTCATTTACACAATGAAATACTACTCAGGTATTCTGAGTTTTACAGGCAAAAATGATGGAACTAGAAAAAATTATCCCGAGTGAGGTAACTCAGACCCAAAAGTACAAGCATGGTATGTTCTCACTAATAAGTGGATGTTAAAAAGTGCAGAGTGCCTGAGATGCAGTCCACAGAACTCAAAAAGGTCAACAAGCTGAAGTACCCAAGTGAGGACACCTCAGTTCCACTTGGGAGGGAGAACAAAGTAATTACAAATGGGGAGGGAGGAAGGGAGGGAGGGAGGGAGGGAAGGAAAGAGGACAGCAGGGAGGGAATGGGGGGAGAGGAGAACATGAACTGGAATTGAGTGAGGGAAAAGAACTGAAGCCCTGAGGGCCAGCAGAAAAAAATGGAAACAGGCAACCTCGGGAGATAAGAGGTTGGGGGACCCTCCAGAATACACCGGAGACCTGAGAGGTAAGAGACTCTCAGGACTCAAAGGGAAGGACCTTAGATGAAATGA